>OX457040.1:45792759-46157759 GCA_949752735.1 Lumbricus terrestris
AGAAAGTCAAGAGGTAAACAGAATCTGTCTATTGTGTATGTGCGTATGTATGTATGATTGTATGTATGCATGTATGTATGTATGTATGTATGTATGTATGTATGTATGTATGTATGTATGTATGTATGTATGTATGTATGTATGTATGTATGTATGTATGTATGTATGTATGTATGTATGTATGTATGTATGTATGTATGCATGTATTCATATGTATGTGTATGTATGTGTATGTATGTATGTACATGTATGTATGTATGTATGTATGTATGTATGTATGTATGTATGTATGTATGTATGTATGAAACAATGTATGTATGTATGTATGTATGTATGTATGTATGTATGTATGTATGTATGAATGTATGTATGTATGTATGTATGTATGCATGTATATGTGTATGAATCTATGAATGTATGTAGGTATGTATGTATGTATGTATGTCTGTGTGTATGTATGTATGTATGTATGTATGTATGTATGTATGTATGTATGTATGTATGTATGTATGTATGTATGTATGTATGAAACAATGTATGTATGTATGTATGTATGTATGTATGTATGTATGAATGTATGTATGTATGTATGTATGTATGCATGTATATGTGTATGAATCTATGAATGTATGTATGTATGTAGGTATGTATGTATGTATGTATGTCTGTGTGTATGTATGTATGCATGTATGTATGTATGTATGTATGTATGTAGTATGTATGTGCGGATGTATGTATGTATGTATGTATGTATGTATATATGTACGCATGAATGTATGTATGTAGTATGTATGTGCGGATGTAGGTATGTATGTATGTCTGTCTGTGTGTATGTATGTATGTATGTATGTATGTATGTATGTATGTATGTATGTATGTATGTATGTATGTATGTATGTATGTATGTATGTATGTATGTATGTATGCATATATGTATGTATGCATGCGTGTATGTATTATGCATGTATGCTTGTTTGTATGCATGCATGCAAGTAAATAAGCAAGTAGGAATACATATATGTAGGACATACGTACGCACGCATGATGTATCGTTTTTATTTATATGTGCTTTTATAAATGTATGCATTTGTAACATGTATAAATATATACTGAAGTGAGCATTATGGATGCGGGTGTATATATGTTGGACATAAGTATTTCTGTATCTGTTGGCCTAAATGCACTCGAATATCGGGATATTTATGCACTGCTTTTTCAGACACACTTAGCCTATAACGAATCGAAGCTGACGATGATTGCCGGTTTTAGTAGACTTCCAGAAAATGTTTGCCACCTTGGTAGCAGTGATATTTTCATTAACGATAAGTAAAATTAGAACTGAAAAATATTGATTTCCGTTCAGTGTAACTTTAACTGTAACTGAAATTATTTTGAGAACGAAAACTGAAATAGAACTGAAATTAGACACAGGGAACGAAAATTAGAATAAAAACGAAAATTAATTTCAGAACGGAAATTAATGAAAACATTGGAAATTTTAGGTCATAGCCTTTCCTAAGCAGTTGAGTTTACATCTAAAAGGCGCAGGTTCTTTCTGACTCTTAAAACTTTGGTATCTTTGGCTTGGCACGTGCTTCAGTGTGCAATTTATTATGGCCTTTTGCATTTGGACCTTTCCTGTAAGTTAATAATTTTCAACATCATGATAAGAATGTGGTTATGCGAAAATCACTTTGAATACCGGAGTGAAAATATTTAAATCATGATAACTTTGTGCAGCTTGCTCACTGGGCTAAATGAAAAATCATGTATTGGATTATTTAGATAGGCCTACTGCATGGAACGAAACAGACAAATAGGCCTAGCCTAACATTGCAATGCTTGTACCCTAAAACGGACGCTTCTGGATGTTTCTGGTAAACTTTTCACCAATTTAATTTGTCTTCTTCGGTAAAGAAGCGCATACAGAACGCCAAGAAATATATTCAGGGTTTGCGCGAAACTTTCATGTGACTGATTCGAGTCAGCGGTTTCATCACAGAGACAGAACAAGCGCTGCATAAATGTGTAAAAGAAAGAAATGTCACGTTGTCTACCAATTCAATGGAATATGACAAGGGGAGTGTGATTGGCTATTGTCAACATGTTAGCGGATTGGTGCCATCCAGCAACTATTGCCAATAAAAAATTTCAGGCAATTATACAAACTAGATCTGTAGTTCAAATTTCTTGGTTTTTGTAGTAAAAATTACGCATAATTATTATTGGAGTGAAAGACGGCAAGTCTACGGCAGCACTGCCCCACTTGCAGAAGATGTTGAAACTCCGGCTTTTCAAACTTATAGAAGAAACAAATATTTTTTCTGGGTGAAGATTTCTAATAGGTGGGAGAAGAAACTGTCTGCTAGAGTCGCTGAAAATAGGAGGTTCTTTTAAAATTAACAGGCATATCGATATTGAAAATGGTCGAACTTGGCTTAGGCCAACTTTAATTTGAGGCAAGTTCTAGGTCTATAAAGAAGTAAAACTGAAATTATTTCTATGCAAGAACTGAATTGAGAACTGAAATTATTCTAAAAACTGAATTAGAAGTATAACTGAAATTTTTTGAAGAACTGTAATTGAACTAGAACTGAAATTGAGGACGTCCGAACTGAAATAGAAGTAAAACGAAAATTATTTGCTGAAGTAAAATATCACTGCTTGGTAGACACAAGGATCCAGAGCATGCAGAAACGAAACACACTACCAAACTCGGACCCATTTACATACACAGGCCAATAGGTTTAGGCCTATATCTGTACTATATTTTTGAAAAAATTTCCTTTTATGTGTGTGTGTGTGTGTGCGCGCGCGCGTGTGTGTGTGTGTGCGTGCGTGCGTGCGTGTGTGTGTGTGTGCTGTCCCAAGAAAGACTCCGAAACGACTCTCTCTCGCTCGACGAAATTTTTTTAAAATCTTCTCATGCGAATTTGTAGGTCAGCGCGACTGTTTTCTCAATTCACTTTAATTGACTTTCGATGCGGTAGTTAAAAATTAGCGCCTATATATACAGATTTTAGAAGCGATTTTACCGTTGCACTTCAACTATCTCGTCGCCATTGCTGAGCCGACGACATGAGTCATATCTTGAAGCCATCCTCGCCTCTCGCGTATTAATTGACTAAGTTGTTCAGAGGCGCGCTCAGTGCAGAAATCACAAGGAAAGGAGAATGTGGATGATTGCGTGTAGGCTATGTTTGTCCAGAATTAAACGCTTGCGGTTTCGCAGCTATTGACCCCCAGAACAAGCCAGTGGAGGGGTTAGTGAATCGGATCCCCTCACCACGGGACCTGCGTGCGGGCGAAAAGTCGAAATTTCGCTATTCTCAGACTATTGGGAAATTCAGACATTCGAGCAGTTTCGGAGCTTTACACCTCAACCTTGCAGCTAGAAATAGAGTGCTACCAGGGTCATCACGCCCACAGTCAGCACACACACACCCCAGGGGTGTGTCGGGTTTGGTTGTGGGGGAGGGGGGTTAACCAAAATGCGCAAGGGTGGGAAAAAAACCGGGTCACGCCTGCTACCGCATAGGTCCGGGGTCTGGATACGCGAGGGCGCAGCGGTTGGGAGGGACGAAAACTGAAATTTCCCGGTCAACGCTGGGAGCCTCTGACGGTTGGGGTTGGATGAAGGCTAGGCGGAGGCGGGTTGCGGGCGGAGTGTGAATTATGGCCGGGCCAAGATGGGTGTGAGCGGGGTAGGGAAGGGTACGGTGGACCTGGGGTGGAGCCGGGGTGGTGATGATGGGAAGGGGCGAAGAGCTTAAATCTACCCGGTAGCGCCAAATACCCCATAGGAGTGTAGGCAGAGTGGGGAAGGGGCAAGATGGGGCGGAGTGTGGCGGGGTGGAGCGGAGGTGGGCGAGGTGGAGGAGAGTAATTGTGCGGGAGGAGCTGGGTTGGGCGAAGGTTTGGGTCGAGTCCGGGAGCATGGTGAGAGCAGGGTGGGATGAATGGGGAAAATCTCGAAATTTAGTCGTCAACGCCGGGTACCCCAGAGGTGAGACACTTAAATTTCCCGGGCAACACCGGGTACCACAGCTAGTATTGTATAAATATATAGGATATTACATATGCAAGTCTTTATACATTATGTATATACTTTATAATAGTTCCAGCGAATAAATCAACCCCTTAAGAAGGAACTTGGACTTCTGTTGGAAATATTATTTTAACAAACGGACTGCATCGAGACCAATAGGAAGACCATGTTGCATGCAATATTCTGACTCTGTTGTTTGTGCCTTTTAGACTACTGCAAATGCATTGGCACTGGCCAGTCGTGTATCTCATCGTGCCCTCCAAAATATGACGGTCAATATCAGTCGTGCAAAGGATGCAACGTGTTCGCCACCTGTCAATACGGACAGTTCTCCGACGAGCAATCCTGCAAAGTTGATGGACTGAACTGGGATGATAACCTAAAGAAATGCTCAAACGAGACCAGCACAACTTGTAAGTGCTGTTCAGACGACAATGCACCAACGACCGCGGCCATAACAACACATCCAACAAGTAAGACAAAGACAACAGTGACAACACGCCCAACTACTTTGACAACGCTGATTAAAACTACAGCACAGACAACGAATAGGAAGATGACGACCATGTGCATCATTACCCCGAAATGCATAACATCCTGCTATGGAAGGACTGACGGACCTTACCAGTCGTGCAAAGGTTGTCATGTCTATGCCATCTGCTACCGTGGAATGATGCACGACAACCTTGCTTGTAGCCCCGATGGAACTGTCTGGGATGACGTCATCAAGAAGTGTGACGAGCACAGCAGCACTTGCAAGCCTTGCCAGAACGAAGTGACAACAACAATTTCGGCAGTGACAACGCAAGAAGCGACAACCGTTTGCAACTCTGGACTTCCATGCATCACCTCTTGCACTGATCAGGTCGATGGAAGATACAAATCGTGCAAGGGCTGTCGTTTCTACGCCATCTGCTCATACGGACAACTCATGGATGAACTTCCGTGTGGTACTGACGAACTGGAGTTGTATTGGGATGACGAACAGAAGGAATGCACGTCTGACAGTGCTGCGTGTCGTTCCTGTACAAACGAGGAAACAACAACAGCTGCTGTTTGCACCTCTGGACCTCTATGCATCACCTCTTGCGCGGGTATAGAAGATGGAGAATACCAGTTATGCAAGAGCTGTCGTGTTTACGCCGTCTGTTCATACGGACAACTGATGGATGAACTTCCATGCGGTACTGACGAACAGAAGTTGTATTGGGATGACGAACGCAAGGAATGCACGACTTACAGTAATACGTGTCATTCCTGTACAAACGAGGAAACAACAACTGTCGCCGTGACAGACGAACAGACGACGACTACATCTGCATGCCCCACTGAGCGCCCATACAGCAGTCCCTGCTGCAAACAGGACGCGGACCGTCCCTGCTCCAATAAATGGTTTTTCCAGTTCATCTGTAAGATCATGTCGGAAATGTAGGCCCTTGGTCAAGCTGGTTGGAGATCTTTACTCTTTGATAATCTTCGAATGGAATGATTTACGGAACTAGAATCTCAGAATTGGTTTTCTGACTGAACATTATGATTAAAGCAACATTGGTCTTGAAGGTCATTAAAATTATCAGCCTGTGTAGGCCCATTGGGGTCTGAAGACAAATACATGTACTTTCATTGCAAATTTGTGTTTTAAAACTTGATCTTCGAGTAGGGAATTGAGGTTTGCATTTTATTGGATAGGCTAATTTCTACTAAATCAGGACTATAAAAAAGTGCAGACTTCGAGAAACCATACAAATATACAGTTAAACTCATAGTGTCTTATAAAAAATAGATTTTTAATTTAGAAGGAAGATATATTCTGAATGTTAGACTCAGAGGCCATTGAAATTTTTGTTTTTAATGACAAAAAGAATACCCTCGAAGTCTGAATAATAAGTTAGCAAAATACCTCCCGTCCGTCATTGACCTGTCGCCATTTTAAAGACTCCTAGCCTATATACAGAAGACATCCAAAAAGAGAGAATACAAGGAGAGAAATACCAATTAAAGAGTCAATCGAAACAAGTGGAATAAGTCCCTCAGCGCATCCATTACAAAATTGTATCTCTAACCTACAACGCTCTTCAAACCTCTCAGCCCTCCTACATTTCGTCAACTAATCACCATCCAACCGCCCAGGTCTACTCGCTCATCATCATATCTTTCTCTCTCTCGGTCTCCAGTATCATCCTCTCTGAAATTCTGCAACCGCTCCTTAGTCTATGCTGCACCAGCTCTTTGGAACGGACTCCCAACATACCTCCACCTGTTCGCTCATCCTCCTACCTCTCCAATCTCCCCTCAAAATTCAACCTCTCCTCCGCTTGCACTCTCCTCTGCTGCTTTCCATTCACGACTGAAAACCGAACTCTTCAAGCTATCCTATCCAGACTCCAATCAGGTTCCATCACCCAACTATACTACCATCACCGACAACCACCGTAGCACCACGCTGTCTCCTCGGCTTGACCTCCTCGTATTTTTACCTGGCACCGGAACGAAAACGGCAGCTCTGGCTCCATAGGCGGAGACCTGGGCCGAGAATTGGGGGGGGCGGAAAGACGCGAGATTTTCCGAAAAATTTCTGACGACATATGCGTACATACATGCATGTCATACATGATTAAGATTAAGAATGGACATCATACTCAGGCATTGTTTGAGGACACATTGTAGTATGTTACATATAATTTATAGTGTTTAAAGTTCAAACTGACACTGTTATTACATCTGATGAGTCTAGGGTGACCCTGCCTAGCGGAACCTTATGTTCCTTTGGGTTTACCCATTGACGCCAACTGTCGATTGTATGTATCTTGGTGATCAATAAACTTGACTTGACTTGACGACCGGCGAAATCTCGGAAAAAAGTTATTTTCGCCGCCAAAAAGTTGATGACTTTTTTTTTAGTCATCCGGCCAAAATGTCGACGAAATTTTCTATTTTCGCCGCCAAAAAATGTCTTGACGCTCAAACATTGGGGGGGGGACAAATGCATGGGCCGTCCCCCAACACTTTGATTGACTGTCCCCCCCTAGGTCTCCGCCCATGTCTGGCTCCAGGCTATTGCGGACTTGATTTGATATAGCGCCGGTGATTAACTGGTCTCCCTGACGTGGCTTTTGTGGGCGCTGAGAAATTCTCGAAGATTTACATTACATTACATTACAGTGACAAGAGCATTTGAAGATGTATTGAATAGACTCAGTAGAGCATTGGATGGACACCCGTGCTCTACCTTATATCCCGGGGTCGCTCGCACTGATTAGCAATTCTGAAAGCCTCCTGCTGAGAAAAGCGCTTTATAACTGGTCATAATTATTATACAATAGTTATCTTGATGGACTTCAAAGAACTGCGACCCATCAAGTGAAGTAGTTTAGCGAATAATGGTTCAAGCATAGGCCTAATTCTGCGACAGTCATGAAATCGCAATGAATCGTAAATATATATCTTGCGTGTATGACCAACGGCACGTAGCAAAGTCGTTCGCCTCTTCATCTCTTAGCAACACGTTTACCACTTCAAGGACCTTCCTATACCGACCAACGGACCGACAACCATGCACGCGCTGACTTAAGTGACTTATAATTATGTTTTTGACCTTTGAGTTGCACTGACGAAAGTAAAGTCTACTAATTAATGTGTGGGCAGTTCGGCAGCACCCTGTCACCAAGTAGACCTAGGCCTATAGGCCTATGTTATATAATTATATATCCACGTATACTTGCTAATTACTACGAATAAGCTAAATGCTTGTGTCTGCGATGGCATCAATCGAGTTTAAAAAAATATTCTTTATCTTATGGCTGACCATAAGCAGAACTAGGCCTACATCAGTTAAATATTAGGCCTAGCTGGTATTATGATGAAGTACAAAACGCAGAGTATACCCTCAAATACTTTAGGTACCAGGTAGTCTAGGCGTTACACGTAGTTTCACAGGGAGCCCATTCCAGCCCATTCCAGGCCAACGACAGAAAAGGCACGGCGCTGCGTATAGGCCGAATAGAAGTGCGAGACTGGGGGACAAGAAGCTCAGCTTGCTTGGAAGAGCGGAGAGAGCCACGACGCTGGACGCTTATTGTGGAGCAACAGAGCTCCGCAAATAGACAGGGACCACACTCGCAAATGAATGAATGAATGAATGAACTTGTTTATTGCACACACACACAAGTCAAATAGTATAAACATGCCTCAAAAAACATAGTGCAAAAGGAATCAGGAAAAAGTTAACAGCTTATATAACCCTGACCCCTAGCTCCAAGACTATTTTTTAGTGCAAGTCAGTATTAATACTTAATTAATACTTAATTAATTAGAACATAACTGAAAGTAATAGGGATAAACATACAATACAATAATGATAATAATAATAATAAAATTGTAATATTAAATCATATTAATAAATGGTAATAATACTAAATAATAATAATAATAATAATAATAATAATAATAATAATAATAATAATAATAATAATAATAAATAACAGAAGCAGCATATTATTGCAGCAGTAAATCCTCACAGTCAACAAAGGATTAGAGACTCGGAAACATCATAATAAACAGTCAGGATACCAACATACAGTGTCTAGATTGCTGCAAGATAAATGCAGGTATAAAGACCAAAGTTAATCAACATATGCAATAGTTTGAAAACAGAGTCTTTTTAACATTTTCCTTGAAGGCACATACACTATTTTCCCTCTTCACATCATCTGACAGAGAGTTCCATAAACGGGGACCTAGAATTCGGAAGCTATTAAAGCGACAGGTGGTGCGGGGAAAAGGAACAACATATTTACTCGAACCACGAGTATTAAACGAGTGAAATTGAGCCACTGTCATAAAATAATTTTTAAATATGGGGGGTAAGAGATTATTTCAAAATTTGTACATAAGGACGACAATAGACAAATAGTACAGGTCATAAACTTTGAGAATATTAAGTTTACTGAATAAAGGGTTGGAATGGACTAAATAGGGGGAGTTAGAGATAATACGACATGCAGCTTTCTGAAGCTTTAGAATTCGGTCCAAGTTGCAGGTTCTGTAAGGAGATGCCCAAACAACACAACAGTAGGCCTAATTTATATATGGTTCTAGTAAGGTATGGTAGCCTATAAAAGCTTCAATTTCTCAGTTGGTAGCACAAAACAGCGCCAAACCAAGGAAAATATCCGGTAAGTGGCCCTTGTGAGAAAGGGAGCCAATGCAAGACGTCACGCATATAATCAGTGACGTGGCCGACTCTTGGGATGAAACCAACTAGGTGTGCCGCTGTGCGCAAGACCCGATCCAAACATCCAATCCAACCCGATCGAGTCACCTGAAGACCTACACAGAGGGCGCTGCAGTAGTCCAGACGAGAGACAACAAAAGAGTCGATGAGTGTTAAGGCAGCATTGGAGGGTAAAGAACGGAGCGCCACTCTCAGCTGACGCAACTCAGCAACTGTTAGTAGCCTAGCAATTGCGGCATTGCAGGTTGATATGCCGCGTAAAGGCAAGTTAAAATGTCTAAGCATTAGTGCTAATTTAGCATAAAATATCAATGACTTATTTAGGACAGTATTATATTGCAAAGCATAATGATGAAATTCGGGGATCATTCTCAGAGTGCATTTATTATAGGCCTAATCGCAAAAGTAGGGCACTAGCCATTGATGAACTGCATTATGGGACAATCAAAATGTAAGCATTTCATCGTTGGAAATTACTGTATATTGTGTGGCACAGTGACAGGGTACGAATTGCCGGTGAGGCTATGGGGTTTCACCCCCCCCCCCGTCTTTCTTACGGTGCACACTTCAAGTCCACATAAATCAACGTTTAGGCCTACTCTGTTATTTTCCCACAATTCTCATACTGTTGTATGAAACAGATTTCTGCCAGGATGTGTAGGCCTAGAGATATGTCACGTGGCACACATTTGAAATTGACCAGCAATGCTATTTATTATTAGGATTAGACCTAAGCAGCCTAGGCCTACATAGGTAAATGGGCTTGTTTGCATTGATTCTATTTTTAGTAGGCTAGCTATTATATCTTTAGTAGGCTAATATTATTGCTTCATCTTCTCTTCCAGATATTACATTTTATGATTTATAGCCCATACACATTAAATTTAGATATCATCAACTGAAATAATATGTATTACACTCTATTAGACATGATTAGAACCAGATCAGTCAATTATTTACGAGTGTCAATGCTCCACAAGTAGCCTATCAATGCTCCAAGGCCGCTATAGCCTGCATTAGGACAGCGTTGCTGTTTCGGACGGTAACAATAATATAAGCTTACAGTACTTGTATCACAACTAACACAGATTGTCTACTTTAAACTGTAAACATTGACCCAATTCAATACATTCGCCATTAGGCTAAATGAAGGCCTAGGCTAGACGTTGGAAAAGTGCATGTAGTTTAAATTGCGAACAGTTAGGCCTACAGAACATTATGATAGCCTACTGTCTCCGTTCGAACTCGGAGTGTAAGCCACAAGCATGGATAAAGGAGAGCCACGCTAATTATTTATGCTATCACAGTGTCGTTAACGTTAAGCTGAAACTACGTGGGCCTACAGCCTACTACAACGAGACCGGCAAAGTTATTCAATAGGAAAGGAACTGTCATTAGAGACAAAGCTCCACGTTTCCTCCTATTTCATACATTCTGCGACCATGAATATTGAAGAATGAAGGCAAAGTCGCAGAAATGAGGTCTCACACAGGCATAGACTTTGACCGCGATAAAATAATACAACCTAGAAAAAGCTAGCAAATGACAAAGGGTGGCTATGTAGGCCTAAGTGACAAGTGCATCTGCGCTATGCCTACACAACAGTTATAAATTACGATAGGCCTAGGTAATTTTCAACTGTCAGGAGAGCGAGAAAATGTCTTAGCACTTCACACTTTTATCTAACTTAAACTTAAACTAATTAACCATATATCATTTTGTCAGAAGAGTTACTTGAAATGTCAATTATCCCTCTTCCAATCCTTCACTCAACGACAAAAACTATGATTAACGATTTTGTGACATTTTTTCGTCTGTGAAGTAAATAGAAATATTGCACTAATTAGTCTATTTTGTCATGAGCACATCTTGCATATGTCTCTCAGCAGGTCTGAAGAAAGTTAAATCGTCTGTTGCTGCCTGTCATCCGAATAGTATTTCTAGTCGAGTTCAAAAGTTTAAAAAGTTATGCATAGTATACATCATAGACTACAGTCTTAGAGGCATCATACTCTTTAACCACAATTAATTAGTGAAAAGCACGATAAAATGCACATGTAAAATAATAAAAGCAATGTTATTACTACAAATGTTGTTATGAAAGCGAGACAATCGAGTGTTGGCGGATCTTCTTCACCCTTCTGACGCAACACATTTTCACTTCTGCATCAAAACTTTTATTTTAATCACTGAATTTATTGCTTCAACTATTAGACCTATATAATATGCTGTTGATGATTTTTCAATCAAAATGCTGATCAATTCGAGTGCATGTTGTATGTATGCATGCATGCATGTCTCTATGTACGTAGGGCTTGTAGGCCATTCATGTATTGTATTGTAGGCCCTATTAAATGTACAGACTAGACCTACAGGGCCTAAGAATAGCAAGCACTATATCAGGGACTCTGTAAAAAAGTGATAAACAATGTCGTGGACACCTAAGGGTTTTCGGCACATGGATCCTGATGATTTGTGCTATATAAATCTATACCGGTAGATATAGATTTATATAGCACAATGACTACTCAGGGGTCCTCTCTACAAGATTGCTCCAGGGAAAAAGAAAAGCCTTTAAATAATCAGAGACTGATGAGGAGAAACGAGACATTAGTTTAGCCCGTATAGTGCAGGAGGAAGATCATTCCAACTGGAGGGACCAATCACAGCAAATGTCAAATGTTGGGTAAGAGCAGTCCTAGTCCTGGAAAAAATATCAAAACGACCAGCAGAATCATAGTTTGGGAGGTATTTAGGGGCATTTCCCAGCTCTGGAGATTAGAAAGAGGATCTTGTAAAGGATGTATTCCTGCAGTGATAGGTAGGCAGCGCAAGACTTTCACCATAGACCTAGACATATATGTAGAAACTATGAGCAATGCGAAACTGCCACTGCTCGCACTTTGGCAGTGCCAGACCCAAGCCTGGAGACAGTATGAGGGCAATACTAATTATCCTTGGTAGTACAGTGCTACTAAACAGAAACAAGACAGGCCTATGCACAAAGTGAGGGAGTCAAGCTAAGAACCTAGCTGAAGATCTAAGACCGATCGAAGGGAAAAGGCGCTGTTTCGGGAGGTCCATGAGGAGTGAGTTGCAGTAGTCGAGGTGAAAAGAGACAAATGCATGAACTATGGTAGTAAAGAGGCTCCGAGCTGTCTCAGTTGAAAAAGGCAGGAGCGGCTGCAGGACAGGTAAGATATTTGCTTCTTGAACATGAGGATGGAGCCAATTGTGATACTTAGGTCAAGGACAGTCGACACTAGATGAATATGAATTATCAGGAAATTCTCGGTCAGTACTTGAAACTCAAGCTTAGCATGCATGAATGTCCTTCAAACCTAAAGTATCAGATAGTCAAACATTAAATACCAATCTAATAATAAATAATGCCAATGCTAATTGTCATAGTAGACAATTCTCATCTCCAATCACTCTCAGTACATTTACCAATCTGCCCTCTAGTTCATAGAATTGCAAAAATGCCATGGCCTGGCATTTCCGAAACTTATCTCTGAATTATTAAAATTTAAATAGGATTGGTCTTTGCCACATACAGAGAAAGGTCTCGCAAGTTATGAGTAACTCCAGTCTCCAAAGGTTAAAGAGAACAACCTCTTATACATACAGGGTGGGCCACAAAAAAACCACCGTGTAAATATGAATTGTCTATAAGCCTGTAAAATTTCATTTGGAAATTCTTACTTTTGGTCAAGATATTGTCAAAAAACGTAGGGGGGGTCTTTTTTTGGCCCACCCTGTATATAACTAGACAGAGCTATGAACCTAGGTTACCTAGCTGAAGATCTAAGAGTTCTAAGACCGATCGAAGGGAAAATGCGCTGTTTCAGGAGGTCCACGAGGAGCAAGTTGCAGTAGTCGAGCTGAAAAGAGACAATGTTGAGCAGCCCAGTGACATCGAGGCAGCAGAGAAAAAGAGCGTGAAACAATAAAGATTATACATGAAATTTTGAGAGAAGGTGTGGACCATATCGACAATGTGGACTGCAAAGCAATGTAAACATATGGATGTTGTAGTCACGAAGTCATCGATTTGTCATATAAACTGCATATAATGTCTATTAATATCAGAGTTTAAATTAAAACTTTCTGCGATATAAATTTGGTTTTAAATATTGAAATTACTCTGGACAGCACTTTGATTCTGCCACATCACTCATTTACAGTCGTCAGTTTAGGAAATAGTTCCGGCAGCCGAATAATCTTGCGCTAACGTTCTCTCAAAGTCCCGACGCTTCGGCAGAAACCATGTGATCCCACCGGCCTGGTTAAAGCATTAGACCCAAATTTCCATAACCTTAATTATGTATTAGCGCACTGAATGTAAGTCGCTGACAGGGAAGCGCATTCTCATGTCATACACACCCCACGGATCATGAAACTTCCCTGCCCATGTATGAGTCCAATGATGATTCGTGTACGCTGACGAATCAATCCTGTGACCGAAATCATGACTCATGAGCTTGCTGCACAGCGTCTTCTGACGTTTATCAAACGACGGTGATGGAAGCAACCTTCCCTCAGAGTTTCTGCACATCTTCCGCATGTGGTCTACCATGCTCTCATCTGGGTACGGGTGGAATTCTTCGGGGTTTGCAAGCCTTACTTTGTTAGCTACTTCACTAGATATAAAAGGCCAGACATGGTGGTAATTCTTAAAGGCATCAGTCAGCATGAAAGGACCAGTGGCATGCAGGATGTCAGTCCAGGACAAGAAACCCGTGTAGGAATGAAGATGACTGATGACATATTCAAAGAATGGATGCCTTGGCTTGCAAGCCATCAGGGCATTTGAGACAAGCGGTGGACCAAGCTCACTCAAGAAGTGTGCATGCTCCAGAGGCTCCTGGCTCAGAACACAATCATCTTTTGTAGCAATGTCATCGAGAGGTCGAAGGCATTCCATATCTAGGTCAGCATACACTCCACCATGCACGTACAGCAAAAAGTACCTATGGAAATAAACAACACTTTTTTGTCAAAATAAACACAACAATTCCAATAGTCTGAACAAATCAACATAAAATATGAGATGCAGCAAAAATATGAATATAATGCGCAATTGCACATATATATATAATTATATATATATAATTATATATATTGTGGGGCACGGTGGGTGTGGTGTAGTGCCTTGCAGCCAGAGAGTTGCAGGTTCGAATCCACCTCAAACCACCATGTAGGGACCTTGAGCACGTCCTTCACTTGCAATTGCTTGGGCGCGTTGGCGTGAAACCAAGATGCAGTGTCCGTGCTGTAATCAATGTCAAACATTTTTAGTAATGATTACTTTTTTATTTTTATTAATTTCGTCTACATTGGGAAAGCATGAAAAACTGTGTAAATGTAAAAATTGTCATGTCAATTCTTCTTAAATCCTCCCATGGTTTTATCATGCTATCTGGCATGAACCATGGGTGTATTCCTGAATTATTATTGAATTTCTATATAGTGCACCTTCAGGGTAAGCAACTCAGAAACACCCTCAGTTCAATCCTGGCTAAATAAGGCAGTATTGGTTTTTAAGTTCAGAAGGAAAACAATGTAGGAATTCTACATGGAATCATGCAGAGCTACCAGTACTGTTGGTGCCTATGGCGCACGACAACCTTAAAACTGTCCTTATTAATTACTGTTCGTACTGACAATAGAGTCGTGGTCTTGATCGACCAAGACACTGAACCTCAAGACCAAGAAAAACACACTCAAGTGCTCTAGTCTAGAGACCAAGACCCTGGTCTCTAGGACAACAAGACCGATAGCTTTCAGCAGGACATGGGCCTGCAACGTGCTGAATGAGATGGAGCACATAGGAATAGTCCAGAGAGGGCCTGGTAGCCCATCCCCCAGAGAACTCGTAGAAAACTAAATTCTTAAATGGTGCAATTATTTTAGCATACAAACAGTAAAATAAAGCTGACAAAATCTTAATTTTGATCTTCATAACCAGTCACAAACATCACAGTAGACTTTAGGCAAGGCTTTGCAGGCCAGACAAAACATCATCAGTGCATACAGAACGGCCCTTGACACCCCTAATCAAGATTCTAGATTTTGGGCCTTGGTTGTTAAGGATATTAAGCAGTGTCAAAGATAACAGAAATATCTGTGAAGCTACAAAGTACCTATAACTAAATCTTGAAACTATGGTTCAGCCATGATGGCCTACAGTAAGATAAACAGTATCTGTCTCTACCACACATCGTGATAATTTGGTAGGCCATGAAGAAAACCTGCTGTGCTTGATTATTATGGCTCAAAAACAGGCACTCTGTTCAAAAATTGTGTGTATGCACATGTGCACACACATGTATGGCAATATGTAATTTTAGTGTTCTGTGCAGCTGATAAAATGTAAGCAACCTGAAGGCATCCACTCGATAATATGGCGATGGATAACTGTCATAAAGTGCCAGGTATTGCGGAAATAGCGTTGCCATGAAGATCCGCATATCTTCGTCCGTCCAAAACCAGTAATCCCAATCACGGTTAAGCTTTATCCAGCTCTCCATCCACGGTCGAAACGTCTCTGGAATGCCATCCCTCGTTTTCCATGTCTGATGGATGATCTTTGGTACCGTCCCTGTGTTATCGCTGCCCTCTGTCGACTGGTTTCGAGATGCGCGCACGATGAAAATGGGCATTGGGCCCGAGATGGAAGCGGGGTTCCATGATCGCCGACGATGAAAAGCCAAGTAGAGCAGGACAAGAGCGATACAGCCGAAGGCTATTCTCTTGTACAGTGACGGCAGTCGTCTCGGTAGCATCTGACACACTAAGCTGCTTAGAAACTTATTGCCAAACAAGGGCATGTATTGGCTCTAGGCAACGATTGTACGTCCACGGCTAAAGCTAAATGATTCCAACTGAGCTCTAAAATGATTTGAATATCCGTACCCATGCGCGCGTTGCGCCGTTGTCACAGAGCTATTTCTGCAAGTATAACAACAATGACCTCATCGATAAGTTAGGAACGGCCTAATAAAAAAAAATAAGAGCATGAAAGCATATACTTGTTTATCAATGATGCATGTATTAGATGACCCCATATTTTCCCAATAATATAAATAAGGCAATAAGCACAAACAACAATAATAACAAACAGGTATTCTATAGACCGGAAGACACTTTCCAACCAGGGTTACCAGATTTCGGAAACGCTATGTCGCGAGATCATGTTGAAAAGTCGCCCAAAGGTCGCGAGATGAGCAGCTAGATCAGCTAATTTTTGCTATGCACATTAAAAACGTACTTTATTGGTTTTGTTATGCGCGTCTAGTGACACATGATGAAACCATTGGCGTAAAAATATTATATGACAGATGGACTAGTTCTTACCGTGGACTGGTCTGTATGCAATCGAGCATCGCAGTCATTCCGCTCTCTCGCAGTCATTCCGCTCTCTTATTTCATCACACCGCTTCGCTTTAACTACAGACCTCAAAAACTATTTCCATCTCTCCTTCTTCTCTTATGCGGTGACATTTCTGTTAATCCTGGGCCATCATCTACATATCACTCCAGCGCAAATATCTCACACAAACAGGCCACTCACAATACAACCAGACTTTCAAACAAGACCTTTTTACTCTACTCTCTCAACATCCGGTCCCTACTAAACGAAAACAACTCTATTTCCCTCATCGACCTTGCTTCCGGCTCCCGTCCACCGAATCTCATTGCTCTCCAAGAAACCTGGCTATCCAATACCTCTTCAACCGCCCATTTAGCCGATTGCATACCACCTGGCTACTAGATCTCTTCAAAGCTTCCCTCGAATAACCGCCTCCTCTAAATCCTCAAAAACATCTGGTGGCGGCACTGCCTTCCTGGTTCGTGAGCCGGCTGTCGTCCTAAATTCTTCTCGCCACACATTCAGTTCTTTCGAATGCTCGTCCACAACACTTCGACTTTCCCCCGACCTACTCACAGTTTTTAACATCTATATACCGTCCTCCTACCTCGTCTAATTACTCCTCTAAAAACTCAGTCTTTCTTGATGAATTTAGCTCTCTCCTCTCACTTGCTGCTACTACCACCTACTACTCCCAACGAATTCTTACTCACTGGCGATTTCAACGTCCATGTTGACGATCCATCTAACTCTCATGCAACTGACTTTCTGAACCTCCTCTCATCAGTCAATCTCGTCCAACATGTCAACTTCCCGACCCACATCAAGAATCACACCCTCGACCTTGTCATAACTGCCAACACCTCCCTTTTATCTCCAAAGCTATCACACTCTATTCTCAACATAACTGACCATTAGGCCTACCTTATCATGGCTGACCTTGAAATTAAGGCCTTTGCTCGGCTTCCTGCTTCCACTCACTCTTTCCGTCACACAGGTTCTATTGACTCTCAGGTCTTCATCAAAGATATTCGCAGTTCTCAACTTGTTCTTAATCCTCCTTCTTCCCTTGATGACCTACTGTCCTGCTACAATTCCACTCTTTCCGATCTCCTTGACATTCACGCACCACTTATCACCAAACCCAGCTCACATGCCATTAATCCTTGGTTCACCGCGCCTCCTACCTCCAGGCTTTTAAAACCTTTCGTAGGCGACTTCAGCACATCTACAAGAGCGCCACTGACGCTCTATCCCGAGAAAAAGCCCTTTCCAACCTCAAATCAGCCACATAGGCCTACAGATATCACAAACTCATTGCTGCTACAAAAAGGAAATACTACTCTTCCCTCATTCACTCCAGCTCCTCCAACCCTCGCCACCTCTGGAGAGCTGTCAACTCTCTTCTTCATCGCAAATCGCCCTCCCCACTACCGAGCTCCATTCCACCTCCCTCTATGGCCGATACATTCTGTTCATTCTTCTCGGACAAAATCTCATCCCTTCGCTTCACATTGCAGTCCCTTAATTCTTGATTCACAATCCTCCAACACTGACCCACTTCCATTTCCAAACCCTACTCCTCCTGTCTCTCAGTCATCCCTTCCAATACTCCATCCCGCCTCTGAAGCTGAAGTGTCACCCCTGCTAAACTCTCTTCCCAACAAACAGTGTGAATTAGATTCTATCCCAACTGCTCTCCTAAAAGACTGCGCTTCCGTCCTCATTCCTACAATCACTAAAATTATCAATCTTTCACTCTCCACTGGCAATTTCCCAATGGTCTTCAAGCAATCTCTCGTCACTCCTCTTCTGAAAAAAGCAAATCTTGACAAGGAAAACCTATCAAATTACCGACCCATCTCCAACCTTTCTTTTCTATCGAAATTAACTGAACGAATTGTCCTTGCCCGCCTAAACGATTACCTCTCTTCTAACTCACTCCTCAATCCCCACCAATCTGGCTTTACTAAACACCACTCCACAGAAACTCTACTCGTCTCTCTCTACAATAAACTGGTCTCGGCCGTCAGTCATCAGCAAGTCTCCTGCCTCTGTCTCCTCGACATCTCCGCTGCATTCGACACCATCGATCACAGTCTCCTTCTTAATCGACTCTCTTCTTCCTTTGGCGTATCTGGCACTGCTCTACTCTGGTTCGAGTCCTACTTGTCTTCCAGATCTTTCTCTGTTAAAGCCTCCAGTCACTGTTCGAAACCTCTTCCACTATCTTGCGGCGTTCCTCAAGGCTCCGTCCTGGGTCCACTCCTCTTCATTCTCTACACCACTCCTTTAAGTCATCTCATAAAATCCTCGTCTGTTGACCACCATCTCTATGCAGACGACACCCAACTCTTCATATCCTTTTCCCCAGGCTCTTTCTCCACCTCCATTGCTAAACTTCTCAATGTGGTCAATCTGATCTCTCAATGGATGTCGTCCAACCTCCTCTGCCTCAACCCCTCCAAAACAGAGTTCATTATTCTAGGCCTTCCTGACCAAATCAAGAAAATCCCTGACCCTTCAATACACCTATCGACTAACTCTTCATCTCTTACCTTCACCTCTGATGCTCCGGTCCGCAATCTTGGTGTAATGTTTGATTCACACCTCTCCTTCTCTAACCACATCTCTAATCTATCGCGCTCCTGCTTCATGCACATCCGGGACCTCCGACGCATCCGACCCATGCTTGATTTCAAAACTGCTTCCACCATTGCTACGTCCATCGTCCACTCAAAGCTTGACTACACGGTATTGCAATTCCCTGTTCTTAAACCTTGATTCCACACAACTTAAGCGCCTCCAACTCATACAAAATTCTCTTGCTAGAGCCGTCACCAGAACACCCAGACATCATCACATCACCCCCATCCTCAAGTCTCTTCACTGGTTGAAAATCCCAGAGCGAATTCACTACAAAGTTCTCTCCTTAACATACAACTCCTTACAATGCTCCCAGCCCAGATATCTTCGCGAACTGTTCACCATCCAGCCTACCCGTTCTACCCGATCATCCGCCTGCCTTACACTCTCTCGACCGCCGGTCACAAGTCATCTCAAGTTCTCCAACCGAGCCATATCCAACTCAGCACCACGCCTTTGGAATGATCTGCCTGCTGAGTTCCGATCCTTTTCAGTTCCTACTCCATCATTACTAATCACACACCATCACCTTCCTCAGGCTCCTCTATCCATCACACCTCGGGCCTTTCACTCGAAACTAAAGACACTCCTGTTCAAGAACTCTTTTCCTGTTTCACCTGATCCCCCACCCTCCAATTCCCGGCTCAGACGACACCCACCTTAGTAGCTGTTCCACACCTCTGATCATACGGTACCTCGACCCGGACCACCATGGACTACTCTTACGGACAACCCTTTTGACTCAGCGCATTTGATCCTGATCCTATGGTAACTCGACCCGGACCACCACGGACTACTCTCACGGACAACCCTCTTAACTCAACGCAGCGATCGTGAATAAGCCGGTGCCCCGCACTTGGCTTTCCAGTGGCGCTTTAGAAATTAGGAGATTACGATTACGAATTTGTTATTTGTTAGCCACACGACATATGAATATAGTTGCTAGTAAATGTTGCCTAGTAACTTATAGCTGTCAAATTATCATCATCATCGACAACCGTGGGCTCAATGCCCGTAGGTGTCCGCTGCCTCTTCAAAATGTCTCTCCACTCGAGTCTGCCTTGTGCCGCATGCCCCAGCTTCTGTAGGCCATCTTTGCACCAATCTACAATGTCAACTGTTCACTCTCTTTTGCTGTTGCCTTCCATTATTCCACCATCAGAGTCTTGATCTTTCTGTCATCTTTCATTCCGTCAGATTATGAGAACTCAAATGTCGCCCTCGCGATCGCGGGACTTTACAAAAGGAGTCCAAAGTATCCCGTGGATGAAATTTTCAGTCGCGAGCACATTGAAAAGGAGCCCAACTTGCTCTTTTTGCGAGGACCTGGCAACTCTGTTTCCAACACTTAATAACCCATAGATAACCAAACACGGCAACTCTGCTACATAGGTATGCAACATTAGGGAAATGTATGCAACAATAGCAAAAAATTTCCAGTGCCACAGTTCAGTGCAAGAGCAATCTTGGAGAGGCAGGCTATTGAGCATCCCAGTCAAATTACCAATTCAACTTGTAACAATAATTGTAATTTGTCGCTTTATTCCAAGCACCAAACACATACAAGTAGTTATTTTTTACACTTATTCACAGACAAATTTGACATTTAGATGCTAGTG
Organism: Lumbricus terrestris; assembly: GCA_949752735.1. Lineage (NCBI taxonomy): Eukaryota > Metazoa > Annelida > Clitellata > Crassiclitellata > Lumbricidae > Lumbricus > Lumbricus terrestris. The sequence continues at coordinate 45,813,681 of OX457040.1, forward strand.
TATTCACAGTCAAAATTAATCACTGAGTTTGTACTAAATGGACAGATAAATAAACAATTGACAACCAAGTATAGGCACTCTTCGATTACAAATACATTTTGCTCATGCATTTAAGCCTTTCCCCTCACTGTTACCAAACATGAATTTGATCCATTAAAACTTTAATATAGGTGAAATCAAGTTTTTTTCCCAAGGAAACAAAGAGAAACTTGACTTTCAGAATCAGAACTAAGAGCAAAGATTATAATTACCGACTGAAATATCCTCAACATGTAGATACAAAAATTCTTTGCATTTAGTGTCTAGTTGGATGCATTTATGAATTTTTCCATGTTTTAAAAGGGTTATAACGTAACAAGCTGAAACAAGTCAATAACACAACTTCAGGTCAAAGCAAGCCTTTAACAGAAAATCTGCTCAAGGCATTTTTTAATAATTAAGCAAAACAAATATTTTATTTATAACCTTAGACAGGTGCTTAAATGCATTTTTACTCTATTCAGCACCGCTACAGAAGCATCTGAATTTTGAAGTACAGTCGTGCGATAGCAAAGGGACAAATGATGTCACCACCAGTGCTTTTCACTTTAGATAAGAGCACTTTCATAAATTCATCTGAAAGTAATTATAATAATAATCTTTGTTTTTAATTTCAAACTGAAAGACCGCAGTATGATTACAATTCATAGTATGAACGCCTTGAACAGATTATCACAAATTATTACACCAGTCAAATTTAACTGCTTGGCAGCCATGCGCGGCATCTATCATGTACAACTACTCATTTTATCAACATCTGCTGAATTGAAGGCAGAGTCTACTTTGGAACTAGAACCCTGCCAACATCCAAGAAAAAAGTAGATATGTAATTCTACTAAAATTTGGTTTTACATAACTTTTTATAAAATATTACATACTGGTATTGCAACTCATACCCGTGAAGGAAATGTCAGTAAGTCATTAGTTTGACAGAAATCAGTTTCTTTGTTTACAAGCTGTTTTTGCTGTTAGTCAAATGTGTGCAGCACCCAACAAAAGAAACTATTTTGCTGGCTTGGGGGATGAACTTTCGACTGCTTTGGTGTCACCCTGTGGAGATGCCACAGAACCCACTTCTCTTTTTTCTTCGTTTTCTGTTTCAGCAGACTTTAGAGGTACTAGCTCCTGCTGATCATCTACACCAGAAGATGTCTCACCTTCTTCCTGTGAAACAATAAATAATCAACAATTATTTCGCACAGATATCCAAACAGAAAACACAGTTACACAAATAATAATAATAATTATTATTATTGGGTTTTTATATAGCGCATAAGTGCACCCATGCACCCAGTTCAACAACAGCCAAATAAGGAAGTTTTTAAGTGAGAAAGGAATATAGTGGTGTGACCTCTAAGCACAAGGCAGAGCGCAACAGGGAGCCCATTCCAGGTTTTAGAGCTAGCCACTGAGAAAAGAGTGCCTCTGCATTATAGCAGTCCGTGAGCGAGAAGGCCAAGAGCCATATAATGGTACAGCTGTGCATTTGATACTGAAACTTTGCACATATAGCCTCTCAAAGGCACTGTCCTACAATTTGCTTGCCCTTTAAGTGTAATACTGACGTGTAATACTTTAGTTCCACTGTCCAGTTATTTTACATTTTTATACATTTTTAATCAAAACTCATTTGCAGTTGAACGTAGACCGAGGTACTATAATAAAGCTTCATTACATCGAAGTTCAAAGATCCATTGTCAGTAGTTTGATACATCTGAGGTCTTAAATAAGCGGGATAGATACATCAAGCTCTATTTTATTCTACAGTCTACACAAGTAGAAATGTACAATGTTCACATTTATGAATAGCCACTGTATAACGATGGCCACTCCTGCCCACTTGAATGAAAGTGTTACAATTTATTCAAAATGCTCAGTGGTCAGCAAAATGCATCCAAATGTTTAAAACTTTGATGGGAAACACTCGAACAGAATGATTTCAGATTACTACAATATACTAAACAAGTTTCCGTAGGTTATAAATGCACAGCAGCATAGATCAGAATAGAAATATTTAGTTACCATCATAATCTACACTGCAGTAATTAAATACAGAACAATTATACTTCTCCTAGGAACTTACATGTTCAGTATCTTCTGCTTCTCCTTCTTCTTCTTCACCGCCCTCACCATGTTTCTCTTTATCCTCTGCAGCCTGGACAATGCAGTTGGCAATGTAGGTTGTAAGTGAGTCCCTCATCTCTGGTATGCCCAGGTACTTGGCAGACTATAAATAACATTCAAAGATTACAACAACATCTTCAACAATAATATTGTATTCACCTGATATATAATTTTTTTAAATTGTTACTGCAGCTTTGCTTTCTAATGATAAAATTTTCACACTGAATTTATTTCAGAACCCTGCTTGAAGTACCATTCGACTAAGCAACCACAGTGAAGAACATTTATGATGATTCAGTTAACTACCAATCTCAACGCACCATGCAAAGTTCTCCAAAATTCAGACCAAATAACTTACTAGTGCCAATAATTATTTAACAATAACCCTGAATTGAAACTAATGAACCAGCGGCGCCCGCAGGCGTACGCACTTACGCAAGTGCGTACAGGAGCGGTGCCCGCAGATGTACGCATATACGTAAGTGCGTACAGCGCAATGACCCCAAAAAAAATTTCAGCGGATAGAAAAGGTATGTTTTTTGGGAAATTCTAGGTTGACGACTAAAAAAAAAAAAAAAAAGGTCATCAGTTTTTTCGGCGGATAGAAAAGGTATTTTTGGGAAATTCTAGGTTGACGGCTAAAAAAAAAAGGTCATCAGTTTTTTCGGCGACCTAACGAAAAAAATTTCCTGTTCGCCCCTCCATCGAAAATTTCTGTGCGTACAAAAAAAATCCTGCGGGCGCCGCTGTAATGAACTGTCCATCAGCAATCAGGGCTCAGGACTGTTCTTATGGAATAAGAATTGAATTTCTTTGAAGACCGAGTGCGGTATTTAATCAAGAAAATACGTCTCCTAATCCCTAAATAGCAACAATTATAAACATTTATTACAGTAATGATGCATACCTATTCTATACTACTATTCAATACAAACTACTGATATTTCAGAGTAATGAATTTTATAAATACTAACAACAAGGAGATCAAACAATGCATCTTCATCTAAACTGTTATAGAGTTCGATGTCCCACGTGTCTTTAATTTCACCAGTGCAGTGGTATAAGTTATCGTTCAGTTGTTCAACAGTCATGTCTGCATCATCTTGGTGATGGTAGCACCACCTGATGAGAGCTTCCATGGCCTCTGGAGTCATGTGTGGCAGAGGAATAATGATTGGATCAACCGTCATGCCTTCAGGCATTCCACAACCAATCCCAAAATCTACAAGAGGTACAACTTGATTGCTGGTAAATATATTCCAAGTGAAAGGCCTGTTATGCTCAACTGACATAGCTAGGTACTCATTCAGTGCTTAAATTCATTCAATCCAAGTCTCTGCATAGCGCCAATTGAAGACAACTATATAATCTTTTCTTTAATTGAGCGTCTGCAAACGCACTGCGCTTTACATATTTACAAGTTATGCAGTAATCTTAATTAAACTTAACTACTAACTGAACAAACAGCTTTGTAATTACACAGCGCTAATAGCAGCCTACAAAGCATATCCGCCCAACGGGGGCTCGAACTCACTACCTCTCGCACTCTTGGCCAGCGTGTTAACCATTACTCTACCGGGCCCCATCTAACTAACCATGAGAATTCCTACTCCAAGTTTAGGCTCAAAGAACAGAACTCAAGTGTAAGAAAATTAGAAGAAGCTGATTCAAAGATTGCAAAGTGTTCATTCATTATTGCAATTACCTACTGACATTCCTCAAAAGAGCATCCATATGGGTACAAAAATCTACATATGTAACAATGACGACCAGGAAACCCAGAATACAATTTCGAATGTCAAAATTAATAAGTCAAGTATGTAAAATAAACATATTTTTAGTGATATGAAATTACTAATAAACCACATAATTGATTAAGTGTTTCATGTTAGACTAAGACATTATAAGGAAACTGAAAACTAACAAGACCGCAATCATGAAAACAAACCAGGAGCGTCACCATATGTGATGAAAACAAACCAGGAGCTTAGCCAGGAAACAATTTTGGGGTTTAGTTTTGGGGTTCTCATTTGGACATGGTTCCCTTTTTCTACGTTTTTAGTATTTATATCAGCAATGCATTTACTTTGGGGTTCACACCCGTAAAATCACATAAACAAGCCAACAAAACAACAAACCACAACAAAATCACATTAATGGCTTTTAAGTTTAACACCTGAACTATAGTCATGTTTACCTTTGAACATGTCCAAGATGACATAGGCTTTCTTAAATGTTTTCATTTCTTCCTGATAGACCAGATCACCTTTAACTTTGAACTGTGCGATTGTTCCTTGCTTTAACACAAAAAACAGGGCTTCCACATACATGAAACAAGTGATTGATTTGAAAGCTCACATACATAATTATAAACATACATGTTCAAAACACGGAGAATCTAATATATTTAGAGGTTTTTATTTCTTATGATATCCTTGACAAAAATTGACTTTAATTGTAGTTGCTTCATGAAAAATCATACTATGTAAATGGAAGCTTGCTGGCATACCGATAGGGTCATTAATCCAATGACTGGTGGTACAGAATTGCACAGCAAAGTTCATATAATTGACCTAGGAAAAGTTTTTTGTGGAAACATCTCACATATAAATACATGGAACAAATAAATAAATGTAGCACCATTGCGAGGTCCACTAAGCAAGTGAATAGACACATTGCCATGGTAGAAACAATTATAGTGAGACAACACTCAGTAACATTCCGAGCAACATTTCCAAACATACCCTGGCCCTTGCAAGAATTTTATCTCGCAGAGGATTCGGAATCATTATATCCATTGCCATCTGAAAGTACACAAGAAAGCATTGCTATTTATTTATTATTTGTTAAGAAAATTTACTTAAACACCACATCAGAAAATAATTCAGGCGCATTTTCAATGCTAGCCCGCTGAAAGTCTGTTTTTACAGCATAATTTTACATGTTTCTTAATTTAGGACTAATAAACAGGGCTGATAACAGAAAATCCGGGCTTAAAGGCAAAGCAGTAATGACCCGCTGACCTATCAAAACGCTTTATGAAACCAAATTTTTATAAACAAAGTGAAATAAAAAAGTGTGGGTTTGATCTACGATACAATATTTATATATAAAATTATGATTCTATTCAGTTGTTACAACTGATTGCAGTTAAGTGACAGTAATATTATATTTAAAAGGCATTAATCATAAGCTTTTTGTGTTTGTGTGTGTGCGCGGCTGCGTGCATGTGCCCTAAAAGTTACTGGCACCCTAGGTATTTGCCTCCTGCCCCTCCCTAGGTATTTGCCTCCTGCCCTCGGTGGGCCTGCTTATATATAAGAGACTACATGAGTCAGTACTTCGAGCATCAAAATGCACTGAATTAAGGTTAACATTGATTAACTATTTTTAATTAGAATCTAACCAAATTTAACATTTGGATTGTACAGCACAGTCGGAATTTCATCAGTCCTGTCACAGGAGCTCACACAACACATAAAAAACCATAGAAACGAACTGGATCCATGTGAGGAAATCTATGTTTAAAGGAGAATGGGACATTGAAGGATGTGGTGCCAAACTGCCTCGACAAGTTCATGCTGCCGGAAAAATATGAACAAGCTTATGCTGTATAAGCATTTTGGAAACACTTCAATATGGCTTACATGAACATTCTGCTCAACATTGCAAAATGTTACCACTGCCAGACGGGTGATGATGAAGAAACAGGTTCATAATTATCAAACACTCCCTTCTATGTAAATAACCCGTGTATAATGCAGGACAGCCAATCACAGCCTAGAACCCACACCATAAAAGTTTGGCACAGATACTATACGTTTGTTATGCCATATAAATGTATACATTACATTTTAGACCTTAAAACATCACTAAGAAGATACAAGTGCTCCTAGCTATTGGACATAACTCAAGTCTCAGAGCTCTGTTAGTTTGCTGCTGTATCGCCACGATAAACATAAACCTATAAGCAGCAAAAACAAAAACAGAATGATCAGTCTTTGGCCAGCAGAAGGAATGACGATTAGAATATCTGTCTACTGAAATGATCCAGTGTCAGTTGTTCGAGACCTCTTTTTTAGCCGTGGTTGTCTTAGACGTCTAAAGCAGCGCTAGAGAAATCTCCGTACATGACTGAATGGTATACGATTGCCAGAGTAAAGTACAATCGTCGTTCTAACATAATGGGAGATGCTAACAAATTCTATTTCACGAAACTACAGTCACTTACGTTGCTCGCGTTTCTATCTGTCTCGTTTTATTTTAGATGTTTTCACACTTCTCGCTTCCTTCACCAACCCGCAATTTCTCTGTATTTTGCTTCTAAAAATAGATCATTACAGTAGAAAAATTCGAAGGGAATTCCCACTAGTCAAACTTAAAAGTTTAAGTAAGTAAGCAAGTAAGAATATTATAAGGAAACTTCTTTTGGCATACTATGGAAAATCCAGGGAGGATTAGTAAAGTGAGAATATTCTTTTGCCAGCAAACGCACAGAAAAAACTTTTAGAGAAAAAATATTTGTGCAAAGTAATCCAACATTCTGTTTGCCTTTAAATTTATTACGATATTCTGCGCGGACTGCGCTCAGTTCACACACTACACGGCACACAGTATATTTATACCAAAGATCTTTGTTTATAATACTGTGACTGTGATGCTATCACTTATATATATATATATATATATATATATATATATATATATATATATATATATATATATATATATATATATATATATATATATATATATACACTGTGTCCGGAAAAAAAGGGACCCATTTTGTAAATATAAAAATAAATAGTAAATATTCATCGATTTTTACAATTCAAACAGCATTTTAATCCTGACATATTTATCTAATATTGGTGAAAATATAATAGCTCCAGTCACAATGATGACGTCACGATGACGTCGTTTGCATCAAAATTCAAATTTAAGAGATAAATGCAAAAATATTATCCAAAATTTCAGTATTTTTAAGATGTCATTTATCAATAATAAATGTTAGTTTAATTTTATTTTTATATCTGAATTATGTCAGACTGCAATTCGTGCTCAAAGGGTCCACCTTCGGCCTCAACGCAGGCTCTAAAACGGTTGCGCTAATAGCCAACGGCAGCATCGATAACCAGCTTATCAAAATCCTCCCAGGCATTAACAATTCGTTCACGGAGTTCTTCAATGTCTCTTTTCCTTGTCTTGTACATCATCTCCTGCAATAGTCTCCAAATTTTATAATCAACTGGATTTAAGCTTGGGCCGTTTGGCGGCCAAAGATTATAGGAGGAATGAAATCCGGAGTCTCCTTAGTCAACAGTTCAACTTCAACAGTTTAACGAGTTCAGTAAGCTGGAGTGCCTTCTTGCTGAAATGTTTATTAACCCGAGTATTTCCGGATATCAGACATATCAATTTTATATGGAGCAGACAATTCCTGTAATAAGCTGCATTTATTTTCACTCCTGGTTCCATTAAATGGATTTCCGTTCTACCAAGAGCCAATATGCCAGCCGAAACCATGCATGACTGGACGGCTAAATGAACTTTAATGCAAATGGCGTCATTTTGACGTCATCATTGTGACTGGAACTTTTATATTTTCACCAATATTAGATAAATATGTCAGGATTAAAATGTTGTTTGAATTGTAAAAATCGATGAATGTTTACTATTTATTTTCATATTTACAAAACGGGTCCCTTTTTTTCCGGACACAGTGTATATATATATATATATATATATATATATATATATATATATATATATATATATATATATATATATCTGTATCTATAAGAAAGGATGTGGCTATATATGTTTGTATATTTGTCCAGAATGCACGCTCAGTTTTTGAGCTTTTCACTCCAAACCTTCACTACTGTGAAGGTCTCGGCATGATACACTAAGTCGAGGGGTTGGCGATTCTCTACACCTTGGGAGCCAGGGTGGGGAGGCGAAACCACCCAATTTAAAAAAAACTAAGCTATTGATTTGAATTTGTTTTCCTAGATAGATCTCCATCAGAAGTTCGGAACCACCCGGATCAGTGGTTGGCAAATCTCTACCACCATGGAGGCCAGGGTGCGGGGGGGTTAGAAAACACTGATTTTCGCTATAAATTTTCATTCGCTTGCCACGTATAAAAGCAGTGATTTTAATCGTCTTAGAGGTGTCTAAAGTGGGGTGGAGGTGTGGGATGGAGGTGAGGGTGGAGGTGGTGTAGGGGTCGAGGGGTGGGGGATGTGGGTTGGGGTGGGGTGTGGGGTTGAAGGGGCGGGGGTGGAGGGGGTTGGAGTGGGGGTGGAAGGGGGTTGGGGGTGAAGGGGTGGAGGTGGGATGGGGTGGAATTTTTTGTCAAACCCAAATTTCTCTGGTGGCGTGCTGGTATAGAGGTCGGAGTGTGGTGGGGTGTTGTGTGGTGGGGTTGTGGCCGGAGCGTATCGAATCCTAAATTTCCCGGGCAACGCCGGGTACCCCAGCTAGTATATATATATATATATATATATATATATATATAAAATATTTATATATTATATCTATATCTAGAAAGGAAAAACATGGATGTCTGTATGCATGCATACATGTTTGTCCAGAATGCACGCCCAGTTTTGCAGCTAATGACCTGAAACTTTGCACTTAGACAGAGGGTCACCATGCAGTAGCACCCAGTGGAGGGTTGGCGAATCTACCTCACTATGGGGGCATGGTTGGTGAAACTCCCAAATTTAACTATTTCCACCCCTCCGCCACAATTTTGCAGCTATTCACCTCGAACATTGCAGCTAGACAGAGTGCAACCAGGAGTACTGTTCAGGACCACCTCGACCAAGTTGCTCCAATTATGTGCCTCCAACCCAACAACCAGCCCTGGGTGGGGGGCTGGTGGGGCAGGGTGAACCAGAGTTTGTTGAGTGAACCAAAATTTGCCGAGTAATGCCGATTACGGCGTTGGCAGACTTGGCACCTATTCACCTGAAAGTGCCACCACCTCGCACAGGACCTGGTGTGGAGTGCTAGACAGGGTTTGGAAGCAAAAATTCCCAGACACCCCGGGTTACCCTAGAGGGATCTAGACTGTGGGGCAGGGTGTGGTTGGGCTGGAAGGTGAGGTGGAATGGGGTTGGAGAAAGTGGGGATGATGGCTGGGTTACCGTGGGTGACGGCATAGAGGTTGTGGAGGGCGTGTAGGAGGAGGCGGCGAAAAATTGAATCTACCGAAAAAGACCGGGTCCCCAGAGGAGTGAAACTAGGTGGGGAAGGGGCGGAGTGAGGGATGGTGTTGAAAAAACCGAAATTACAAGGGCAACGCCTGGTACTCCAGCTAGTACTGTCACTACTGCGATAACATTAAAGTGACATATGTATATAGCTAGCTGTCAGGTTATCTCCATTACATCGTATAATGTAGCACTGTATCTCAGTCATAATTACTCAAATCTGCAATAGCCATGACCTTTCTTGCGCCTTGGTGTCAGTAGAGAATCATTGGGTGTCAGGTCGTATTCCAGTGTAGGATGCCACTCGGAATTTTCAATAAGAAAAGGGCTAGACAAAGCTAGACTGGTTAAGGAATGTGATTCACTATATTACTTATGAAACACAGGCACTGCAGTCATCAGCTACATTAAATATAATAGATAGAACTCAGAAGCACATACTTGTAACAAATGGCATTGCTGCAAATAAGTTTAGGAAACTAAAGGAATGCTTTCAACTAATTTAATTAATCTTCAATAAGGTAGGTTGAAGACTTGAAGCCAAATGTACATACCAAACATTTCCACATGCGCGAACATTCACACAACATCGCTACATTGCTAAATTGGATTTACTGAATTTTGTAACAGCAAGTGCTTTGTGCTCAAAATACCATTTTGTCGCAACAGTCAATGCTAGTACATGTATATTGCCACTGAATAGGCCAAAAGTATGCAATGTTAGGCCTAATTTGATTCATTATGCAATCTACACTACAGTAGACAATCATCTGTCTATTGTGGGCATGGTGGTGTAGCGGGTATGTTCGTTGCCTTGCACCTGGAGGGTAGCAGGTTTGAATCCACCTCAAGTCGCCACGTAGGGACCTTTGGCAATGCCTTCACTTGCAATTGCTCAGAGCTTCAGCGTGAAACTCCAATTCAGTGTCCGCACTGTAGTCAGAAGCGCTTCTGAGTAGAAATCTTGAAGGGGCACTATAACAGATGCACATACAAACAAACTGTATTACTATGGAATTTTGAATACTAACATACCAGAAGTGACATTACCGGTACTCTAAATATTAATAAAAAAAGTAAGGCTGAAATATAAATGCTGCAAATGACCTCGAAATTTGAATTTTCTGCAAATATTTGTCATGGAAGCGGACATAACAGTACTGTAATTCCTTCACAGCATTGAAGAGAACACTTTCAAGCAGCTTTGCAGGTGCAATTCGAAGTGCCAGATATTTGGGCCAGATGGATCTCTTAAAATAATAGTTTTGGTGTGGCGCTAAACAGTTTCAAGATTTTGTCTAATTGTTTATAGTGTTAAAATTTAAACTTACATTCATGTACTGGTACATTCTTCAATAAAGTAAGTGGAATTATGAGAATCAACAAACATAGCAAGTAACATGAACCTTAGTTTTGCATGCATCTCAATAACCAGAGCACAATTAAACAGCCATCACAGATCTTCTTGGTTATGCGATAGTGCATGTTTCTTTAGCGATCCCTGATGTGCAAATGCTGCACCACAAGTTTTACACATATAAGGCTTCTCCCCAGTGTGTGTTCGCATGTGCGTCCTAAGGTTAGCCATCTGACCGAAGGTTTTCGTGCACAGACTACACCCAAAAGGTCGTGCGTTCGAATGAGTCATCATGTGTCGTTTCAACTTTGACCTTGTGTTGAACTTCACTGAGCAATCGCTACACGAATAGGGATTCTCACCAGTATGCGTTGTGAAATGTCTCTTGAGGTAGACGGGCAGGGCAAATGCTTTACCACACGTTATGCAGGCGTAAGGTTTCTCTCCGGTGTGGCTGCGCATGTGATATTTGAGAAGCGTTGAACGGATGTATTGCTTTCCACAGACATTGCAGACGTGTGGACGTTCTCCGGTGTGAAGGAAGCGCATGTGTGTGACGAGGACATTGGCCTGCATGAAGCCCTCTCCACAGACACCGCAAACGTGTTGCTTCACTCCCAAATGCAGCTTCTTGTGCTCAGAAAAGCTCCGTACACTTGTGAAGCGTTTACCGCATGAACTGCATATGTACTGCTTTGGGTCTTTGGCGCACCTTGTCGACTGGCTTTCACCAGACATATGCTGTGCAACATGTCGTTTGAGGTGTTGTTTGGAAGTGAACGACTTTGAGCAAATGCTACAGACTAACAACTTCTTTTCATGCAGCTTTTTGTGTTGGACCAGACTACTACGATAGTCAAAACCCTTTTCACAGCTTGTGCAGACATATTTCTTGACAGGTTTGATGTCTACTTTGCATTCTGTCAAAAATTAAAAAAATTGGCGTAATAAAGCATTTGAAAAATCTTACTCGAATTTAATTAACTCCGTCATAATAAACATCTTTATTACACTAAAGAGGCAAAAACAGAAATATACAAAGTGCAATCCACCAAAAGCAAAAGAAAACAGCAAATGATGCTCTTTAAAAATCAGAAGTTGGGCTATTATGGCTAATGGCATGTTTATTTATAAACATCAATTTAAGGCAATCATTGTTATGTTAATTTCCAATTAGGTTAAGTATGTCCACTATAGATCATGTTTAGCATTATAAGGAACCCTACATATGGGAGTAAAATTTACAGTGATGTATTTTCAACTGGAATCAAAACGTAGTCTCATTATTTTGACAATTCCAGTTTGATCTTAATTATAAGAACAATAGTTCAAGCTTCAAAACTATCCATTAAAAGTTCTCAAGACATTATGTAACACATGAATGCAAACGGTCTTCTAACTAGAACAATAAGGATAGGAAAGAAATCTGCAGAGAAGTCAATTGGGTGATTAGCCTTTCCCATATGCAAGGTTTTTACACAAATGTACACAAATGTGTGTATCACATACCCATTCGAATCAAGTACCTCGAAAGCTCTGGTCTGACAATGGGAGCCATGAATATGTATCTATACTTCAAATTGAAAATGTCTCTACTTCAAGAGAGAAGCATTTTTGTGAGCTACCGGTACATTAAAGACATTAAAAATGCTTGAACCCTTTACACAGAAACTGCCTAACTGATAATATAATAATATTCCATGTTTCTACTTTTAGTCTAGCAAAAGACAGTAAATATTTCCAACATAGCAATATGGTCCATTGTCCGCCAGGTGAACACCAAGTCTTATCTTACTAGAAGAATAGTACATATTATGTGTAACATTCTTCATAAACTTCTGTAATTCAGTTAACTCAACATTAAAGTCAATTCAATCAATTCAACTTCAAAACTAGCTGTACTGTCATACAGCTTTGACACACTTCTAGGTAACAACAATTGACTAAGATGCCTTTCAAAGTGAATTCTTCCAAATTCCAGATGTATTGTCAAAAAAGTAAATTTTTTTGATTTGCTGAAGATTTGCAGAATCTATTACAGATAACTTCCAGTGAAGTATGTAAAGTGACATTGCTGCCCATTCAGCAGAGTAAATACGACAATAACCATGGGTGAAAACGAGAAATAAATACAGATGATAAAATAATTCTAACTATTACAGTAATAAAACTACTGTTCAACTGAATAATTACAGAATAAAAAGTAAGTAATAATAATAAAATGTTCTTTATTGAAACAATCCGATTGACAGACCGCAACCAGTTACAGTGTGCATTTATGCAAGTTAAACGCTGAACAAGAACGCAAATTACAGAAGACATCAATCTTAACGACTAACACAACACAACAGACAGCCTGCAATGCATGGCACTGATAGCAGCGTATACAAAGCATGTCTGCCCAACGGGGGCATGAACTAGTTACCTCTCTCTTTCTCTACGCCAGCGTGTTATCCAATGCGCTACCGGGCCCCTTTAAGTGTAAATTTATCATAGCTACTACGCAAAAGCCATCAAAGGTAAAACAGGTGCAAGTGTATTGTCACCGAAATTTTAGTTTGCAAAGCCACTGAGAAGTAATTGTCACAAACTTTATCAAAGCAAGTGCTTCAACTACATATCATACTGTAGGGCAGTGGTTCTCAAACTTCTGCAGGCCACGGACCGGCAATAATTTTTTTTGGAAGCTCGCGGACCGCTAACTTTAACGACAAGCGCAAACAAAAGCGAACTATAGGCTATTTTTTAAAAAAGACTATTATAGGACTTTTTATAATAAACCATTTGTTTCATTAATTTAAAAATCCTTAATAGCAATTAATTTTTCCCCAATTTAATTGTCGTTTAGTTAGCCAATATTTTTAAAAGTTGAACTAAAAGTTTCATACAAGATACGAATTTTGATAATGTAGGCCTATAAGAGGATCTGCAAACGTAGCCTTCATGTAGGACTATAGACAATGACACGTACGTAGCCTACATTAGCCTACTAAAGTTTTGCGCAAATGATGGAAACACCTGCTCGAAATAGACCACAAAAATCAGAGTATCATCACATTTTAAATATTGTGGATCATATTTTCGTGTAGAGGTTGATTTGTTTATATTTAACCCATATGTGGCTAGCGTCAGTTTAAACTGACACACAGAAAGTGGCGGTTTCTTGGCAATTAAATTGCATTTTCTGTTCTAAACCATTTTTATTTGCTATTCTAAGACCTGTGTAATTATCTATGTGGATTTATTTCAGTTGTTTTGAGCTGGAGCACTTAGCAAAAAATATTTTTCTTGATAAATCGAAATATTTAAATATGCATTGTTCAAAGAAGAAAAAAATAACTAATGTCAGCCCATATTTTAATAATATAGTAATGCAAAACGTCACCACACACTTCCTGAAGGTAGTTATGATGACTATTTTTAAAAAGATTTTCAATATTGAAAAATATAAGAACTTTCATACCGTCAGTTTAAACTGACGCTAGCCACATTACATACATACATACATACATACATACATACATACATACATACATACATACATACATACATACATACATACATACATACATACATACATACATACATACATACCTACATGCAGCTTCACAATCTGGCATAAAAGTATGTTTAGGCAAACACGGCTGGAAACCCACAATGGAGGACATAGTGGATATGACTAGGGGAAAACCACGTACCCTCCTGTGGCTAGCATCAGTTTAAACTGACGGTTATATTTGTGCCTCCAACTGCCTACGTCTGCAATTTTTTTTAATCTGGGTGAATACGATGGTTTTGGGTCTAGACAAACACGAAAATGTGAAAGAAACCATTAATTTCTGTCATGGGTTCATATGGGTTAAAATTTTATATTATATTAGAAAATGAAAAGATCTACATCCAGTAATGCGTGATCGGCGTTTACTCACCATAAAGCAACAGACATAAACACGAAACAGGCTGCAGTTATAGACGTAATAAATTCAGAATAGATAAAATTCTTTGAATAGCGCCATTTGGCAAGATAAAACAGGGCACTGTTAATGTATTTTTAAAAGTTGAGACAGAATTTTGAATAAATGTTGAAGAACATTTCGAAAAATTTCACAATTTTAAATGTATAATTTAATAACAATAATTTAGTTTTCACTCTCAGACTTCTTCGCGGACCGGTGGTCAGGACTCCGCGGACCGGCGCCGGTCCGCGGACCACCACTTTGAGAACCACTGCTGTAGGGTAGTCATAGAAAATTAAACAAGCATAATTCTCAGCACTCTAATTGTCCCACGTTTTGCAACAACTTGCATACATATTGCAAGAAGAGCAAACCAGGTTGTATGCACCTGGACTGATAGAACTCTAAATATTTAGCCCATTTAATCATTTCGTAGATTCACATAAATCTGACTATTCGGACTTGTCAAGTCAGGTTCCTCAAGGCGGCTTCCTTGTGGACCCTTCAAGCAGTGAGAGCACCCTGAGTAGCTGAGCTACATACATTGATAACTATGATGCAGTACAATAATCGTAATCTCAAAATTTCTCGAGCACCACTTGAAAGCCAAGCGCAGGGCTTAATAATAATACACCATAATACAAGCCATTCTTCAATAGCAAATAAAATCATGATTTACATGTGCAACAAACATTGTACATACACATATACACACATTAATAACTAACACCTTCAAATTACATCGTACTGGTGTAAAAGAGTCACCAAAAAAGTTCAAAATCAATTCAGTAATATCAAAACAACTTTGTCTAAACAAATCTACAAGAATTGCAAACAGAGTTAACAAATTATATCAAATTCTTAATGACAAGACTCCCGGTGTTTTTTTAACGTTGGCTGATGTGAAAATTTCATGCCGCAATTGCTACAGACGTACGGTTTCTCGCCTGTATGCGTTCGCATGTGAACCCTCAGATTCCCTGCCTGGGTGAACACCTTTGGACAGACACTGCAGCTGAATGGCTTCGTTTCCTGATGCAATCTCTTGTGTCGATTGAGACCACCCTTAAACTTGAATTTCTTTGAGCAGACGTCACATGAATACCGCCATTCATTACTGTGTATTCGCAAATGAGTATTCAGCTGACGAGACAGCGCAAATCTCTTTTCGCAGACGGAACAAAAGTAAGGTTTTTCACCGGTGTGCGATCGCATGTGATAGTTCAACATCGTTATACGGATGAAATCTTTACCGCAAACGTTACAGACGTGTGTTCGGATTTTGGAGTGGACTGCCAAATGATCTTTGAGACCGCTGGCCTGCACAAAAGACTTTCCGCACTGAGAACACGAGTGACGTTTGTCCCCAAGATGGATCTTCATGTGCCCCGTAAGAACAGACCGTATTCTAAATCTCTTTCCACAGATGCTGCACATGTAAGGTCTTTCCCCCGAATGTATCATCTGATGCAGTCGGAGTTCGTATTTCATCGAGAATTTCTTCTTACAAATTGGACAAACAAGTTCACCGTCAATGTCTCGTTTCTTGCGCTTATAAGACTTATTTGAATCATCAAGCTGATTTTCATCCTCTTCAATGATATCTTTTGGTGAATTAGCAATCATCTGCTGATCAGGGTTGAAGGCTGATGAGAAAAAACATAAATTCTGTTAAAATGGTGACTCAGATGTGGAATTAAATGGCCCATTCCTCCTACAGCTTCATATCACTGGCCTCATTTAAACCTAATGCAAACACATTTCTCTTATTTCTGGCTTCTGGTACATGGACATTCTTGCAGTTTATTCTCAAAATAAATAAATTTTACTGTTAGATAGTTTCATTTATCACACGCAAAATAAACCAAAGACAAATTCTACAAAATCCATAAGCAACAGCACAAAAAGATTTTTTTAGATAGAACTTAACTGAACTCTTCAAAACTTCTTTAAAAAGAACTGTCAAAGCTACATAAAACCAGCAATGATATAAGACATTGTCTTGAATATTTATGACTATAATATGGTAACCACCTTCATGATTGTTTATCTACTTACTACCTAAAATTTGGCATTATAAAAATGATAAATGATGCTAATATGTACAATGAATTATTAATGTCACTTTCACTGTGATTTATACAGTACATCGATATCTACGAAAGAGGTTAAACACAACCACAAAACGATATACATAATAATTATATCCACATTGGAATTTACAAGTGAATGAACCGTAACTTTAACTGCCCATCAGGAAATGATAGTAGATGGTCAAGCCATTTTTTCAGCCTTGGGTATATATGCCTAATTCTGCCTATCTGCTGGAGTTTAACATCGAATACACTAGTGCAGAATTAGCCTCCTACTTTTATCATTAAGCATTCATTATGTGCCACTATCCAATGACCATGAATCAATCAATGGCACTTAGCATATTTGTTTGTGTGCACACCTGTTATAGCGCCCCTTCCAGCTCCCTACTCAGAGGCGCTCCCGACTACAGAGCGGACACTGCATCGGAGTTTCATGCTGAAGCGCTGAGCAATTGCGAGTGAAGGACTTGCCCAAGGTCCCTACGTGGCGACTTGAGGTGGATTCGAACCTGCAACCCTTCTGCTGCAAAGCGACAAACATACCCACTACACCACTGCACCCCACAAATATATATGCAGCATATGTGAGTGAAGGACTTGCTCAAGATCCCAAACAGGGCATGTGTTAGGAAAGGCTCAAAATTGCATAATCTGCATAACAAGGCAAGCAATCTATTTGATTATCATGCCCCAAATTAGTCTTTTCTTGAAGGGCACAATTTATAATATCAATCACAATTAGCCTACAGATCTATTTTTTTAAGTGTTTCATAACATGAAACAAAGACCATCATCATGCTGCACAAGAAACTCCGATTGAAAACACAAATGTGATAAACATTACATTAGAAACTCAAAAACTTAATCATCATGGTTACACAATGCTCACTCAAAATTAAGCGCAAATTTTATGTCAATACACACAAAATTGTTTTATTATTATCAAACCATCTTATCAATCATCATTTTAATCAGAAGACAGTCTGACATTAGGCAGTGTCATTTCTCACATTATATATCAATATTCAGGCACAAAAAACTTTCAGCTCTCAGTTTAAGACTTAAGCAAACCTTTTGAACTGGCAGAGAGTCCATGTCTATTACAGAACAACTACAAAACTACAAAAGGCATCAGGCTATGATCGTTGTTACCAAATCAATACGCAAAAGAAAATCGAGGGATCAAAGACCATCAAGCCACTAATTGAATGCAGACAGGTAAGCAATACTTTAAGATACAAAATTAAATAATAATAATATGCTGAATCCCACGACCTGTTAATGCCTAATATCAGTTTCCCCCTTTGTCTCATCCTAACAATATCAAGTGGCTGAATGATCTTCTCTATCACTAGTTCCAGATAAGAACTAAAGCACACACTTGTCCTCAGTGTTCATTTTGGTCTACAGCCTTAGACTAAAACTGATCTCTCAACTCAATTAACTTTCTACAAGACATATCAAATTTCCCTTGATAGTCAATCATAATTATAGATTTTTGGCTTAACAGAGGATTGATACTAGTCTCTGTTGAATAAAACAGATTTTACCTTAGACACTCACTGGTACTAGTATGAATCATCAATTGATACTAGTACCATGCGCATGATTACAGTCATGCTTATAGAAGCTCTCAGATTAGACAAGATGATGCCAGCAAGCTCTAATTAACAGTGAAAAATACAAGCACAATGAAGTTGACCCAACTGCAAAACCTTATACGAGTGATTAACTCAGGTCTGATGCTACAAAGAAGACAAATTACTTAAGATTAATTTTAGACCTACAAAGTGGATTGGATTCAGTAGACAGAGGTTGTGACAATGTAGACTAGTCAAAAACCAAAAAAATGAGCTTGCAAAAAGATCCATCAAGAAATCTCACCATGTTCCTGTTGCTTGTGATTCTTCAACTGAGCAAAAGTTCTGAAATGCAGTCCACATTCAGCGCAGATGAAGTCGAACTCTGTTGTTGAACCAGTTGCACCATCAGTTGCTGCCAGAAGAACCAGACACAGTCTTAATGACCACACTCACCTACTTTTCCTGCTCACAAAAATGACCACAATGACCTATTTCTTATACTTGCAAGAAAAACCACACTAACCTATTTCTCCTACTTACAAAAATGATTACACTCACCTAGATTTCCTACAAGTACAAGAGTTTTCCATTTTCTACATTTCCATACTTCAATACGTATATAATCCATTCATTCCACAATCTACAAGAGGCAACTCAGGAGCGCCTCTCCCCTGCTCTAGCATGGCAAAAAAGAACCCAGGAAGCAGATGCAGCTACATGGCTGCAGTTCGTGAAAAAATATACTACAAAGTATATACATGAAAGTGGTAATTGACATACATGTCTTCAAAGTCATCAAGCCTGACATACAACATTTTCTTAACCTTATATGGCCATCATTGTTGCCTTCTGTACATTATTACCAAAGGGCCAATATTTTGGCTTCAGAGTGCAAGTGTCTATATTTTAACCCTGCATGCATCAGATGAGGTTAACATGGGCAGAACAACACGATAACCATTAAACATAAATATCGTATCGGATTGCTGTTCTAGTTTCATGTTGCATCCTTGGTTGTGTTATGAAGCGGAAACTCCTTGCCAAGCAACGTCATCTGGAATTACCTCCCTTTGGAGCTGCGTTTATTACCTCTGATCAATCAAACTTCGTTTCACAAGTTTCACAAACAGCATTCAAGACCTTTTCTTTAGCCGTTGTTGGGAGCGCTCCTGAGTAGATTTCTTGAAAGGACGCTATACACATGTAAATCCATAGAGTGAATGAATGAATAAATGAATGAACAAATGAATGAATGAAAGAAGTTACTTTCTGTATGTAGCATAGATCTATGTCTGGAATAGTCAGCTTTAGAACTAATTCCCAAATGCCCAAAAACTTACAGTATCAGACAAACATGAAAATAAACAAGTAGAAGTTAGCAAAAAGATAATGCAACTGCAACCAGAGAGAGGGTCTTGGACTGCAACAACTTCAAAATTGACTGACTGTAAAGTCAGAGAGCAACAACCATTCCAAATACTTAATGTCCTGGAAATGAGAATATAAATTTAATATATTTGTTTTTTTGTATGTGCACTTGTTATAGCGCCCCTTCAAGCTCACTACTCAGAGGCGCTCCCGACTGCAGAGCGAACACTGCATCAGAGTTTCACGCCGAAGCGCTGAGCAATTGTGAGTGAAGGGCTTGCTCAAAGTCCTTACGCGGCAATTTGAGGTGGATTCGAACTTGCAGCCAAAGGGCTGCAAGGCGACGAACATACCCACTACACCCCACATATATAACACATAGTGATGTAGCTTTTCCGGAAAAGTATTTTGCCGGAAAGTTTCCGGAAAGTTTCCGGAATGTTTCCGGAAACTTTCTGAAGAACCAGAAAAATACATCTAACTCATAAAATATCAGAATTTCACTCTCAGAAATTTTTCTTATAGTTTAAACTCCTTTTATTTACAGTAGTTCTGTCAATGCAAACAATGTTGAACTTAAAAATAATCAATATGAGCAATAAACACTGTTCATTAGTATTTCAGACTAGAGTAGCCTATAGAAAACTAGTTGCTTGCATGTCTGCAGTCATCTCTGTTGCAGGAAATGTGTAAAAAACTGATATAAACATGAAACCAATACTGCATCTATTGCGGTTTCTGTCATATTTTCATAACTCACAAATATGAAGGTGACTGAATGATAAAAAATATTTTCTCTAAATTTACAGCGAAGTTTATTTGCATTTAATTCCTTAATGTATTTTTGGGCCGTGTGCACAAACTGAACAATTATCACTAGCACTACCATCTATTGAATAAACTATCAGTTATAACCACCTAAGACTGCTTATCTAGTATTGATGTATTTAATAACATTATAATGAAAGAAAATTCGAGTCTCCTTAGAATTGAGTATGTATTTAATAATATTTTATTGGTGGAAAAATACGTCGGAAAGTTTCCGGAAAAATATGAAACTTTCCGGACAATTTTTCCTCCTCACAACAATAAACACTAAATGCTTATAGTGATTGATGTATTTAGTAACATTATATTGAAAGAAAATATCGGACTCATTAGAATTGAGTATGTATTTAATAATATTTTATTGGCGGAAAAATATGTCGGAAAGTTTCCGGAAAGATACGTCGGAAAGTTTCCGAAACTTTCCGGAAAGATATGAAACTTTCCGAGGAAAGTTTCCGCCTCACAACACTAATAACACATACAATATATGCTACAATGGCTTCCTAAAATTATAAAAATTGAATTTCAATACAAAAAATTGATGCACTCTGCTAATTAACTGAAAAATTTCCATATTTTTGCAGTTTCCCTATGGGTGCTACCGTGCTAGAGATGGCTAATATGATACTGAGGGTATAGGGCTCAAAGAGCAAATAAATAGGATTATGCCATGCTACAAATCAAATCCATGACAGAAATAAATCCATAAATCTGACTATACTGAAGACTAGCTTTGTGCAGCAGTAAACTAAAATACAGCGTACAATACACGCTTGCAAAATTAATAAATAAAGCAAGAAATCTGTTCAATTCCACTCAGCTAAATAAGAATGCTACAAAGTATTATGTAAATTAAATCAAACTGCTTACTTCCTTCTCCAGCTAATCCCATGCTCAACGTTTTCGCTGCAAGCTGATTCTTTTCACCATGCGGAGTATTAGCAGATGGTTTCTTTGCTTTGGCTTTTGTTTTCTGCTTTCTTTTTGACTTAGCCCTGAATCGTTTGAGTCTACTGCCATTTGAACGCAAGCCTCGATTGTTTTGTTGTTTTTTCTCTTCTTTCACTTCTTTAATGTTTTCAAGAATTTTATCTTTAACATCTTCAGCCACTGGTTCCAGAAGGCAGCCGTCAGAAAGAACACCTGCCTCGCCCGCTTCTACCTTCACCGATCCCAGATCACGATGAATGTCTTGTGTCAATTTTTGTCTAACTGGCTGCAGTTCTTCCTCGGAATCTGAATCTGCAGCACTTGTAAAATCAATCTCAAGACTGCTTCCTTTAGTCCAAGTTTTCTGAATTCTTTTAAGTAACCTCATACGTTGCAAGTATATGGTGAGTGTTCCCTGTGATGCCAAAAGTGCAAGGCTGTTGCATACTGCAACTGCACTAAGGTACCTACTTATTGGCTGTATATCTACAACAAATGAAGCAAGGAAGAAAGTAAAAACTACAACAAACACATCTAAAATAAATGATGCCAAATGGTTTCAATTTGCAGTATACATTTCTGCTTTAAATCATCTGTCATGTAGTGCAATTTTAATAAGCCACACACTATATAGAGCAAGATTTTGTAAAAGTTCTGATGCTGGGTTTGATTGCCCACATGAATAATTTGTGCAATGCCTTAAAGACCTGCAAAATTTCTTCAGATTGTGAAAACTTATACATCAGTAACTCTGCGGTCAGCGGAACTTCATTATAACAAATACCATTCTATTCATGGATTTATAAAGCGCCTCTCACAATGAGCCTAATCAGAGGCGCTCCCAGTACGAAGAACACTTTTACCTCATGGTTGATTTGACATGGAATGACGCTGGACCATATGAAACGCCAATGGGACAATCATCATCATCAAATATGCAATCAATTGGTATCTGAGAATCCACTTAAAGTAGTGTAACATGATGTGAAAATCCATTACTTATTAGAATTAGAGTCGCAAAATAATGGGCAACAGAAACTTGAATATTCGTCAGTACTCAAACACAAGTACCAGTACTAGCACCATTAAGTTAGTTCAATGCCAGGTTAATGTTCGATTTGGTTGAAACCTAGAAAAATGGCGAGAGCATAGGGTTGAAAGTGTATGGTGAAGTCAGTCTTAACAATGTAATGACAAAGAGGAGGAGTCATGAAGAGAACTGTATGCTAATCCCGTGTAGTTTCTAGTTGAGAATGGCAGATTCAGCGAAGCCTCAAAGGAAAAGATGAGTGATTTACATGCTACAGCATAAATGGTGTAGATAAATCAACGACTGTATATATAATCAATCTGACTCTTTATAGTGAAGAATACAACAACAACCAGTGGATATAAAAGTGCTATTATCGTGCAATTATTTACTGTGATCACAATAATTTTATCACTTTAACATCTCACCGGTCATGTTTTCAATCATTAGGTCTGCCATTGCCTTTTAACTGTGCCATTGAATTTTTAGAATCTGCCTAAAGAAACCAGAAACAAACTTGGGTCGGGCGTAATTGCAGACCACGGGACCGCTAGCTTTTAGCGATTTTAGTATTGTATAGTATAGTATCTAATGACGACACTAACCCTAACACTAACCCTAATCGACACTCACGACGCATAACCTGATCCTAAACGACTCTCACGACGCTTAACCGTAATCGTAATCTCGAAATTTCTAAAGCGCTACTCGATAGCCAAGCGAGGGGCACCAGCTTATTCACGAGCGCCGTTGAGTCAGAAGGGTTGTCCGTGAGAGTAGTCCGTGGTGGTCCGGGTCGAGTTACCATGTAGGATCATAGGGGCGGAACAGTTACTAAGGCGGGTGCCGTCTGGGCAGGGAATTGGAGGGTGGAGGATCAGATGAGACAGAAGATCAGATGAGACAGGATCAGATGAGACCATAACTTTGATCCTAACCGACCCTCACGACGCTTACCCTGACCCAAACCGCTAAACTAGCGGTCCCGTGTTCTGCAATTACGCCTTTCAGTCGCACATTAAAACTTTACTAACAGGTTTCGAACTTATTATGGAGATACAAAACACCTCAATTATCGCCCACGTTGCTACCATTGAGATTATATTATTAACACGATACCACAGTATAGATACTATAGATAAACTAATCATACTAATAGCCCTAAAGAAGCGCTATATAAATATATATAAAGAGTATCAATTAATTACATATGTTTGTATGTGCACTTGTTATAGCGCCCCTTCCAGCTCCCTACTCAGAGGCGCTCCCGACTGCAGAGCGGACACTGCAGCGGAGTTTCACGCCGAAGCGCTGAGCAATTGCGAGTGAAGGACTCGCCCAAGGTCCCTATACGCGGCGACTTGAGGCGGATTCGAACCTCGAACCTTCCGGCTTCAAGGCAACGACGACACCGATACACACCCGCGCCCCACAATTCGTACTGTGGCTGTAGCAACACACCATACCATACAAATAACAAACAGTACGTCGACTCCCCTGCTGCAGTAAGAATGTGTGACTTATAAGAGTATTCCAACATTTGAACGTGAGTCGTCTACTAGATCTGTTTCAATATGCTTGCTTTGTCGCATTGCATGTCATCACTCGAGCGACCCCAGTTGCACATCTGCTGTACACCTCTCCAGCCTGGTGGGGGCTGCTGAGCGCGGGAGAGGTCGACCGCATCGAAAGGTTCCTGGGACGTGTCAGACGAGCTGGATTCCACCCCTCAGGCTACCCAAAAGCAAACAATATATGGCTGAGACTGCTGATGCTGCCCTCTTCAAAGCTATAATCAAAGACAATGATCGTGCTCTTCGTAAATTTTTCTCTTATAGACGCTTGCATAGACTGCCGCGCGCTGCGCTCTGCCATCCATGGTGACTTATTGGTTCCTTTCGCTCGCTCTGCGACAATGATGTGCAAAGATAAGGAAAAGGCACAACAATACTTAGAATTTCGAAGAAAGGAATAGTTTGATAATATTATTACAACCTAAGGGAAGATAAAATTTTAAAAAATTGGACATCATACTTATTATGACGAGGCAGGGCAATTTATCTATGGTTATGTATTATTATTATCTATTCTATGGGTGAATGAACACGCGACACTTCCGCTTCCGAAGAAGGATCCAGTCTTTCTTTGGAGCGTGGTTTAGCGTGTGGGTGCAAGCTTAGATTAAAAACTTTAAAATCATAAATTTTAGCTTTTGCTAGGCTGTTTTAAATCGGCGAAATTGCAGTAGTGCGAAATTGCAGTATTGCAGAAATTGCAGTATTGCCTTTAAATCCAGCAAAGAGTTATGCCATAAATTTCACCTTGCATTTTAAGACTGCTATAATGATGACTCTTTGGCTAGAGTAATGATGTCTGTACACTACAGACGTCTGATTTTATATTATACCTATCTGAATGGCAGTGGCTAACATTTTAAATGTTTTTTCATGTAATTATAATTTGGGTCGTTTTCATTTAACTATAAACTATACTGCAGTGATGCGTTTGGTAGCAGAAATAACCAAATTGATCTTAACTGTTGTGATGATGATTAATGGTTTATACTTGATATTCTATGATTTTGTTCTACAACTATCTGAACAACAGGCTCAAAAACAATACTCTGACAATAGACCACTATTATGTTTTGTGCTAGTAATAGTTGTCTTGTTAACGATGGCTCTTGCCGAGTATTTAAATATAGGACATAATGTTCTTCATAATTAAAATGCACACGTGTTTTGCAGCATGGTGATTGAGATGTAAACAAATTGAAGCATTGCTGGTGTTATTTTGATTACTAAGGCCAAACTATTTGATTTTTAATGACTTCTACAACTAGCTTGAGTTTATAGAAGAAATTATAAAATAAAATATTCCGTGCATGAATAATTGCCACAAATTTGCTGCTAAAAGGATACCTTTCTCTGGACATTATCCCCCAGAGTTGGACACAATCCCAGGCTATGATATAATTACGGGAAAATAATACAAAATCATCTAAGAATATTTACAATAGGCCTATGTTAAGGTGTATATCTGTATATTCCAGGGCTTTTGAAAAAAATTGTAGAACTGCACAACCAGGAAGTTTCTTAGTGTGGCTTTGTTTGGCGAAAATTTCTCGTTGTTTCTCAACATTTTCCCAAGAAATGTCGCAAGTCAGTGACGAAAAATTGATGGCTGTTTTAGTCGTCAACTTGAATTTTTTAATTTATTTCACCTTCCTGCTTATTTTTCACTGCACATGTCCTTCCGTGGTAAAGCGGCCTGCAATTACCTTTTTCTAATGAATTCCACTGCACATAACTGCTTTTACAACAGCACAAATGCATTTACAACTGCACATTTTTGTGTAGAACTGCACGTTAAAAAGCCCTGGTATGTTCAGCATTAATTAGATAAATATTGTAAAAATATGTTGATGCATATGTGTACATTGTACATGAAAATTATACATCCGAAACATCTATAAGAATATGCCGAGGTGTATGCTGTGAA
Source organism: Lumbricus terrestris (assembly GCA_949752735.1). Taxonomy (NCBI): domain Eukaryota; kingdom Metazoa; phylum Annelida; class Clitellata; order Crassiclitellata; family Lumbricidae; genus Lumbricus; species Lumbricus terrestris. The sequence goes on from OX457040.1 coordinate 45,839,716, forward strand.
GTGCGGTGGTGTAGTGGCTATGTTGTCGCCTTGTTGCTGCATAGGGACCTTAGGAAGTCCTTCACTCGCAATTGCTCAGCACTTTGGCGTGAAAGTCCGATGCAGTGTCTGCTCTGTAGTCGGGAGTGCCTTTGAGTAGGGAGCTTGAAAGGGTGCTATAACAAGTGCACACACAAACTAAAACCATACATACAATAACATCTAGAAGAATAGCTTATTATCCTAGTCATCCAAAATTCCTGCAGTTTCATTGTACAATATAATTTTAGATGTGAATGATATTAATAAGTCTTAAATGTACACCTAAATGACACTGGCAAGTCCTAGCATTATAAATGAAAACTGAATGACATTAAACTAGTGAGTTGTCCCTTCATAGCAAAGGAAAAAGCCCAACGGTCTTCAATGTCAGAGATTGCATAGGTACAATGGAGCATAAGTAAGGATGTGTTGGGCTACAGACAACTGGTGCAACATATCATGAATTTGGGAATGAGCCGAGCTCAGAACCCGATTATGTCCAGGACATAATGTCCTCCAAGGCAGCGCAAGCAATAGTTTTTTGCAGGTCGCCTCAGGGTCATGGAGTTATTAAGCAGGTCAAATAAATTGAATGTAAGGAAGATACTAAAAACAGGTCAAGAGTAAAAAATACGCAGGTCAAATATAGGAGACTGCAGGGTTTGTAGCAGATTTTGTGGAGGATTGTAGCTGACATCTTTTCTGCTTGTCTGCTACTCGAATGCAGAAGTATGAGATGGGCCCAGTAGTCTGGCTTAACAACTTCTTCGTAGGATATCTAGCAGTTTGTGTGCAATTTCTTGAACATGCAACAAAGCCAACAAGTGTAGGTTATCACACATGTTACACATCTTTTCTAGTCTTGCTTCACAAACATTTGTAGCCTTCCAGAATCTTTCTGATGCTTGACTTGAGAACTGCATTTACAATTGCTACATACATCATGCTAAGTCAACACTCTGCTGCAATTCACCTCTTGAACACAGACACCAATAAATAAATTGCACCCAAGCTATCCAGAATGCTTGTGCCATCACTTAAACTCCATGTGTAACAATATCACTACTGCCTTAAAATTCCTGAGTACAAAGCCTTGTCATTTACTTAGAAAACACTAATCTTCCATGGTTCTTTTCATTAGGCATGCCCTATCAAAACATTGCTGAAGATAGTGCTCTTCTTCCCACACACTTTCTGCCTTCTGAGTTGAATGGAGGATGTTCCTGCAAAATTAGAGGCAATGTCCTTGGTATTCCAGTCATGCAAGATACCAAAGACCACTTAATAATGGAATACTAGGACTCGTGACAGATAGAGTATGATCAGATTATCTAACTCGGCGGTTCTCAACCTTTTTAGTGCGGCGACCCCTTGGCAACTTTTCGAAAGCTGTGACGACCCCTAACAACAAAACTCATTGATTTACCCCCCTAACACTGCATTTTTTCACCATTGTCCAATGCTTAACATTTTCACGTCATAATTCGAGAACTGCTTTTGACAACTGTGTGAGATTTCCTCTCTTTTGCAATTCTGAGAGCTGCCTAAATATTTGGTAACTTGAAGTTGAAGTTTCGTAAATTTATTCAGCTTGTGAAACTTCAACAGCTGCTACACCTTGCTGCTGGAACTCCCCAAAGCCTCCTTCTCAATTGTGACTTCTTGGTGTCAGCAACTTTGCCCTTAAAAATACCGGTCAAGCTTTTCTTCATAGTAAAGATATTTATAGAATCTAATTGACGCTTCAGTTTATTTGTTGGGTTTCATCGATTCGATCAACAAAATGTTAGTAAAAATAAAACGTTTTGCTTTCTCTAGTCAAGCTGCAACTATTAAGCAATATAGGCTACTCAGAAGAAAATTTGTCAATAGTTTTTCTTTTCTTGACAGTCATTCACCCAGCTGATTTACTTGGCTGGCTGTCAATTTCTTAAACATTTATTTGGGTTATTCTATGAATGCGCCGAGCAGGGGAGGGTTTGGGGATAGGATGTTATACTCCCATTTTTTACATTTTTCAATTTCCACACTGCAACAGTAGCATTTTAGGCTGTCATTTTAACGAAATTGCCCATCATTTTCAGTGCTGGTGCTGATAGTCATAGTATAAGACTTTAGAGCGTCGGTCCCCAAACTTTTACAATTTTTTTATATTTTGCACATAGTAACTATAGCATTTTAAGCTGTCAACTTTAAAACATTGCTCATGATTTAAGTGCTCAGAGACGTAGTTTAAGACTTCAATAAATGTTCCTTACCCATTGTTTTTTAGAAGTAAAATGGAATTTACATTTTAAAAACTAAAATGGCAAGATTAAGCTAAGTTAGCTGCCGCAATATAACGAATGATTCATAGCAAAAACGTAAGTAACGTTTATAATTATTTTTGAAATTACTATAGTGTTGTAGATAGCTTTGAAATTGCAATTAGGCCCACATCTGTTAAATTTTTTTGAAGAGGCCCGGCGACCCCTGGCAAATTGTCAGGCGACCCCCCCCGTGGGGGTCGCGACCCACAGGTTGAGAACCGCTGATCTAACTACATCTTTGGTGGCCATACCTAGTGTTGGTTTGTACAAGTCTTTCACAAATAGCATCTAGTTATGTAAGCCTCCTTTCCCTGTGTTACCTTTTTTGATTCTGTCCGGGACTTGGGTGTTACACTGGATGAAGAACTTAGTTTCTCAAAACATGTCAATCAGCTGACTCGTGGCTGTTACTACCAAATTCGTCAGCTACGGGTCATCTCTCGCTCCCTATCAGAGGATTCTGCAGCTACTCTTGTTCATGCTTTTGTCACCAGCCGCTTGGACTACTGTTGCTCTAGTCTTGTTGGTTTGCCTCAATTATTGATATCCCGACTTGACCATGTTCTTCGGTCCGCAGCCCGGCTAATTGGGCGAATCCCTAAATATGCATCTGTTTCATCATACATGGGTGATACTCTACACTGGCTTCCTATATCATAGCGCATCGAGTACAGAATTGCTTCACTGGTTTGGCGTTGTCTCCCTGGCTGTGCTCCAACTTGTCTTGTTGAGCTCTGCTGTCCAGTATCTGTTGTCCTGGCTCGCAGAGCCCTTCGCTCTGCCTCTAGTGGGAAGCTTTTGGTCCCACATGTTGAAACCTCAACCTGTCAGCATCGTGCTTTCTCAGTTGTAGGTCCATCTGTCTGGAATATATAAATTTTTGAAATGAATGAATGAAAGATCCCAAGCACCTGTGGAATAGTCTCCCGTTGCAGGTGCGCCTGCTACCACGGGTTGACTCTTCAGTCTTCTACAAGCTCCTTAAAACTTTTTTGTTTCACCGTGGTTGGATTGGGAGCGCTTCTGAGTGTATTTCCTGAAGAGGCGCTATATAAATTTTTGAAATGAATGAATGAAAGATCCCAAGCACCTGTGGCCAAAAGCATACTTGCTGAAGTTGCTGTGAATCCAGAGTATAGCCATAATGTGAGGTGGCTTCATCTGAGGTTGTTGCAAAACTAAAAGCTTGTACATGGATACTTCACGTCACCAACATGCGAGGACTTGCCTACCATGCCTAGTTTTTACATTCTTCCTTTTGAGTACTCTGTAAAAAACATGCAAGAAGTTTGTCCAGAGTTGGCTTTGTACATGGTTGTAGGGTTTACAAATTTAAGCAAGATTTCGGCCCGAGCACCATATGTACCACAACGAAAGATGTTTGCTGCAAGCTTCACTTCATTATAAATCCTGTAAAATTACCCAGACACTGAATGAATTGTTAAAAGATACTTGAATCTAACAAGTTTTTTAAACAGCTTTACAGGCCCAACCACATGACTGCCAACCAAAAGCAATACAGACATTTAGGATTTCAACAGTTTTGATGCTGGAAAAATATAGCCATGAATTTTGGTGATTGTTCCATTCATCCAGCATCCAGATCTTCATCCACTGCTGCAAGATCTGAACACCTGTGGTTAATGATAATCATAAAAATAAAAATACAGAAATTATGAGTGTCGTAGTTTGTAGGCAGCCAATGACATGAAACAACGATTCATAATCACTGGTGACGCAGGGCCCCATCAGTCAAGACAGCTCGTGTAAAAAGTCCAGTTCTCAGATGGATCAGATTACTTGATATGCCTTTTACACACATTTATTGCTGTAAATTCCTATAGGCATCCAGAGAACAAGTGCTCTGTTCTAATTTTCCAACTGTCACAGAATACTACAAGCATTGGATTAGTGGAGCTTTTAGATTAGAATTCTGGCTGCTGTCCTTCATGGTCTATGTGATAAAGCATGTCGCCAAGAGTGTGCTGGATGCTCACTTCCATAACAGCTTCGCTCATCTAAAATTAAATAAAAGTGTAAACATTTGGTGTGAAGAGCCCTTTTTATTACCAGTATTGTTATCAGCCTGGTGTCTACCAACAATTCAAAACCAATGGTCAATAAGTAATTAAAATGTTCAACTTGGAACATAAAAAAAGAAAACTTTTAGCTAAAAGTAGGTTCAGAGAAATACTTGGAAACTACAAATCTCATTAAACCTTAATAATGTTCTACAAATCCTGGCAAAATAAATAAGTGAAAAATCTTTCAAACCACATCAAATATTTTAAAATTGGTTAGAAAAACATATAAGCAAATTGGAAACAAACACAGTCAATATAAATAACTAAAGTCACAATACAGATAATAAATACAAGAAATGACAAGAAAAGTCAACAGATCTAAACTTGGATTTTTTTTATATGGTTCAAATCGCTCTGGTGGCCGTCTGTCTAGCTGAAAGGTTTAAGATAAATAGGTGCAAAACTGTTGCCATAACCAGTGTTAACCATGTAATTTCGGTCTTTGACCCCTTCCCCCGCTTTTTGGGTGTACACCACTCATGGGCGGAGTTTATCAGGGGCTACGGGGGGCTAAGCCCCCCCCCCCAAGAAGACCCAGATTCATTTTTTTAACCGTGTAAATGGTATATTTTCCAAGCTTAGCCCCCCCCAGAAGGCTTTAGCCACTCCAAGAACGGAAACCAAACTCCGCCCATGACACCACTGGACGCAATTGCCTCAAACTCCAACGCTTCCTTCAAAAGGTTAAGCAATGTAGACCGTATAATGGACGAAGCAGACATCAGACTCTGCAGATGCTCATTTGAAACTTAAATCACATACCCAAAAGCTTGTTTCCTCATGTAATAAACTGCAGTATGTCAACTTAATTTTCTTGAATAAACGAAATATATATGATAAATTGTTAGAAAAAACTGGTTAATTATTAAGAACTATTAATTACAAATATACTAAAAAGGTGATACTACAGTTTTAACTGTCAGAGAATTAATCTGTTACTCTGATGGCTTCTCAAGTTCAATACCTAAACCAGTCGAATGAAACTTCCATTGATGTAGTCTGAATTTTGTATTAATTCTAATATCACAAAGGTCATTTACCGGTTTGTAATGTATATGATCAACTGGAGGAAACTTGAAATTTGGACCAAAGTTGACAGTTACCTGAAAAAGAAACAAAGCCTTATAATTTAATCAATTAATTCAACATTTTTGCGCAAAGTTCCTTGTCAACAAATTCACTTATTGACTCCACAATAGTAGCCAACTCAAGTGCCTCTTCATCACTCAGGCATTTCATTCATTCAGAATTTGTCCCACTTTCCATAGTATTTTTGCCATGATTCATTTTCAACTTAAATGTATACATGACATTACAATAGCTCTACTGTCTAATTCCAGTCTCACAACTCGAAATTTTGTACTTATCTTCGCATCTATACACCTTGCATTGCTGGCACCCAGCACTTGGACTTTAAGTAGCACTCTGAGATCTGATCTTCATACAATCCAACCGACATTTCTTGCAACATGAATTTGCTTGCACCTCTATCAACTAAACACTCATCCATATCCAGAATTTAAAGCGTCAAAATCCTTACATTTCCAGGCTGTGTCAGCCTAATAAGTGGCAGGACAGCATTCAGATTATAAAATAAGTACCTCAATACCATTCATGACCATCTAGTCATACTTTAAGCCCTGTCCATATAAAGAATATACGTCTTTGGTAAAGCTATAAAACTTCTCATTTTTGTGAGAGTACCATCAAAGGTCATTTCTTAGCACTTCAATGGCAAACATGAACTAAACGTGACTGGGATCCAATGCAGCCTGTCATTAGAGTGCTAAGTAGCAACATTTTGTAGTGCTAAAAGATGCAAGCAATGTCTTATGAAAAAGTAGATTTTCAAATTACCAGGCAGAGTACTTGCAGAGTAGTTCTGCGCAGCATTGCTACACTAGATAGCAACATCGCGCCTTTGCCTCGGTCTGCCCTTTACTGTGGAATGGCGTTCCTCCTATTATTCGTTCCCAGATTTTATCTGGAGGCTTTACTTTTTCTGCCCGTTGTCTTAAGACTTTTCTTTTTCCAGGAGTTCTTCGCACTGGGAGCGCCTCTGATTAGGTTGTACTGTGAGAGGCGCTTTATAAATCCCAAAATAGAATAGAATAGACTAGATAGAGAGCTCTGCAAATAATGAATATTACAAAAGAGTAAATTCTATTCCATCAAAAATTCATGTCTGCAAAGAATAAAGTCTAACCGTAGCATTCTTGTACAGAGAAATGGCTGGATAATACATTCCACTAAACATATCTTCAAAAGCCACCTTCTGACTTTGACCATTTCTATACATTATCATCTGCCAACAAAAGCACAGAAAACAAATGAGAAGCTGAAAGAATGCATTAAAATAATTTACAAGATGTCCACAGATATGTAAGTAACATCAACATCAAAGTGAGTAGACGATTTACTTGTAATACAATCCTGTTGACACCTGTACATATTCCCATTTGTGACCCATCTGACCAAAACCAGGCGTAAGTCGGTTTTGTACAAGTCGGATTTTGTACAAAATGAGTGTCATATATCTTCTAAAAGAATAAAGTCTCTTCTTTAAAATGACACAAATCCTATTGTTCTGCCATGTTTCTGTCCAAAGTTATGAGTAAAAATATGGTTCGACCGTCCAAATTACAATTCTGAGAAAAATGCGTTTAAAGTTGTCTATAACTTAGAAATGCAAGATTCTTTATAACCATGTTCATAATTAAATAAAATTTGCAACAAATAAACAGATTTCATAAGAGGCTAGAGGGAAGTCTGGGTTTTTCACTGATACCTAATTTATTTTGTTGGCCACATACCGAATATGGATACCAATGGCGAGAAAGTGGAAAATGGCTGGAAAAGTCATCGAATTATTTGAACAATAAAAACCACAAAATTATCAAAAATATCATTAAAATTAATATTTTTGCAAAATGTTTGGTTTTAATGTGTGTAAAACATATTTATTTATAATTTTCTGTCAAAAACTAAAAATTGAAACAATTCGGGTTTTTTCAAATTTTGGTCATTATCTCAGAAGTGTGTGTTGCGACTTACGCCTGGTTTTGGTCCGATGGGACACATTTGTAGAAAGTATTTGTAACAAGCTGATCGACATTGTGAAAGAAGTAAATAAATAAACAGAACAAACTAAAATTAATTGATTAAATTTGTTAACAATTAATCAACAATTAAATGTTAAAATCCACAGGCTTAATTATTACTAACACTTTGATAGGCATTAGAAGTCATTTATTGCATGTTTCACTAATGCTCGAAGACACATTTACCTTACTCCCTTTTGAAACCTTCAACTTTTTCTCTGCATCAGCAACATTGTCTTTCTCTTCATAATACAGATGACTTTTGAACTTTACAAGAGGCTATACAGAAAAAAAACAAGAAAGTGCACTAAATTAGTATGCAGCTCCTTTTCCTTCATCATGCTCCTTCATACGGATTAGGAAAATAAATTGTGGTAGGACCAGACATGGGAAAAAGGAATGCCTAATCATAGAGACTTAAGTGCCGATTTCAATGTAACATGAATAGTTGAATACTGACAGTAGATGGTAAAGATATCAAAAGTACACATTTTCACTTGTATCAAGACATTTTGTCAACAAAGGTAATGAAAAGTTGAGGATTATAGATTACGACTGATGTACTTATTAAAATAATTAGTAAAATACACCTGAATAAAGTGAATATATAGCACAAACATCACATAAAATAATAACACAAATTAATTAGATTAAGACCATATTTTTACTGACGTTGTCCTTATAGATGGCTGGCACCAGACTGCTTGGACTCTCGAGGGCTGGCAGGTATATGTAGAAGCCAACAACATCTTTCTCTTCAAATCCATTGGAGTAATGCTTTCCTTTACTCTGGTGAAATACTGTTCCTTTCTTGGATCGCCAGGAGTAGCTAAATTTGTCGTAGCCACATGGAGCTTGAAGATTTCCTATATGAAATTTTCAAGAATTAGCTAAAGCTATACAGCAGCAATTTATAGTCATATCAGTTGCACTAATCATTAACTCATCTGTAGTTTGTTTTATCTTAAAATGCTAAACTCTGAAAGACTGCCATGTTTAGTGTGCATCTTAAAACACTTAAAAGCAATCAATTTTTGAGAACATAAAAACATACATATATGACGCATCAAGGATGAATCCCAATTCCTCACATGAAACACACAACTTGCTGTCAAGAAATGATGGTAAGCACAAGCTCATGCCTCTAACAGATGAAATATGGGGCAACACCATTGAAATATCTGTCAGTCAACTTCCTACGCATACCTGGTGGGCAAAGTGCTTAAAATGTCTCTTTGTGAATTGCTGTGCTTCTTTTAATTGTCAGCATGGCATTCACATATTTTATGTTTGCTCATAATTCTACAGCAGAAAACTTTGCTTACCAAGAGACTGAGACCATCCCAGTCTGACAGCAGTTTCTGGTGGAATTTCTGATAAGGTCACTTCATAATACCATGCACCATATTTAACACCTATAACACAACCCATGTTTTAACAAGCACATAAAAATTTAATATAATAATAAAGCTAAACTCCAAATTTAATATTAAATGCAAAAAATCATCAATTTGAATGAAATCACGCAGAAGAGTGACCTAAAGGCATTTAATTGCCTACAGTGATCAGATAGTTTGCACAGATTTTTCTAACCCCCACAGCATTATAGATTGTCATTAAGCAAATTTCTTTCATCAAGAAACTTTGACATTATGTTCATGAGTAATTCCCATTTTCATTCAAAGACACCACTTACTACAATAACTTGTAACAATTACTGACAAAATACCTTACCCACTTCTTATCTAAGATTAAAAAGGTGGGTCACATACAACATTTGGATGTTTAAGAACAATCAAACTGAAAACCTTATTAAGTAACTACAAAAAGGTTCATTTGGAGAAAGCTTTAGCATTGCAAAACTGACTAACCGTGTGTTGCTCTAACCATGCTGTATCCTTTCTCACCAGTTACTGTGAATCGATCATCAGAAATTTTCAACTGTGGAGCTGCAAAAAATGTGTGCACAACACATTAATTCACTACATATAGATAGGCTTTTTTAAAAGCTGAAATTCACAATATTCATATTGTAAGAAATGGCAAATAACTCCAGTAGTTGCTGGAAAACTTGTTCTTGTCCTGATTGACTTGGTAATGCCATGTTGTACACTATAAGTGTGAGTGAGCTGAAATACTGACCACAGCTCATGAATATTGCAATATCTATACGCATCCATATGCATACTCATCCATATGCATAATATAGATCTACACTCCCTTGATATCCAATGCCTGCTCTCCTGTTCACCATAATTATGTATTGAAAATATGATGAGCAAAAGTTCTATTGTCTACCTCTGTCATGAAGAGAAAGCATGACACAAGACTCGAGGTAAAGCCGGTACAGGTAGCCAGGAATTGGTTTTCCAGCCCATTCCACACTTTCATCAAAGGCTTGCCAGTTTGGAGCATGTGGATCAGGTTCAGCCAAATGGTAACGATACCCATCTTTGTTGAATGGATGCTCCTGCGGATAGCTAGCCGGAGTCAATCGAGTGGATGAAGATACATCACTGTAAGGTAAAAGATCACACATCAGTCATTAACTCTTTAATGACGAGACAGATAAGTTTTCCATGTGTCTTAATATACACAGACAAAGAAAATCAGAGAACTTTCTTTGATAATGATAAGTCTGCAAAATAAGAACTGATTTTTAAAAGCATTGTGACTGGATTAAAAGCTTTATTTAGATAGTGGAGTTGAATTTTTTTTCATTATCAAACAAAGTTCACTGATTACTGTTGCTACAACTTTTCCTGATGAGCAGTTACGTTAGCAGATATTCATTATATTTTATTTCTTTCATGAAAGTTTCAGGAATTTTTAATTCCATGTTTTATTTCAAAAATTATTCATATATTTTTCAACTGATGATTTTCAAATTAAAATTTGATAAACTTTCTGAGACAGAATTTTGTTCAGGAATTAGAAATCCATGAACAGCAGCCTTGTTCAACATGGGTATTGCTAGCTAAGCGCCTGCAACACTGATTGCCAGGCAGTTGTTATCATAACAATAAGCTTTGAAAAGCAACGAACAAAGCCTCTATCTGACATAAAATTTATCACAATAATAATAAAAATAACTGAAGTCTTTTACTCCATGAAGAAAATATAAATGTTCACTGTTCAGTGATTGAAACAGATGTACTTGCCCTTTTCTCTGCTTAGCGCCAGTCACATGTGCATCTCCAGGAGCTTTTCTTTTTGCTGCACGACTTTTTGCTGCAAAAGACAACCAGTCGAAAATAAACAACTTAAACCAATTATACTGATTCAGTTCAAAAGAGGTCAGAATGATTAAGTAAAGACATGTAGGTGGGTAAGTAATAATGGGATATAAAAAACTTGATGTAAAACAGTTAGTCAACAGACATTGGCATGTATACATTATGGCAGCGGTTCTCAACCGGGGGTCCGCGGATCCCTGGGGGTCCGCGGCCATCTTCCTGGGGGTCCGCAAGCAAGTCCTGAAAATTATATATTTCTTAGTTAAAAACATAGAAACAGATAACTTTTTGCCAATTTCTCAATATTTATCCTTTTCAATGTCGACATGAAACTAACAATAGCCTACACTGATTTATGACAAATTCATCTGTTTTAGATTGGTCGGTTAGTTTCAATCGCTAGAGTGCAGACTGAAATCTAGCCTATATTCGGTCAGTCCATAAAAATGGTTGATTTCATCAAGACACGTCCACTAACCTTTCGTCTTTTTGTTACTTTATGTTCAGATATGGAAATCATGAACAGTTAATGATGTATAGCGTGCCTAAGTTCGCTGGTTATCAAGAGGGAAGTTTGTAACAGACTCTATAGATTTCTTGATGCGTTTGAGAGTGTTTCTTAGAGAAAAAGACCTCAGCCTGCAACTCATTCATATAGCAACTCATAATTATGGGTTTCAACTCTGGCCTACATGTACCTGGCTGGCATTTTTGAGCAGCTAAATACACTAGATGAATTCCTCTAAGCAAGTGATGCAGACAAATCTAATCACCCTTAGGTCTAGTTATGAAGTGTCTGCTTTTACAAAATTTGATCTCTGATGCAAAATGGATAGTAGTGGCAACTTTGACACATTTGATCAATTGCATGAATTCACATTGAAATGAGCAAATGCACAGATCAATCAACCAAAATTTGTTAATTAAATTTCCGGACATAATTATTCAATCGCAGCTGGATAAGTTCAATTTCTACTTTGGTAATTTGAACGTTCAGTTTTCGTGGGTCTCCAGTCCGTTTCTTGCAAACGTTGATTCGTGGAATTTACCAACATCGGAATTGAACCAAATCATTGAACCGACCAGGGATACTAGGCCTACATTGAAACTGTTGCATCTATGCAAGTTAGCCTATAGCCTGATGCACTATTTTGGATACAAGCTTCACATGATTATCTAAAACTGTCTGAGAAAGCTTTCAACATTATTTCACCTGTTGCAACATCATAATTATATTTGTGAATGTGGCTATCGTTCACGACTTGAGGTTTGAATGGGTTCAGATCGAGTGTTTCGAGCATTAAGCCTATACACCTCGAATCGAGCATTAAGCTTACACCTCGAATAGATAAACTGTGGTCGAATATGCGTACCCAAAGCTTGTATTAAAATAAAATACAGGTTTTTTCTAATAAATTTCAAAGAATCTTACTAGTTAAATAAATTTGTACTACAGCAGTGCAGAGGCATATAGGCTAAAACATAGGTCTAATATTATATTGGATCATAGTCATAGGCCTACAGTCACGATAATGCGCCAGGGGCACCAAATTTCAGTGGGGGGTCCGTGACCGAGACCCAAACTTAGAAAGGGGTCCGTGAGTCTGAAAAGGTTGAGAACCGCTGCATTATGGCAAATTACAACAAATGTCGAAAGTTGCTTACATTCTGGTGGTACAACAGTCTTCGTTTCCGCTGGTCGAGCACAAGTGAGGCGGAAAAGACTCTCACAATTTGGTCCAATCTTTGTTAAATCCTGAACATATTAAAAAATTTAATAATTTAAGTTTGTATCGCTGCATTTTTATAACTATGGCAAAAAATACAGAACGTTTGCATAAATGTTATCTCGGAATCCTGAATGTCCTGAATTGTATTGCATAGACCATTTCTAAGACCTTTATTCACTAGCAGCCTAGAAATAACTGGTTATTCACAAGTTCTTTAAAGACAAGGTTATTGAAGCTGCCCAAACACACGGTTAATACAATGCTTAAAATATTCATCATTGAACAGCATTGAGTAAGAACAGTGATTTATGAGTGGCCTACTTACACTGAAATCATGTACTGCATTGCATAAGCAATGGGTCATTCAAAGTAACTGGACAAATTCATCTGATAGCAGGCTACAGTGCAAATGACTGCACATATCAGACTGGTATGTGCAGACCATCCATCTATATGCAGTCATGGTGATTTAGCAATTATGTTCTGCAGTGGTAATTATTGAGTAGAGAGGGTCAGGCAGACCTGATTGACAAGACCGAAGACAATCTCTCCACCAGCTTCTTCTTTGCCGACAAATATGACAGAGTCTTTCGACTAGAAAACAAAAATTTGATGGTGAACAATATGACACAAATAATTAAAATGACAAACATGTAATAATAACGACGATAATTTCTATGGCGCCGTAACACAACACATGCCGTTACAAGGGCGCCTTTACAAATGCAATCAGATGTACGCCTTAGAAAAAAATATATGTCTTGAGTCGAGTTTTGTCCTCGTCCTCCACACAAAACATTTACATTTATCACATGTCTCTCAAATTTTATAAATACACGAGTTCCAGTTAAATATCAAATGCCCTAAATGGATTAAAAGGAAAGAAAATAAGCAAAATGATAAGAAGGGATTTAACATTTTCCTGTAGCTTAATTCTTCCAATAAAAACATATATCAAGTGAGTCAAATTAACAAGACATTGTTCAAAATTGCACTGACCATAGTTTTGGTAATCGATGAATGCCACGTATTTTTAACTCTTCTAGCAGCGGAAGTCAGTTGATCCCAGTGAGTTTCTATGTAAGGAATGATCTCCTAAAAACAACACAGACGTAGTCATACACTTACTTGACAGCAACACAAAGCACAACAAAACTCTGGTCCAGAACATTAATTGAAATCTTTAAAATTTATCAGCCTAGAATGCAAACCATTATATACAGGAAGAACAAATCAAACTTTTTTAGAGCGTAGACAGAACTGGAAAAATACTTTTCATGTAATTTAACCACACCAGAGGCAATGAATCCTACATAATTTACAGATTTACTGCAGTACTGTAAATGTATAACATTCACTATCAAATACTTTAAATACTACCGAAATGCTCAAAGCATCCGAAAAATCCAATTATAGAGTATAAAAAAAAGAATAACTAATTATTTAGCGCCTATAACAGGAACAGCATTACCATTAAAGCAGCTGGCATTCTCACACACAAATGCTTGCATGCATTTTTATCGCAAGTATTTACCATAACCATTGTCCCACACATGTATGTACAGACCTTGTCTTTGGAGAACATAGTTCGTTCTGAGGTCTGTTGTGTCAGATTGGCCAACGCTGTTAGACACATCTGACCGAAGCTAGCAGGGCGCTTGTTAAAGCTCTCTTGCCCACTACATCTCTTGCAGAAGAACTGGTAGTTTGTCATAAAAGGTACATGTCCACTAAAAATTGCACAACAATACAAAACTTAGTTCATTTTTGAACACTTACATGAAATACTGATGCATTTAATGTATAGTCAATTCAATTGTGGGGCGCGGTGGTGTAGTGGTGGCGTCGTTGCCTTGAAGCCGGAAGGTTCGAGGTTCGAATCCACCTCACCGCGTAAGGACCTTGGGCAAGTCCTTCACTCACAATTGCTCAGCGCTTCGGCGTGAAACTCCGATGCAGTGTCCGCTCTGCATTCGGGAGCGCCTCTGAGTAGGGGGAGAGCTTGAAGGGGCGCTATAACAAGTGCACATACAAACAAACATACAAACAAAACAACCTACAAGAACCTATTTCAGATATGCAACATATGCTTAACAAACAGAAATAACATGTATACTACAAAAATATAATGCCCCTATGGCTATCATTAAATTCTGCAGAATTAGAAAACACTGCACGAAACCATTAATTGTTCCAACTAGAGAACACAGCAATTTCGATCATGCGTATAAACATCTCATGAAAAGTCAAACCTTTAGCCAGCAATGCTTCGGATACTGATATGTTAAATATTATGGTCAAGGGCCACATTGCGTAAAACACAATAAAAGTTTCTTACCCTTGCAGACATCCAATGCAAGTTTCGTGGTAATACCGCAGACACATCCCACACTGGAATTCGCTTAATGTCAAATCTCGATCTTTACCACTGAAAACCCAATATTGTTCAACTTAAAGACAATCACTTGCACATATTAAATGAATATTAACCCCTTTACGGTGGAGCCCGGAATAACTCGGGCTCCGCTAACTCTCCCCAACTGTGCAGCCCGGGATATCTCGGGTTGCACCTTGGCCTATCCCCAACTGCATAATATAGCTGCCTTTCGCTTACTGTGGTGCCCGAGATAACTAGGGCTAATGGTAATAGCTGCAGACATTCGGAGGGGTGATGTTAGAACAGCGGAACAGCCTAACAGCGAACTAGACGACCTCGATTCAAGCCGTTGTCTGGTTGTCTGTAACCTTGACACAAATAGTGAAAGTACGCTAGTCGTAGAAAAAAATTCGACAGACGAGTCCAATCCACTGCGACTGACTGGGCGTCATTTCCCTAAGAGAATTCCATCAAACCCTGGGAAGAAAGCACGAACACGCTGCTGTAAGGTGTGCTGCTCACACCTTGGACCAGATGGAAAGAAGATCCGGAAGGAGACCAGCTTCATGTGTGCAGACTGTGATGTTCCACTGTGTGTGGAACCTTGTTTTGAGATGTATCACACTAAATATAACTATTGAGGGTACACCATACTCCTCTTGACAGTCCACAGAACTGGCTTCTTACTGTACTCTAATGACTAGTTTATATCGGAATAATACAATGAACATGCATGCCAGAAAATCGTTTTTTCCGCATAATCGTAGGAAACTGGTAAAAAATGTGAAAAAAATACAAGTAAAATACAAGTAAAATAACGCAGTACATTATGCTTATAATAATTATAGAAACTCAAAAAAGGCTTTAACTCATTTTTTTTTTTCAAAAAAAAATTCCACCGTTGGTGAAAGTTTTCAAAAATTTTATTCCACCGTAAAGGGGTTAAATGAATCCTTAAAATGTGTATACCATGAGATACTACATTCACTATGCATACGATTCAATAAATGTTTCTGAATCTGGAACTCTGTATTTATGAAACACCAAGGACGGATTTTCGTCTTGGTCGTCGAAAAATCCGATGACCTTTTTTTCTCATTTGTCTCGAATTCCCAAGAAAAACGTACCATTTTATACGCCAAAATAGTCGATGACCTTTTTCTTTCTTTGTCTCGAATTCCCAAAAAAATACACCATTTTATCTGCCAAAATAGTCGATGACTTTTTTTAGTCGTACGGACCTCGCATATATGGACCTCGTGGACGTGGGAGGGGTCTGCGGGACTACTCGTGGGAGGGCCACGTCAACTTTTCGAGCCAGAATAGCTGGTCAAAAAATTCTAGATGGGAGCCATGGCCGGATTGGCCCCCCTGGATCCGCCCCTGTCACACCATGATTCATTGGTCCAGTGTCAATGAATGGTACATGTGCGGTTGAACACAAACGAATCTTCATAATGTTCTTGATTTTGCCGCTCTTCCCCCTTAATAGTATCTCACCCACGACATGAAAATGCCACTTACTTAATCCTGCTTCTTGTGGTTATTAATGTCATTAGCATCCATTTATTTAATGAAAGCCTAAACCAAATGAAGTGAACTTACAGAGTCGTAATGGACTGATAAAAAAACTTCATTGTGCTACTCATAACATACATGTATAGTATACATAAATGTATACACACTACTCAATGCACATTCAAAGGAATACTAGATCTTTCCCATGCTCCGACTGAACTAGACACTTTCTAAGAACCCATCATTTAGATAAAACTCTGAAGATGAAAGCTATGTTGCTATATTGGGCTATAGCCGCTATATTGAGTAACCTGATTAGGCCAAAAAGAATAATGTTGTGTTTCCGGTAACAGAGCTCTAAAAAATTGGGTAGGTAGGTCGAAAAATATTTTTATTTTGGTAAAATATTTTTATACAGTAACTATCCGAAAATTATACCCAACTACTCTTCTTTGCATAAAGGTACACGCTGCAACAAAGTACGTGTTCTAAGCAAGTATAAACTGCCTATTTCCCGACTGTCTGTACCTAAAATTGCTCTAAAAAACAATTCTATTAATTTCATTTTGTTGACATCTTTTCTGGTAAGATAAAGTGGGAAGGGAAGGGGAAGATGAGTGCGAACAAAACATCACTGCTAGAGGTCATTCCAAACTGGCCGAGCCAGTGACTAGTTACACCTAGACTCCTAGAGGTTGCTAGATTTATTTTCCCTAGTCACCGTTAGAGGTGGCTCAACTGAGAATGATAAGGTTAGAGGTTTCTCAAGACTGGCAACCAGGAAGTAGTTAGGCAGGCATTTCTAAGGCAATGTCGCTGTAAATAAAAAAAATTCCACAAAATTTTCCGAGTCGCGGCAATAAAGTGAGTCGGTCGGGTTACCGGAAACACAACATTTTTTCCCCTAAGATCCAACTCTATAGGGAAGGCAATGTCACCGTATTATGTCAATAAAAAATTTGGAAAAACTTTTCTAAAAAATTTTCTAAAAATTTTTTTTAAATACATTTTTTCAAATAATTTTTTTTTACAAAATTATTTGAGTCACGGCAATTAAAGAGGGTCGGTCGGGTTACCGGAAACACAACATTATTTTTGGGGCCTTAGCTATTAAAACTACCCATCACAGGTCTTAAATAATAAATTGATCACCAATACAATAAACTGCTCATTTTTACCATGATTACTCTGGAAGGCAAATAACTTACAAGTATAAATTTACTTAATCAAAATTTTAAAATCTACCAACCAGCTTAAATAAAAGTTAAGACACCACCACATGCAATCAACTAATCAGCTAAAAAGTAAAGACAACAAGAGAGGGCAATCTACTAACCAGTAGCACGTTGTATCTTCAGGGTTTGCTGGAAGCAAAGGACCCATCGACATAAGACTTTCTGTTGCATCGTCCACTGTTGATAACTGCTTACTAGATTCCGATTCCATTTACTACAGCTAGGTGCATGAAAACACAAAAATTTCAATCAATATATAACTAAATAAATTATTATTTGCTCATGCTAGATATGAGTCAGCACTGAATTTTCAGACAGGTTTAGAGCAATAGTAAAGTTATATGCTATTCCCAGTCCTCAACTTCTGAAACTAAAAACAGCAAGTTCATCAGACACCATAAACAGCAAGTTCATCAGACACCCGACTCTACATAAACGAAACTGATTGTACAGTGCAGTCCCAAACCATTCCGCATTTTGGCTCCTCATGTCTATTTACTATGTCAAATGAAACAAGATGCTTGCTGCGCCCGTGGCAAAAAAATTTAACGAAACATATGCTGCACCGGTCGGTCAAGTGAAAATGAAAACCATTTCAAAACAGAAACCGTAACAAAAACTCCAATTATTTAAAAACTGAAACCTGAAGTTAAATAGAAACTAGGAACCCAAAACCGAATAAATACAGAAACTATAATTAGGTTTTAAAACTGAAATATCACTGGTTTGATCCCTCAATTGCTAGATGATCCAACAATGGATTCAATTATTCTATGATTTTCCAAAAATGAAAAAATCTAACTCCATTAACAGGAAAACAGGCTCCTGTTTACTCGTAATCTACAAGGCATTGTGCATACAGATCATACCACGGATGCATAGCTCCAGATTTAAAGATTGTCATTCGTTCAATGACTCATTAGTAAATAATGTCAATTAAGCTTATACGTAATGAAGTTCAATTTGCCCCCCCCACCCTAAAAATTTTTTTGAAGGCACCCATGCACAGAACCATGCTGTCTAACTCATTTTAACCTCATAAAATGCTGACCAGGTATCGAAACCAACCAAACCTGGTTCTTATCGACATGCAATTGCTCCCTTCCTAGAACTCCTTCCTGAGCATTCCTCTCCAATCTTAAGATGGTTTTATTTGGTCGCACTGGGACTGACATTTGCAAGCTGGTAGGAGTGGTCCACGTGAAGAAACGCCATAACAAATTCTCATTGTGAAGGAATACAACAAATAATTAAGATTACTGTAGACAATTATATTGTACCGTCTTAAATTGATTTGTGTAGACGTCTCTTTGACTTTAAAGTTCTAAATATCTTGGCCTGTACATCTTTAAATGTTTTTCCTATGACGACCCCCAAATGTGTGCAAACTTTGGTTATATTCTATAATGACTCGGTAGACGTTCTAGAATGACTCGGTAGACACCAAGAACTAACGTTGCAGCGTTGTTATCTTTAATAAATCCAACTTCTAGTTTGCCGAGAATCCTTTTAATCGATCCAGCTTCTCTTTAGGCAAGAATTTGTTCGATAAATCCCGCTTCTATTTTGTCAGCAAATATTTTTCATCCATTTTTCATTGAAAATTATTGCTCATCAATCCAGCCTCAGAATGACTGCACTAACCCTAAAACTAACCATAACCGACCCTCACGACGCCTAACCTGAGCCCTAACCGACCCTCACACGATAAATCCCGCTTCAATTTCGTCAGGAAATATTTTTCATCAAATTTATAAAAAAAGTTACTTGCTACCGAGTCATTATAGAATATAACCCAAACTTTAGTGGTGAGAGATAGTCTTCCACTGGGCACAGCTGAATCTTTGCAAGCTATAGAAAATCGCAGGATCGGTTCCTGAATGTAGGAACAAGTGCGCTCAAATGCTTGTGGGTCAATGCATTCGGCAATGGTCCTCACAATCCGACAGATGCACGTAACTTCCAAATCAGTCCTCGCATTTGCAAGCTGGTAATCGGTAAATACGCACACTAGATACCCGTACTCCAAACAATATGGCTGCCAACGAATGCAATATAATTAGAGCGCAGTGACTATTTATCGCGTGAGGGTCGGTTAGGGCTCAGGTTAGGCGGCGTGAGGGTCGGTTAGGGTTAGTTTTAGGGTTAGTGCAGTCATTCTGCTGAGCGCTTTGCATGTTGCGATGCCGTCGATAGGATAGGTCGCTGCGCTCTAATTATATTGCATTCGTTGGCAGCCATATTGTTTGGAGTACGGGTATCCAGTGTGCGTGTTTACCTGGTAATCTTACTTTACCTTTTATTGAAACAACACAAATGCATATTCTGCAAAAGCAGCGCTACATAATTTCGGACCCAGTGAATGAACGAGAAACCCGGCATAATAATCTTCGTTTATTGACATTCAATCTGACACACCGCAGAACGATTACATGTACAAGTTATACGAAATACGGCCTGCTTCGCACGACACGCAGTTCGGCTACAACAGGTTCGGTAACTTAACACAAATGGCCTAAGTACTGGATCACTCCTGATTCGGCCAAGCAAGCATTAGCAATCACTCGTAATATTGTACTAATCAAGACCTCTGGCGCCTATTTGCCTATTTGCTATGCAGAAGATCGTACAGCATAATATCTGTCACATTTCTGTCTCATAATATTTCCTACCTTTTTTCTATATTTACCAAAATAACAAAAGAATAATGAAGCAATAGTATTTAGCGCAATTTCTCGTGTTTTTCAAAACACAAGTGTAATATAATAACTCAGTAGAGTCTATGCTTGATGACGTCATTAGACGAACCCTTTCATCTAACCAAAGACCTTATAGTCTACGACTTTCGTGTGCTGGAAAACCTACCGATATTAACAAATAAGAAAGTGTTCAATTGAAGTAGTACCAAAAGCAAAGCCAAAAGTACTGTACTTTAATTGATTTCTTCATTATCACCGTCTGCTATTCATTCCTTCGTTCGAAAACTTACATAGCGTCTTCGAAGAAACTACTCAGAAGCAGGACTTTTTTAATGTGCAGTTGTAGGCTATACAAAAAATGTGCAGTTGGATTTGTGCAGTTGCAGAAGCACTTATGTACAGTTAAAACTAGCAAAAGGTCATTGTCCTCCGATTGTCAATAATTTATCATGGATGATGGGAAAGGATAGTTGTGCAGTTCTAAAAATTCGTTAAAGCAGCCCTGCTCAGAAGCATGCCTGACTCCAGCAAGCCCAAGAAGAAGTTTTGTTTAGTGAGGAATCATTCTGGTAGATTTTCAAGGTGTAGGCTAAGCGTAGCTCTAACGGAAGGCTATTCCAGACCACTGCATGGGCCAACCACATAGAAGACTCTTATCTTGCTTAGTCAATTACGGGCATTTATTCAGGGCAGATATAGGTTTGAGACATAAAGTCACTTTTTACATTAGGTTCAGTAACGTCGCCATGAAATAATCGTTGAAAGTTTGAAGCAAACAGGAGCCAGAAATATGCTCTGTTAGGAATGAAAAGAAAATGATTAAATTGTGCCGACTTCTGGAAGTTCTGATCGATCGAGGCTCTGGCATGGAATGCATGTGCATGATAGTGCAGTGGTTGAGGTGCTGGACCATCAATTAATATTATTGACGAAGTTGGGTCAGAATATTTTAGAGGTTTCTGCTCAACCTAGCTATCAAGTCAAGTCAAGTTTATTGATCACCAAGATACATACAATCGACAGTTGGCGTCAATGGGTAAACCCAAAGGAACATAAGGTTCCGCTAGGCAGGGTCACCCTAGACTCATCAGATGTTATAACAGTGTCAGTTTGAACTTTAAACACTATAAATTATATGTAACATACTACAATGTGTCCTCAAACAATGCCTGAGTATGATGTCCATTCTTAATCTTAATCATGTATGACATGCATGTATGTACGCATATGGTGTCCATTCTCAATCTATGCAACAACCAATCAACTTAATTAATATGTATAATTATACAGTGAATGCAAAGTAAAATCATAAAAACATAACAATGCAATGCACAAACCATGTGGCGTGCAACATGTAGCCTAACATGCTACAAGAAGTTTGAATGCATTCTCAGTCTATAGGAATGCAACAACCAATCAACTTAATTAACATATATACAGTGAATGTAAAGTAAAATTGTAATAATGCATGCACAGAACCATGTGGCACATTCTTTACATAATCGTGGCTAGAAGGTGGATTTTAAATTTATTTTTGAACTGATAGATTGAGGGCAGATGGGTAAGTTCTTTAGGTAGGGAGTTCCAAACCAATGGTCCATGTATTCCAATACCATGCTGTCTAATGTTGGTGCGTACACTTCTTTGATGATAATTGTTTGCTGAGCGCGTATAATGATCATGTAGTTCAGAGTTTTTGCAGAACCAGTGGTCAAAATTTACTGTGTTTTGGTTTGAGTGAATTCTGTACATAAATAGCCCCACTTGCAGCTTGTTAATACACTCAAAAGGTAAAATTTTCAATTTTATGAATAGAGGATGAGTGTTGGTTCTATAGGGTACATTACAGATGATTCTCAAAACTCGTTTCTGTAATGTTATCAGAGAGTTCAAGCGAGTACGGTATGTAGAAGCCCAAATGAGATTACAATAGGACATGTAAGGATATATTAGAGAGTAATATAGGTTTACGAGTATATATTGTGGCAGTAGATATCGAATGCGTGAAATTATGCCTATGTTTTTTGATAACTTTTTGGTAATATCAGTTATATGTTGTTTCCATGTTAACTGCTCATCTATGTGTATACCCAGAAATTTAGTTGATGACACTCTGGTTATACTTTGGTTATCTATATTAATAGTTAAATTATGATTTAAGTTGAGTGCAATTTTTCTTTTAGAACAAAACATGATATAATTCGTCTTTGAAAGATTGAGAGATAATTTGTTGGCTTTAAATTATTCGTCAACAAGTTTTAATTCATCATTCATCTTGTGAACTAGTATGTCAATAGATTCATCTGACATGAACACATTGGTGTCGTCAGCAAACATGATGAAATGAAGCAGTGACGAAGAGTTCGAGGCATCATTAACATATAGTAAGAATAGCAGGGGACCTAATATTGAACCTTGTGGCACACCACATATGACATCAGATATAAATGAGACATGCCCATTATATGAGACACATTGCCTTCTATCTTTCAAGTAGTCTGTTAGCCAGTCGAGACATATGCCTCTAATGCCGTAGTGCTCCAATTTTTTAAGTAAAATTTCGTGGTTTACCGTGTTTACCATGGCCTTATAATATATATATATATATATATATTATATATATATATATATATATATATATATATATATATATATATATATATATATATCGAACTCGACCATTATGAGTACACTTGCCATATAATGTCAAAGGGAAGATGAAATGCCTTTCAGGCTAACTCAGAACTGCTGTTCTTCTCTTAGCTGGATGCAGTACGTGGCATCTGCACAGGGTGGTCTGAACCACCCACTCTGAAAAATATGACCCACACAATTTTCTCAAGTCCATTGAGTTTTCATTCGGGTATATTTGGTGGGGGGAGCTGAGCAATAGTGACCTAAACTCCTAGTCACTACAAAAATTCACAATCACCCCCAAGTTCTAGAGGCTGGCTGCACCACTGGTGGGACGGGGCCCGGGGTGAATTGAGGAGTTGATGAATGATCAGAAAGAGCTTGAAGAGTAATGTCTGCTCAACTGTTATTCAACAACCTTATTCTTATAAAATTATTCATTATTTTAGTCATTCATTACCCCACTCATACATCATTAAGTCCATCCATCACCAAAGCCAATAATTTTTTGATTCATCAAACCATACACCAACCAATGATTTATTAATCCATGCATCAATCCACCAATCTCTACATCCATACATTGTTCCTCTGTCCATTCATTGATCCAACAATTTGTCCATTGAAGTAAACGGAGATAGAACCTTCAACCAGGGTTTAAAGTGGGTGGGAACGGCGTTCCTACTGCTCTCGAAATTCTTGGCTTGCGTTCCCACTGCTCATCATGATGGAACTCCAAAACACATGCATTTCAATAAAATTCTTCATCAGCTTTCTCACTGCTCACATTCAGCTTTCCCTCTGCTCATCCAAACCACTTTAACCACTGCCTTCAACCACTAGTTTCCATAAACATAAGAATCTAATAAGACCAGTTAGACGACAAGACCAGATTAATGAACATGAGAACAATACGGCACCACATAAACAATTATACAGGAATATACACATAATTTTTTGTAAAACAATTCAATGATTATTATCTTTTATAAAAGTAAATTCAAAGAAGTAAGGCCTTTTGGCGGCAATGGATATCAGAAAGTAAAAACATTTTTTACTTCTTTAAAACAACTACATATATCAATGAAATCAATAGCCTATTGTCAGTATTTCCAGTGCTATATTTTGAAAGATAATAATTTTGGCATCTCAAACTGTTGCATGGTTTGGTTTTTGTCGAAAGGAGGTCAGACTTTGTCAGTCCACTGGTCACTGGTGGGTAAACCTGAGTGTAGAAGTTTTTATGTCTTCATTATTACAACAAAACATAACCTAAATCATTGCCACTTTATGACTGTAAGGAAGAGTTCATAGACAGAAAAGGAAAAGCAGAATTTGAAGCAGCATAGCTATCCACCTCCTGTGCACTATTTATCACCGAGCTGCTTATCGTGCTGTCATTTCTAGTAGTTTTGTTTGTTGCTTGTCGTACAACAGTATCTGCATTCTTGTTCTCCATGCCAATGTCACAGAAAAGTAAACTTTGGCTTGGTGCAAGTTTCTCAAAAATTCTAATGATCTGCAAAAATAACACTCATTATTAGCATTAATAATAACCAGTCATTGTGCAGAATTGCAACAAAATGAAATCTGTTAAATTGGTCCACAACCTACCATCATGCTCTATGAGTTACTCCCCAACTTTATACTTTCTGTCACCAATGTGCAATGCCTATGGGCAAACTGAAATGCTACCAGACAGCCAGTGGCAAATACCATCAACATTTGGTCCCGTACTAACTACCGGTAATTGGATTGACCACCCTCAATTCTTTCAAAACTGGCATCATTTGAAATCAGCAACACACTCATTTTCAACTTGTTAAAACTCTCAAATTTTTGCACTTTTGTTTTGATATTATCTTAAGCAATACATAGTTTAGCCAAGTGTTCAGTTGTTGCCTACTAATTGACTATAAGGTCAAACCATGAACAAAACAAAATGCTGACCTTCCTTGCTTTTTGCCGAACTCGGTTGTCAGCAGATGTATTTGTATAAAGCATTACGAGTTGATGTCCACACGTTGTTGCAACAAAGTCAGGACTCACTAGGTCAGTTCGCAGCAATGCTTCTAGCAACAGCATTGACCTCTGTTGGATAACAATCAGAAGCAACAAATGCAGCAAATTTAACAGCAGCTTTGCTTCAAAAGAAAGAAAATCAGTCTCTAAAGCTAATGCCAAGGAGTGGCCACGGGTATGAAGTGTCAGCAACTTCATTTTTTTAGCCTCAGCATGTGACTGCAACAGTTACAACCCTTATCCTTGGATATTTTCAACAATAACAACATAACACACTGTAAGTGAAACTTGAAAATCACAGCTTCATGAACAACTCATCAGCTGTGCTTCTGACCAAGCAGAGAAAGTCCACGATGAGTCAGTTCACAAGCACTTGTGGAACAAGGAAGGTGACACACTGATCAGCTTACTTTTTAACTCAAACTGAAGACTATTCCAGAATACACGACCAAAAATGACAAAGCTTCTGTGCAGGCTAGTGGACAACCTATCAACGCTCGTGAATAAGTTCAGCATTCCTAAATAAGTTGGTGCCCTGCGCTTGGTTTTGAGTAGTGCTATAGAAATCTTGAGATTATGCCCATTACAATCCCAAGGAATGGCAAGGATTCCATGAGCAGCTAGTTGGAGGGATTACAACCAGGAATAAATGATGGCCAACTTCTGGGAGGCAGAAAATGATTGGAGTCACTATACTAGTTATAACCGAGTTGGCTAGGGACACAAATGAAGGCAGATATCTTAAAATATCTCCATCCTGGATTTGAACCCCAACCTTTTGATTAACAGTACAACAAACTGACTGCTAGACAAGCCCCTAAATCAAACATCATTGCAATACAAAACGTGCTGTAACAAGATCCTCTTCTAAAGCCAATTAAAATAGGATAAAACATAATTTTAGCAGAATTTACATTAAAGGAATGCATATTGAACAGTGCACGCAGATCCTGAGCACTACTTTCATTATGTCTTCGTCTTTTTAGAACACTACAATTTCGTATGACCTAAATTTACCAAATGACTTTACAGAAGAAGAAAACGGTTAGTGTAATTAACCATCGAGTGTGCGATTTGTAGCGGATCGAAACCAGAACAGATCAGCTCGATCACCTTCTCACAGTTCATATGAGAACAACTAAGACAAAAAAACCATGGCAAATTAGTTTTTAAAGGTCAACTCAAATAATATCATATTATTCTCTATGTAGAAATGATTCCACACATAGCAGTAACAGCATTAGAAGTGGGCTGATGGTTGAATGGTAATGCACAGGCACAAAGAAAACAAAACTGCAGTTTCAACATCTACTCGTGCCATAAGCCTTCCACTCACTAAGGCTATGGTCAAATGAGCAGCAGCAGACGGGTCAGTGCCCTTCCAGGCTATTATACAGTCACAAATTCGACTCAGGTTTAACTTGGTGTCATGTGTTCCTACTATTTCATGTAATCATGCATACCATAGTGTGTCAGTTTGAACTGAATAAACAAATATAAGTATTATTATTGATTGATTGATCCTTTTATTTTTATATTTAGCTAGATTAATGACCAATAAATTGTACCTTGTTACAAACTTTTGAATGTCGTCTCTTTTTGGTATCAATTCACTGCCATCTTCACTAAAAACTACAGCATTGACTAATTGTCTTTCAGCTGAACAGTCTTCTGATTTTGAAATGTCATTCTCCAGTTTATCAGCCAAACTAAAGCTGGTAGCACTGTGACCTCCTGTACTGTCACACTTCTCCTCATCCTTGCCAGAGGTTCCTTGAGAAGATCCACTGAGCCTAGAACCGACATCCTCATCATCCCATCCACCACCAGCAACTCCTTTTATGTGACCTAAAAAGAGAATTAAAAAAATATGAACATGCTTGTATTTAGTGGCAGCTTGTAAAGGTTTTAGATTTTAGAGAGTGCTACACAATACAATACCTATATACACAGTATATACAAACTGATAAATTAACTTTATCAAAATGCATTATGAGTTACAAATAGAATTTATTTGAACAGTTATTATTTCAATGAGTAAAATCTGACAACACAATGCTTGTACAATTGCATCCCAAAACGAATCGACTTCTTCATCTTTTTGAGTGCACTTCTGAAGCTGCTTTCTTTCTAAAAACTAACAATGGCAACTTGACCCAACCTTAATCTCTTGAGAAGATCCATATGTCAGCGCAATAGTGAATCAAAAAATTTCTTGTCTGTTTTTTAAACTTCAATCTATTATATCCAGATTCCACTCTTGTACTGTTCCATGAAAACAATTAGCCTACCAATCACTTGCACCTTAGCACTAAACTATGCCATCTCCTCAGTTGGACCCGGATCTGACCTCATTCTGAAACAAAACAACCTGGTTCTTGCTGCTTATCATAAAAAGAGAGTTGGTGAATACTCTAGTCTCCATGATGCAGCTTTCATGTGGTGCTGAAAATTTCCAAAGATCTATATAAATGTACATTTACATGATGTTCTGCAAACTTTCTAACTGTAAACTTACGTTTCTGTGATTTTCGGTTTGACACCTTAGGAAGACTCGCATTCAAATCAACAAATGATGTCTCAGTATCAGGAACAGTAGCCGGTCTATAGCCTGGAATGAGACTACTGCTGCTGCTCTGGGCAAAAGTCATATCACTTCTTGGGTCAGATGTGAGGTCAACCACTCGTTGCGCGAGATCACGCAATCCATCAATTATGCTATCACCAACTGATTCTGAAATTTGCAGAAATGCAGATTACAGGAAACCAATTAATTATCGGTTATATATAATAACGAATAAATCAAATTAAAAGCACTACTGCATGGAAACGTGTATGTGTTTGTTTCAGAAGTAAATAATTCAACATTTCTAAATAAATAACGTATCAAGACACGATGGGCCTAAGAGATGCCTACAAGTGGAGATGTGTAAACGCAGCACATTTTAGTAATTCACAAATGCACTCCACCTATGACTATCCACTTGATATAAAGTTCTAAACAAGTATATATTAAGATAGTTGGCACGTGTATGCTGCAGGAGATCATGAAATGAACATTTCACGATAATATTTGTTTCAAGCACATTATATTCCATTTATAAAAGCTGTTAAGCATGTGTACATGTACAGTTGTACACATACTGTTATGTACAGTTCATTATAAGCACGTGTACATGTTTGTACAAAGTTCGTTTGCTATCATACGTAGATTTCAAATACATGTTGGATCAGGAGAGATGATCACAAAAGATAAATCCGGCTCCCAATCATTTACTGACGACAATCGTCAGAAAAATATTGCATTATCAAAACATACAAACTTTGACAACAACACACGAGTCACAGACAAGTTAAACAATACATAATAAACACACATCACGAATAAGCAACTATGAACCACTCTAATGCTAAGGCCGTACAGGTAGACAGCTGCAAATTCAAGGAAACAAATGGCAGTGGAAGACAGAAATATTTGGTTGAGAACTCTGACAAAATACTGTAGACAAAATTTGCGAGTACATATAATTAATTGCCAATTTCAAATCAACAGGAGTCTTCTTAACTTACTATCAGTTACGACTTGTGTGCTACCAAATCCCTCCAACCTCCCTCTTCCAGAGGATCCCATTCCAAAGCCTGCAAAAAATAAGTATGTCATCCCAAAGATTAAGGCAAGTCATATAAATTGACAGTGCCAGTAACATGCACAGAACGAATACCACAGCAAGAGGCACACCACTGAAGCAAAAGTGATACAAAAGGAGACAGAGACTGTGCAGAAAGAGAGTGAAAAATGTATGAGTGAAAAACTAGTGAGATGAGCAACAGGTAGCAATAAATATAACATAATCGCAAGGATTTTTATAGCATCAATATCAAAATATCACTGGGCAACAATTCATAAGTGGCATTAGCATTATTTAAAAAATAATTAATTAGAATTAGAACTCAAATAATTAACTGGAACTAATGGTGGACATCAATATTCAAATGTATACAGCGTAATTGTCTAGCTTGACAGAGGACTTCAAATAAGCCTCTATTAGACAAATATTTCAAATAATGATGAAAACTAACGTTTCAGACTCTTCATCCAATACATGCTATAACTGTGGAAACTGGTTTTAGTTATATGAGATCTTAGTTGCGCTATCAAGAGTTCTAAAGTATTTTTCATGTCTATTTCTTTGCTCTTTGGTGACATAACTTGCAACACCAAACGGTCACTGAATTGGTCTTGATGCTGTAGGATCAACAGTGTGCTTGAAGTGCATTTTGGACAGTCTGAGAAATATCTTTTTTTCTTGAGGGAAACAAATGCTGCTTATACTTCATTTTGGATTCGTTTAAACATTGAAATGTTAGGTTCATTTATGCGTGAATATGTTACAGATAAAAATACCGGTAATTAATATTAACAAGTGGAGAAGAAAATCCGTGTGAGAAACATTTCCACTGGGAGGGACTAATTCAAGTCTGAAGGAGAGACATCAATCAATTGTTGCCTCATGTGACACCACAGTCAAAAAGTTCAATCCACCAGAGTAGCCCAGCAGAAATCAGATAAGTCGGTTAAACTAGACGTCAGGATACTGTGGCTAAAAGCCAGGCAAAGGAGAGAGATTTGAGGCATGTTTTGTCAGTATGACAAAGGAAACAAGCTTTTAATTACAAGAGCATAATAGGAACGGATAGATGGTCAGTACCTGTGGGTTGTTTCAAAGATTGAGTGATCGAGTCACCAGATTCATTCTCAGAGACCATGAACAATAATTCTGACAGTTCCTGTTGCACACAAAAAAACACGCTGATCAATCAATCAGTAAACTTAATTGTTAATTCCCTCCCATGCACAGTGCTCAAAATGAAATATAAAAACTGTGTTAAACATTAACAACAGAATTTATATTCATTTTGTGCGTTTCCCCTGGATAATCAACATTGGTCTCACATCAAACATACAAAAACACAGCTACTATCAATCAGAAAGAAACAAAGTCGCACAAATAACTACAAAAACCAGACAGCCAAGCAGAGAAATGACCACATTAATATCTTAATAATCTAACACAATCTAAGCCAAGTCACTAAATCTAGTCACAAGAACAAAAGCATTAACAAGTATAAAACTAAGCAAGTGAATTAGAAGCTCCTAAATAGTTTTTCAAAAGTCATTTATACATTTACCTTACATTGTAGCACAAAAAATTCAAACATTCGTGGACGACCGTGAACAGTTTTGTGTGTAATTTGGTTTCAGTTACTAGTTGGAAATCGTAATTGTAATCGTAAACTTGAAATTTCTAAATCGCCACTCGAAAGCCAAGCGCGAGGCACCAGCTTATTCACGAGCACTGCATTGAGTTAGAAGGGTTGTCCGTGAGAGTAGTCCGTGGTGGTCCGGGTCGAGTAACAGTTAACAGTAAGAAAACAAATCTGATGATTTCTAAGATTTCACCAGACAAAAATCAAATAAATCACACCTTAGCATCCTGTCTGACTTGCAGATAGAGTGCATTTCCATGGAGTTGATCGGGAGGACCACTGCATTCTAAGATTACATACAAACAACTGTAACCGTCATTTCTTTTAAATCCTAATTGCAGTTTTAAACAGAGAAACAAGTCAAAGGGATTCTGAACGTGACAATGCAAACACATGATCATACAGAATGGTCTTAAATGCTAATGTGGAAGTAAGGCGAAGAAAGCCAGTCAAGAAGTTGCAGGTGGTCAGGCAGTGTTTTCTATAAAAAACCTCAATACTGGGCCACAGAAATCCACGTTGGTAGGACATCCAGGTCACCTTGCACTGCAGAGCAACGCTATACTGAATGTATGTGCTTCACATAGAATGGTCCCAACACATATAAATTCCTCAATAAAACAAAACTTACCATGTGAATTGAACATGTTAACTATAAATAAAAGCCTGATGGTTTCTGACAATATTTTAATCAGTGGATCTGTTACATGCTATGGGGATCAACCGAGATATAGCTGCCAGTTTACATTGTCAACAAAGCAATTTAAGAGAGAACTTAACAAGTACACTGCATTTAAAATGCCAATCCTGAATGAAAGCACATGCAGTTTTTTCGATATAACTATTCAAAAAGTTACTGATAAAAAACCCATATTATTCAGAACTTACTAATAGCTTCTGAAATTCTTTGTGAACGTTTTCGGAGACCTTGTCGGAAGTCTGGATGGCCATGATTCACAAGATATTTCATAACCCGAAGAACCTAAATGGAATGACCTCGTATACCAATTTTCATTTCAAAATATACAGAATATCAAATATGCATCAAATCTTTAAGCATAATTAGTAGACACCAGATCAGCACCAACCACAAAATACAGCAAACAGTGATAGAAATTTCACTTTCTTTTTAAAACTGAGGTATAGGAGCCGACAAGTGTGAAAGGCCAGTTATCTGCCCAATTACTCCCAAGACTCAAGTGCAAACATGCGTTGTCCATGTAGCCTGTGATCCTAGTTCGCCAAGGACTGTAAAAGGAAGATAAATCTGCTATAATTTTTCTTTATTAGCAAATAATATAGCCATACCCATTACCCACTTAATTAGCACTCCAGTACTCCAACCTACTAATGATACAACTAATCAGATCCTAATTACCAGCGCTCTCGCCACTCTACAGTACTGGCACTAATATTAATTTAGAAAGACAAAGTACAAAACTGAAACCTTTGATTTGCTGTAGCATGACTTTGAAGCAAGTCGGTCGTCCAACCAATCAATGAGATCATGATTCTGACCTCCAGACTGAAATGTAATTTCTACTAAGTGCTAAGGCACTTTCACAAATAACTTTCTTGTAGATAATGCCACATATCATCAAACATAAACTAATTTTGTTCGCATTTCAGCCCTAATATAATATTTATGATGCACAAATATTATGGGAGGATTCAAGATAAAAATTTCTACACCTGAAAATCATTGGAGCTTTATGTCAATAATATACAGACTTGCAAATGTTACAATTATGCTAAAATTACAGTTTATTTAAAACACCAAAACTCAGTAAAGACTATCCTTTATTGCTACTAGAAATCTTAGTAAAATTCAAGACAAAAAATTTATGCCACGTGCTGCATACAAATTCAAATTAACAGGTCTCCTTTTACTATTTATTTCAATTTAGTCTTACTATTTCAACCCCAAATATAGAAGCACTTTAGAAATTTGGATATTACAAACCCACTTACTTTGTTTATTTTTAAGCAGGTTTATTAGATATATGTATATACATATACCTACAGGCAATGAAACATGTACTATAACAACATAATGGAAAAGGCAACATCAACCGTAAACAATTGCCACTGTTATGACACCTCCATAACTGAAACTGCTATTAGTATTCCTAACCTGACAATTTAATGCACTGATTCTGATGCATCATTCAAGGCAAAGTGCTTTGCTGCATCATGCATACCATGTTCGCTAACCATAACCAGCTAACCATAATATTCCGATATTCAAAACATTCTTTGCATGTATAACCAATCCAGCTCTTTCCATATAAAGTTAAATAATTGCCTACATATGGAGTTTCATAAACCAATGAGTTGAGGCAGATAAAACTGATTGCAGGTAGCTAATCTGAGTGAGGCATCCTCAGTGATCCTACCAAACTGAGCCTATACATATATTTTCAGATTATCATACCACAAGAGTGACAAGACTTGCTGAACAAAGCATAAAGGATACGACAAATTGTCGGAAACATGTATCCTGGAGTTGGCTGTGCATCGTCTGATGTGGCACTGGATAGCAGTGCAAGCTAAAGAAAATACCAAAAAGACTTAAGAATAAACGAATTTACTAGGCAAATTGTAATTTTAGAATTGTAGCAATCATTTATTAAAATTTCTGAAAAATTATTAGAATTAAATGCAATAAACTTGCCTGGAAAAATCATTTAAGACCCCTGCCATCAGTTACCTACATGGATATCTAAATAACACTAGCTATATATTCCCTCAATATTACATCTGAACTGGACAATGAAGGTTACAAACAAGGAGATTCGTAGCAAGCTATAAAAGAAGATCTTTTGCAGAAAATAATGAGGATGAAACTCAGCCTATTCGGACATATATGTAGAATGGAGGATGACAGAAAGATAAAAAGTGTGATGCTGGGAAGTATGGATGGTAATGGAAGAAGAGGACGACCAAACAGAGAGTGGATAGACGACATCAAAGAGTGGTGTAATCAAGACATTTACAGCTTAAAACCCATGGATAATGATGATGATGATGATGATAATATATTTTCTTTAATTGAACGCCTGCAAGACGCACTGCGCTTTACATTTACAAGTTATGCAGTAATCTTAATTAAACTTAACTACTAACTGAACAGACAGCTTTGTAATTACACGGCGCCAATGGCAGCCTACAAAGCAAATCCGCCCAACGGGGGCTCGAACTCACTACCTCTCGCACTCCTGGCCAGCGTGTTAACCACTACTCTACCGGCCCCCCCCTGAACTCTGGATGATGATGATGATGATGATGATGATGATGATGATGATGATGATGATGATGATGATGATGATGATGATGATGATGATGATGATGATGATGATGATGATGATGATGATGATGATGCTATTCCCTCAAACTATTCAGCTTTTATTTGGCAACGCACCAAAATTGCTGCTTTCTTCAGTTAGTAATTTGTGCCGAAAGAGGTATCCAGAGTTTGGGACCTGCAACAAAAGGTACGCAACCGAGAGCCGCCCTTGTCCACTGAATACGCATTTGTAAACAAAGCAATTCTCAGTCGATAACAATCAAACCAACCTTCCCAATAAAAGATACTTTGTCAAATGCCATCGCTACTTCAGATGCAAACTGGATCCAATGCAAAAACCGTTTTATCGCTCACCAACTCGCAGTTGGCTGGCTAAAAACAACAACAATAATAATAATAGCATGTTGGTCAGTTTATTATATCTATGGTCAGTGCTAAATGCGTAAAAAAGTAAGTAAGATCAGAATAACAACATTCGGAGACCATCCTACGCTTTTGCATAATTCATCTTGCTTTGGGATACCCTCATTTCCTAAAAATACATTACAGCGTAGCATTGTTACGTTTACTCAAACTATTTCCTGACTATTTTATAGCATTTGAACTGATGAAAGCAATATTTTAAAAGCCGCAACAGCTTAATATATAATATCTATGCATCTGCAGCGTGTTGGTAAATTAGGAAAGTAAAGATGGCGGTTCAACATTGTCGGGTGAGTAGAATTGAGAGGACATTATGAAGTTCTTGCAAAGCTTTCGTTTGCAATGAAATTGTTGAGCTTTTAATTAATTGTCAAGTATTCTCTCATCTGTATTATCAGAGCGATGTAAGGATGCATGCGAAAGGCTAGAATCAGTAGCAAATAGTGTAGGGCAGAGGTCATACACTAATTCTCGAGCACCGGCCACTCACCACTAGTCGAGATGTTGTAACTGAGTAAGGCATGTTCGTTGACCCCAGTAAATGGACTGCAGTCGATT
Source organism: Lumbricus terrestris (assembly GCA_949752735.1). Lineage (NCBI taxonomy): Eukaryota > Metazoa > Annelida > Clitellata > Crassiclitellata > Lumbricidae > Lumbricus > Lumbricus terrestris. Next base: position 45,874,238 of record OX457040.1, read on the forward strand.
TCATCATGTCAAGTCGAGACGTTTCTCCTTAGCGCAACTGACCCCCAAGTCGAATTTGTACAGAAAAGTTACTCGAAGTTGATGAGGTTGTTTTTCCACAAGTCGACTTAAGCTGCCATTTAGATATGAGCAAATCTAAATCTATCACGTCACACTAATGATTGTGAGGCCAGGGCCGCATTTGCTCAGTTTTGTAGAGTTGTAAGCCTACATAAATGAATGAGACATAGGTCTACCAGTTAATGTAAATCTTCGAAAATTCTTTTGCACCTACAAAAGCCATGTCAGAGAGACCAGCTTATTCACCAAGCTGGTTATATTCTATAATGACTCGGTAGACGTTCTAGAATGACTCGGTAGACACCAAGAACTAACGTTGCAGCGTTGTTATCTTTAATAAATCCAACTTCTAGTTTGCCGAGAATCCTTTTAATCGATCCAGCTTCTGCTTAGGCAAGAATTTGTTCGATAAATCCCACTTCTATTTCGTCAGCAAATATTTTTCAGCCATTTTTCATTGAAAATTATTGTTCATCAATCCAGCTTCAGAATGACTGCACTAACCCTAAAACTAACCCTAACCGACCCTCACGACGCCTAACCTGAGCCCTAACCGACCCTCACACGAAAAATCCCGCTTCAATTTCGTCAGGAAATATTTTTCATCAAATTTATAAAAAAAGTTACTTGCTACCGAGTCATTATAGAATATAACCACCAAGCTTTATAAATTCAGGTCCGCTATGGCCAAGCTGCCATGATTGTTCCGATGCCAGGTCAAAATCCAAAGAGGACAAGACGAGGAGACAACGTATAGACCTAGCTACGGTGATAATTGGTGATGATGGGGTTGTGTGGTGTAAGCTGAGTAGAATCAGTATGGGCTATGATATTATTTTGTATCATCGATGCCACCACTTAAGAAAAGACAGAACAAGGCGAAGAAATAGCAATATAATCAGTCAATCAATCACAATCAGTGATTTGGCTGAGTAAACAGTATTGCGATTCACGTTATGTCTATCTGCATTATAACATCTGTTATCTGCATAGTCACTGTTATAGACATCATCAGCTGTTGGTAATGGTATCCATACTTTCTCCACGTAGCAATGTCTATGGAACTATATATAGCAAGTTTTAACAGCCCTGCTAGGTTTACAACTAAGTGCTGGCCCTATAAAGCAAGGTAATTGTCTTCTTTCTGCAAAGGTATAGAGCTGTTGTTGTAGTTTTATGGAAATCAATTTTTGAAGATTGGACGCTATTTTCAGAAATTTGGGTTAATTATTATTGAAAATGATAGAATATAAATTAAAATGTATACATGTATGTTTTGTGTTGATTTTGAATCAGTTGCCAGTATTTGCTACTAATGATGTCAAGTATGTTTTGAGACTTGTATATTGTACATATTTTGATTAAGCTATGGTTCATGAATTGCTTAGTTGTACATCCATTCACTTTCTGCATATTTTAATTTTTAAATGAGACTTACTTACCTTTATGATAATGGAGTTGTTCCTTTTTTAATGCTCTAAGATTTACTTAAAACATCTATGTTTCAGAATCTTTTGGTGATCCGAAACCTTCCAACCCTTTCTTTTTCCATGAAGTGGATTTCGACGACCTCTAGCTGTCATAAAAATATTAGAAGTGGTGTAATCAAGACTACAAACAATCGAAGCCAGCCTCTGACGTATGAACAAGCACAAAAACCTCATCAGATAGGTGTGACAAAAGCATGGAATTCATGGAATGCAAGTATGTGAAGGCATAATCACTTTCATTTAGTTTTTATTTATTCAAGTTTGGAAGAAATAGGTTGATATTGTGAGGTTCTTAGTATGTAGTTATGCATAAATAGTAGCTCGACTTTACTATGGAGCAATGAGGAAAATTACCTGTAGTTCGTTTATTCATTCAAGTATTTATATAGCACTTTTTAAGTCCTGAAGCTACTCAGAGACGTGCTTCCGAATCCATCATGGCCAAAAGTTAATGGTTTCAAATGCTTATAGAATGTGTCATAAAGTGGCCTAGGGAACAGGCACAACTCTCATGAAAGAGGCCATTCCATACCTCCGGGCTAACCGCAGAAAAATCACGACTTTGCCTGATTGCAATATGAGCAATCGGAACTGAGAGCACCTTCATTCCTGCTGAGCCTAGGGACTGTAGTTCAAGTAGTTCAAGTACCCAACAAAGATCAATTCTTATGTAATTTGGAGTAAGGCCTAGTTGGCATTGCCATGCCAAGAAGGCAACCCTGTATTCAATACATTGACGAACAGGCAGGCAGCACAGAGCTTCCAGCATATAATTTGAGATGTGATTGAATTTAGGTATTTGACCAACAAGACATGCTGCAGAGTGTAGAATATGGTCAAGAGAGGGTAACCAACCAGATGGTTGGTCAGAATAAAGGGAGTAGTTATAATGAACACAGTGATGTCTATCAATAATTTCAGATTAATTTGCTAATGTGCAGAAAATATGAAGTGAAATACAGACATTGCATCGTGTGCATTGAATATTGCAGCATTTTATATCATGTGTCATAATTAAGGACTCCATAATTGGTCGATTTTTTCAGCTTCTAATGTGGCCGTAGTGACTAGTACTGGTCAATACCATAGCATAGAAGATAGGCATTCACTCTGTTGTTTACACTTTTTCTGTCTATGGATATTTTGACAGATTTTTAATGACACAATCTTATAATTCGGTGTCAGTGTCCTTACAGTTCTTGTAAAATGTGTTTGATTAGTCAGTATAATGAATGATTAAAGCATTAGTCTAAATGAGACTAGCTTTAATTTGATCGTAATATCTATACCCAGGGCATCAGCTGATGTGTCCGGACCAGTTTAATTGAAATTCATCAAATTAAGCTTCTCTATGGCAGTCACCAAGGATGGAACTGTGGAGCAATAGGAGCCTTAACCTTAGAATTGCAGTTTGTTAAATTAGGATGCGCCATTGAGTTTTTAATTTTTCATGAGATGGAGGCTAATTAATCTTAATTGATGTCTGTTAAATTCATCTAGGCAATCTTGATGGAGAGGAAAAGTACAGAGCGGAGACAACTTGGGAAGACTTTTTCATTCGAAAATTTATATCTGGCACTTGGCACAATCTGTTTGCGTCGGAAGTCATTGTCAAGAGACGACAGAACTTGATCGTCATCGCCGGACTTGTTGTTCAGGGTGTTGATGCACGGAAAATGTACTTTCTTCACGGATACACGGAGGAACTACTTTCAACGCTTCTCAAACGTCCGGTTAAATTAGAAATACAAACTGTTGGAAAGAAAAAGGATGTCTTCTTCAAATGGATCTAAATACTGCTGAGTAGTGTGTCTCGCAACTCCTACAACCTAGTTTAAAAGTTTAAAAAATCAGGTTTCATTTCGCTTATGCGCATGTAGCATCTGTGTAGTTTGGTTATGTTATGAGACTAGGACAATGTGAACAGTCTGTATTTGCATGTCTAAAGCTGAAGTGCAGGAAATAAATGTAAAAATTGAGTGAGCAAATAGGCAAATGTTTTTATTACTATCATGCACTCAATTTGAATAAATGCCGACGCATATAACGCAATAGATTTTTACTTTTTGATAATGAACATAGAATTCCAAAATGAGGTGCCATGATTAACTTTCAAGCTGGTGTTGGTATGTACATGTACTTGATCTCCAACCACAAAAGAAAGCTTCAAGTGAGGCCAGATGGTCAGAGACTCCACAAACAATTATGCATCCAAAATTTTACTAATTAGCACTGGTGTAGGAAGAGATCGGATGGGCAAAGCCCCTAAAGCTGCACGTAATGCAAATTTTAATATGTCGGTGATCTTACTGATGCATTGCAAAATCATCTTTGGGGTGGCATGCAAAACAGGTTTTAAAACATGGTTCAACAAATAAAACCACTAAGTCAGTTATTGTTTACGCAAATGTTCACGTAACTTCTGTCATATAAAATACAACTGGGCAACAGTTAAACCTATTCTGATGTTGACTGTGGCAATATGGCTACTTGAATTTCTGTAACCTGGGCATCACATTTGACTTCCCTCACATTCATGGAGCATGAATTTAGCCTGACCTGTTCCTTTCAACTTAGGTGGCTTGGGCCATCAGATTTCGTCTCTCCTGCCTTTGCCACCATACTTCATGCATTTTTCTGTGTCCACCTAGACTACTGCAATTCACTTCCTATGGGCTCCCGAAAAACATCATTTTCTCCCATCAATCAGTCTTAGATGCTTCAGCTGACAACTGGGCATGGCGATTGAGTGGCTGATATGCTTTGCTCGATGTGCAGTCATGCAATACAATACTCGTTTATTTAACCACAACCACTATAGGCTAACACAGACGTTATGTATACAAAATTACAGGGGTTGAGGCCAGGGCTGTGCTGGTAAATTTGAGGTGAGTACACGCTGACCGGGAGAAAAACCCGACTTTTTGGTCAAAAATTTTTGACGACCGTTTTTTGTTCCAACCGTGGTTGAGGCTTCTCGGGGCAACACGTTGAACTGCATCAATAGGAGTACGTATAGTTATGCCAAGTGTGTATATCAGCTATGGTCTTCATTGACAGTCAACAACATGTCCCATGGTCTTCAACAAAGTTTGACAAATGTTCATACAGTCTCCATATGACTGCCTCAAAGTTTTCCTGATTATTGAGGAATGCAATATTTCTCATAGTTTAAGATCATGGGTTAGCACATGTAAATCAAAATTGATCTCATTGCATGTCTTTATAATTGTACCTAAAGAGCCCCGTATATCATGCAGGTTTGTTGGGCTCCTTTTCAAAGCCCTCGCGACAAAAATTTCTAGGGCGTCATTCGAAAGTCAAGCCTTGGTACATCGACACTGCCATATCATAGATGATTAGTGTCGCCCTCCTTCTTTATCCAGGCTTGGGACTGGCACTGGCAGAGACCCAGTGGCAGAGTTTTGAAAGCCAAGCTTGTTACATGTTTAACGACACTGCCATATCAAAGATGATTAGTGTCGCCTTCCTTCGTTGTCCAGGCTTGGGACTGGCACTGGCAGAGAACAACCAGTGGTCAAGCCCAGGGTACCAGCTTATATACGAGCGATGTGTCAAATAAGAAGGGTTGTCCAAAAGAGTGGTCCAAAGGCGGTCGTCCGGTATATATGTATCGTCGTCTTTAACCGTCCTCAGATAGGAGGTTGGTCCCTCCACAGACAAGCTTTCTCCATCTTTCTCAATCCTTTGTTCCTCTCATCATTTTATCGAAAGGCATCTCCAACCAATCTCTGATATTTGCAGTCCCCGGTATATATAGCGCTGGTGAAATAATAATAATAATTTTCTTTATTGTGCAATCCAGCTACAGTGTACAAATTACAGTTATGCGGTAGCTGCCAGTAGGAGCAATTCAAAAGAACGCAAATTATAGAAGACAAATCTTAACTACTAACAGAACAGTCAGCCTGCCGTAATCGGAGCTTATAGCAGCCCAAAAATAGATAGCAGCCTACAAAGCATCAAAAAAGAAAGAAAGCTGGTCTCTCTGACATGGCTTTATTTTGCGGGCGGCGGGCGCTTAGAAATTCTCAAATATTTGCATCACATTACTTCCAAATGCGTACGTTGATGGTTTAATCACTTGTCTTGTGACGTGACTAAGGAAGCCAATACACCTGAAATACGTTTTTAATGTACATGTATAGCAAAAATTGGGTACTTCGTTTAGCTGCTAAACTCGCGACCTTTGGGCTACTTTTGACGTGATCTCGCGACAAAGCATTTTCGAAGTCTGGCAACCCTGCAGAGCTGCAAGTGAAAACGAGGCTTGAAACCAGAAGGAGGTTCGTTCAAACTTTGAATTTTGTAGTTCCGTCCCTCGTCGAATCTTTTGAAACTTCAAATTTAATTATGAGATTGTTTTAAACTTCGAACCCAGTATTTAAATATTCGGAAGTGTTTTTGCGCTGCCTTGAAACGTGGTTGATTCTCACCAATTTCAGGTAACTATTTAACAGAAGCTTTTGTCACCGAGATAATCATACAAGTGGTTGAAATCGGACTTTCATTATAAAATTATATTAATTCATTCAGATAATTTATGTAGCGCCTCGTGAAATGCCTGCTCATGGGTGCTCACGGTCCAACCTCCGTGGACGGGGAAAATTTTGAAATGTATGTATAATGTAAAGGCACATGAAGAATCTGCAAAAACCAAGCGCAGATCTACAGTCAGGGAGACTGAAATAGATTCATGAATGCTGTTAGTATGTGTTTTAAATGTTATTTTTCTCTTTTATAACACTCTGTTTCACAGATGACTTTATTCTTGACAGTTTTTGCCTTTGTATATTTGTCAGGATAGATGTTTCTGCACTTCAGTTTTATTACAATGTTATACTGGATTAATTCATTACGGGACTTTGTATAGCATTTCTTCAAGGCATTGGTCTTGCTCAGAGGTGCTCCTAATCCCAACGCAGCCAAATAAAAACTATTAAGAAAAGTGAGGAATTTTTTCAGCAAGACACTAAAAGTATCTAGACAAGTTTTGTTAATTTGCCATTTAGCTATGTAGGTTTCATTTTCGACTTGACTAGTTAGTAGTTTTGTATGCTTTTCTTAAACAGACGTGGTGTAAAAATGCTGAACCCTGGCAAGGAACAGACGCTACTCAGCTGGGTTAGTACGATTTGTTACATTCCATCACCCTTGAAGTGTAATGGTATTGTATTGTATATGACCATTTATAAAGTGCTTCTCTCAGCAAAAAGCCTTTTGGAAGCGGTCACAGCGCAACTGACCTGATATGACTCGGCTTTTCCGGGTTGCTTTAGCGTTCTGAATTAATCGCTTGGCACAGTATAATTATTTATCATCAGTCCGACTTCTACTTCAGCATGAATCTTTTCATCAATCCAGCTTCTATTTGGACAAAAAGTCATTGATCAATCCAGCTTCTATTTGTGCAACAACTATTTTTATCAGCTCAGGTTCTATTTTAATAACATATAATGTCCAGTTCCAATTTCATCAAGAATCTTTTCATCGATCCCAATTCTATTCAGGTAAAAAATATTTTCATCAATCTGACTTCTATTTAGCGAGAATTTTCAACAATCACCTTTGGAAAACCGAGTCATGCCATCGACCCCGAGAGAAAAAGCAGAATTTGAGGCGAGAGAAAGATGAGGAAATACTAGAAGACAGAAAGGTGGAGCAAACTGAACTTGGAAGTCCAATCTACATGTATAAAGAGGGATGTTTGCGAGTGATATCGAATGACGCTGCATCAATTATGTATTAATTAGTGTTTTCAACTGTTTTGCCATCCTGTGGGAAAGACTGGTGCGAAAATAATTTACTGAAAGGGTTGATCTGCTTGTTGATATAATAGGGTTGTGAGTGTCTTAGATATTTGCATTGTTTTACTTCAAGGACTTCTGACTTAGATTGTAACGCGCCTTTACATGATATGTGGTGCCAGTGAGCATTTACTCGAGGTCTGCCCTTCCAGAAAACGAGTTTAATTGCTAATGTCAGTGATGTTTGGAGATTTGTTTACCAAGCTGACTTCGATGGTAAATTGTTATTGTTTATGATGAGAATATTTGTTGCATTATAGCTGAATGGGATCTTGAACAGTGATGTGAAGTCTATGCGTGAACTGAGAGGACAGCAACTATATCAGCTTTTGTGCCTCATGTAAGTCATTTAACATTAATTTCAGACATCTAAAGATGTAATTATTTTTAAGTGCTCGGTTCTTGTGTTTGGTGCAATGCAGGGACATGCAAATTTGTTAGAACTGGGACTGGTAAAATCAGACTTGTGAGTTCAGATTTGTGCTGCAAAAACTACATGAGCTAATCGATGAAATAGAAAAAATAATTTATCTGTAATATTTAAAGAGATGGTCTCCATTTTGTAGCGGCATTTTATTCACTGTAGAGATATACTGTTTCTGGACAACAGTAACTGAATTTTGTTGTTTTCCTTATTTAGAGATAACGAACAGCAGGATCAGCTATGCTCTGAAACATGCAGTGACTATATGACAGCTGTTAGATCTGGTCTTGAAAGTAAGTAATGCTGTATTGTATTTATCATTTGACTAGCTGGGGTAACCCGGGAAATTTAGGATTCACCCCGCTCCCGGCTAATTCCTTACTTCCCCACATTCACTTCACTTCATCCCATATCTTCGCTCCTACTCCCCACACCATTTATTTTGACCATCTCACCCACAGACCTCCCTAACCAACCTTGCCTCCACCTCTGTGGGGTACTCTGCATTGCCCAATAAATTTCGGTTTTAGCCCACTCGAACCCGCCCCAACCACCGGCTCCCCAACCACACGCTCCCTAACCCACCCAACCTCATTGATACACTTCGACCTCAACCATCCGCTCCCTAACCCACCCAACCTCATCACACTCCGACCTCCTAACCCGTATGCCTCTCGTGATATTTCCATTTACGGGCAAATTATTCACCCCCAACAATACCCTGCTTCCACCTGGCAGCTCCCCAACTGCCCGCACCCCACGCGACTGCACCCAACCTCGTCACACTACGACCTAACCGGTATGTCTCTCATGATATTTGCGTTTACGGGCAAATTGTTTTTCTCCTCCTAGCAATACCCTGCAGCGACCCAGCCCCTGCGGGGCAAGGTGTGTCTTGGGTGGGGTGAGGTGGCCCCTGTAGCACTATAATGAATGGGAGGGGATGGAGGGGGTGAGAGGGAGGGTAGGGAGGTGGGAAGGGGGAGAGTGAGGGGAAGGAGGGTGGGGTGATGGGAAGTGGGGAGGGGAGGGAAGTAGGGGATGGATGGGGGAATGGGAGTGGCTGCAGGGGAACGCAGCGAATCCTAAAATTCCCGGGCAAGGCCGGGTGCCCCAGCTAGTTATTTATACAGATTGGGGTTTTTGTGGTTGAAGAATTACAGATGGAAATGTTGAATTGGTCGTCATCAGCATGGTATTGCTCAAGGTTTTTTCAGTATTACGGGATAATAGGCTGAGTGATACCGTCATTCTCAAATAAGACGCTGTATTTCTGAAAATTTCTGGTCTATGTGACCCCCTGGATCTTGGCTGGTACTATCCAGTGGAATATCATTATATACTTTGTTGGACTTGTTAACACACTGGACAACACACTGCTCCACTTAACACGAACTGCAGACTGAGAGTGAGTTTGATGGACAGTCGGACATATGAGAGGATTCCAATGTATGGTGGGACAAGCAGTCGGATGGTTAAACAGCTTGTCAGATGAGCACATATATGGACAGACTGACAGACTGACGGTCGAATGGACAGACAGATGATTAGTCTGACAGGTGAACAGTCTGATGGACAATTGGATGGTTAGGCAGGTGGATGAGTGGACTGTCATTTTGATGGACTGACAGATTTAAACAAGGGATTGGTTCTGTACTAATCTGTTTTACGCGCAATATGGATTCCTTGTACCTCAATGACTTCATGTTATTTGGTCCATACTGTATAACATGATTTCGTTAAGCTGATGTCTTGTAGATTTTAATAATAGCAATTGACTTCATGAGCCTGCTAGGTTGTATCCACAAGTATCTAGCTGCCACCGCTTGCGGTTTGTCTTTACAAGTTTAGTTTCAACTTCAAATCACTGAACCATGGCTATTAATTTAAGCCCTTATCTGGCAAGTGCCAATCGCATCTCACAAGTTATGCTTATGATTTTGTGTAATTTGAATAATTGCTTTTGCAATGCTGACCTGTATGCCTTTGATACGGAATTAAGAAAAGATTATTATGATAATTCTTGTTGAATATATTTTGCTTATTTTTTACCTATTAGATCTCTACAAATGTCCTATGCATACTAAACTGGACCTCAAGAAACTTGATGAAGGTGATGAAATTGAACTGGCCAAGGTTTGTAAAGCTTTGCATGGTGTATTAACTCTTTTGAACCTGAATTCTCCGTCCAGCATCTCCATAGCGCTGAACTCTCAGGCATCACAGTTAGTGAAACTGGTATATCGGCTTCTCAAGGATGGGTAACGGACGTACAAGCCAATAAAATATTTTGGTTCAGAGGGTTAATATATACATTTTACACATTTACATTGAAATAATTTCATGAAGTCATTGTCTTAATAATTATTTATTCCTATAGCTTCCGTCTTATTTTGCTCATTCTGAAATGTTACAAAAACATTTTGCTCATACTATGATTGATTTTTATATAATGTGAGAACTGAAAGGTCTGAGATTTTTTAGTTTGAAAATTTATTGGTGTGTGTTTGAAAGCTTCCGAAGTTTAATTGATTAATTTCACTCTATGAATAATATTCATATTAATTATTCATTGAATATGCTTAGTAGTGATGTCATTTTGGGGGTTGGAGGAAATAAAATCTTGTTTTTCATTGTGTTTTCATGAATAATTTGTAAATATTTCCAGGTCTGCTTGCTCTTAATAACGGCTGGTCTTATGGTTGCCCATGAAACCTTTGTGAAAGCTGCTGTGAAACTGGAATATGAAAGCCAGCAGCATATCTACCATATGATATCATTCATTCTTCGTGGTGACAAGAAGTTGGAAAACATAGATGATGACTACTACAAAGTTTTATTTGTGAAAGCCTGTGAGTGCTTGTCTTACTCATTTATTTTGATAATTTTATGCCCATGTTTGTTATGTTTTGAAACTATGAATCTTGAAGTTCTTAATTATATTGACAAATTTGGGGTGAAAAATGATTCTTGAGTTTGAATGATAGTTTGTGCTTTAATCTCTGACCTGTCTTGAGATGAGGATTAGACGGTGCCAGATTCTGTGATAGCTGAAGTAATAGATACGAAGAAAGTGTGAATTTCTCAAGTCATCAACTAATGTTAATTTTCATTATGCCTATATGTTGCTGCTGATATCCATTTGATTGTTACTCTTATTAGGATTTGCTGACAGAAATTCTGGCAAATTAGGATAGCAAACATGAAATTAACAATAGTTTTCGCCTTCTTGTTGTATATATGTGTAGCTGAAGTTCCAAATGCGATGATGCCAGTGGTTACTTCAACGCCTCATGGTGATTCTAATCGCAGATGCGTTAGACGAACACCGTTGGACTATGACAGTAAGAATTCTCCAGACATTTTCAGTAATTGTTTTGTTTATGAATCAGCACTTACAGTGATTTCTGTGCAGTATGTATTCAACTTGGGTTTCAGTTCTTAATGTCTCAAAACCTGGCTATATCCTAAAAGGATTTACATCTATTCCCATGTTTGCGTATATTGGCATCTGCAGAATATTATTTTAGTTAAAAAATGGAATGCCTTTTGTTGTGAGTAAATGAGCCTTTCAATCAATGTGGTGGTGGCAGAATTGGGGATAGGGATATTAATATTGTTTTTCACAAGCCGATTATCAGTTTTAGAAATTGGATTTGATGGCTTCAATATGCACACTTAAAGGAAGTGCAAGATTTTCTGGCATTTCTTGCAGTTTTCACTATAAAAATAATTGTTTTAAAAATAAGTTCACTTATCAATTTCAAAATGATAATTGGATTTCTGATTATTGTTTATCATCCCTAGTTGTAAATAAATTTGCATAGTAGATTATGTATCCGATTTGTGGATTTGTCTGTAGCTAACGGTAGCATTTGTGATTAAGAATATTACGTTTAAAAAAATAAAAAATCCATGTTTTTTTGCTATCATTTATCATCATTTCTAGTTGATTTATTTCTAGAGCTAAAGTGGCAAAGTTGCTTTTCAAGAACTGTTTTGATTTTCACAGGTGCTTGTAATCAAGATTCAAAGGCATCAAAAGACAGCAGCAGCATTGTCGCTCAGTTCTGCTCTGCTGGTTTAGTGAAGGATATCGATTGTCCATTGTCACCTGTCCAGCAGTTAGTCAGCAGTCCGACAATGGCAACCAAAGTAAAACATTATGTTATCTTGTCATTATTAAATTTGTCTTTCTTTGTTCTGACCTGACTTAATGGAAATGGCTTTGTGTGGACTTGGCCAAATCACCAGAAGACTCTTGTTCAATCGTCTAGTCAATTGATTAAGTTTTTATTGTTACCATTTTAACAACAGAAGCACATTATCTTTGAGTTAACAAGGCACATGTTGGCAGTTATTGGTTGTACTAAAGGGATTTAGATCCTGCTAACTAGTGTCACCTAAATTATACTTTCAAATGAACAGAATGTTATATGGTCATATCAGATTTTAGTGTGCATGAGAGTTAACTGTCCATGTGTACGTCACTCTTGAGCAGCATAGTCCTGAAATTTTGCAGCACAAGAACAAAACTTTTGTTGACAATCAAAGTGTAGTCTATAGTATATACGTAATGAGAAGAGTTCATCTCAACCCCAGAGGAATGATGGGTTAGCTGGCCCAGATAGTTTCCTGGACATTCACTGCTTACTGTCTGATTTCCAGACTACTCAGAGAGCAGAGGATATGCATCTTTATCTCTCTTAAAGCACTTGTGTTGATTTTCTTAATAATTATGCCATATTGTTAACCATGCTCCTGGTTGTTTAAATTTGCTGTATGTACTGCACTGCACTTTTAAAGCTGATGAATTTACTTGAGATTATAATTCACTGAGGTGCTTTGTAGATTCAGCTTCAGCAGCACGAGCAACAAATGCAGCGTATTCAGCAGGAATTGAAGGAGGAGAAGCGATGGAGGCAAGAAGCGTTAACTGAGCTAACCACCAAAGAGGAAGAGCTGGAAGAAAACAGTGAGTCTGTTCATTTTATTGTCTGGCATCTATTATCTACTGCCTTCTCTGTGTTCCAAACTGTTGTCTGGCATATCTTGTCGGTTTCATTTGTCTTAACGCAGACTTTGTAGTTATTTAAAAAGATATATTGTGGGACAGGACGAGAATAGAGTTCCAGAAAGATCCATATTTCTGTGGTGCAAGATGGCAGAAGAGCAAATCAGTATATGTCATTGTTATTTGTTTCTTAGAAAAAGTCAACAAAGAGCTTAGCCAGGAGCTAGAGAAATTGAAGAGAAAACTCGGTCGGTTGAGAGAAGAGGCGTTGAATACGACGGCTTCATCGACACCTGGGAAGGACATGATCAAGGACGTCAGGAAACGGTGAGTGGATTTTCGTAATGATTGCTCCATGCAGTTAACAAGTTTCATGGCTTATTCTCAAGTTTGAATTTAATTTGGTAGTTTGAAGTAGTTGCTTATTTAAAATGAATGATGCAGTACTATAAATCAATAACAAAGTTTCCTCCGTAAAATATAAAAGTGTTATGCAGATGTTTAAACTTCAGATGATTATAAATATTTTTTATTACCAAATGAGTGTGCCTAATAAAGCAGTGAAGTGCGAGTAATAAAGCATCTTTTCAGAGGACGGTTCAATGTATCCATCATTCTGCTATTCATACTGTTTTTTAAAAGTTCTTGGCCAGAAATTTGTTTCACAACAGATTGTTTTAAGTAACAAAGACCTTTTTATTTTGCAAGTTGTTAACATTGATTCAATTTTCCAAAATTCTGCATTAAAATTAAATGTTACTACCAACATGGGTAAATTTAATGTGTTTTGTTTTATTGCATTCTATTATTAATGAATCTATGGAGCATAATGAATTGATTACAAATTGTCTACTTTTAAAGCTTTGACTATTTTATGTCTGTCCTTTAAATGGGATGCCATGCATCATAGGCAATAAAATAATACCAGGAATGGATTAGACAAGACAGTACTGGTGTCTGAAATAGTTCCAAATAGGCAATTTTGCTTGAGAGTAAGATTAGGCTTTTGCAGACACTTGGAAACTGGTTGCTGTAGTACTATAAGTGTTTGTTAGTATTGTAATTACACTTTAATTACATGTTTGAGGAGCACTTTTAATTGGTTCTTTTGATCTGTTTATTTACAATGTGATGTTTAATTATGTTGATTTTAGAAATGAAGAACTTGTGACGGAAATCAAGGATCTTAAAGATAGAAATAAGTTCTTGGAAAGAGATAACGACACATTGTATGAAGAATTACACCAGCTGAAGTCTCATAGTTCATCGAAAGTGACCGAGAAAGAGAGAAGTTCAAGTGACAGCCTGTCATTTATTGTGTCTGATCTGCAGAATGCACTTAAGGCAAACGAATCACGTCTCAAATGCTGCTTGTCTGCATATGAAGAACTGAAAACAGAGACAGATCAGCAGCGTGAAATGTATCTCCAGAGGATTGAGGAGCTTACTAGAAAATTAGAAAAAAGTAATTATGATCATTTTTTACATGAAAAACAATGCACTTTTTGGACAAGAAGGCAAATTTGGCTTGCCAATGACTAGTCTTTTATTATTTCTATGAAATTTTGGCCAGGATAGTGATCATTAAGAGTTAAAAAATAGGCATATATACAAGATGGCTTATTCGAATGTTTAAAACAAGCAAATGAATTATAAACCTTTCTGGTTATGAAGCATCAGGCAAGCATTTTACTTGTGACTAATCTTTTGATTGGTTACATTTAGTTTCTTAAAATTTTGATTGATTTAGGTGGCGTATCAGAAACTGGAGAATGTTTAGGTGACATCATTGAACAAAATCTACGTGACCAGCTGACTGCAATTCAGGTATTGCAATGTTTTTATCTTGATGATTTGTGTCATGATTACTGATAATTTATGAGTTATATGACCAGAGATGTCCGTGTGTTTGCCATGTCCCATGCAGCAAGTCAGCCACACACATCAATGGGGTCTTCAAGGAGGAGGGGGTTAGTTGACTGGGATAATTTCTCAAGCTCTCACTTTTTTACACAGTATTTATGTCGCCATTGTTATGTCACTCTTTAGTTAGGTCACTCTTTTGTATGTATGCACACTTGTTATAGCGCCCCTTCAATCTCTCTACTCAGAGGCGCTCCCGACTACAGAGCGGAAACTGCATCGGAGATTCACGCCGAAGCGCTGAGCAATTGCGAGTGAAGGACTTGCCCAGGGTCCCTACGTGGCGACTTGAAGTGGATTCAAACCTGCAACCCTTCGGCTGCAAGGCAACGAACATACCCACTACACCACCGCGCCCCACAAACATCTTTTGAACCTTCCAAGGCTTTAAGCTAATATTATCAAGTTGAAGCATTTTCAAGTTGTGTTAAGTGAAAAAAATATTTAGAGCATGTGAATGAACTATTTCGAGCATGTGATTTCATTTTTTTAGCACCAACTGTCAGAACAAGTGAATCATGAACAGTCCCTTGTTTCAGAGGTAGGATTGGATTATCTCTGCTTTTGCAAATTTTTTTGCTAAATTTTCTGGTTCTGTTACTAAATTAGTTTCTGATTTAATTCATGTGCTGGTTTAATTTGGCTAGATTATTTGGGATGACTGGTTTTCTTTGTTCTACTGTATTCACGCAACTAGGCAATGTATGGAAGGAAATGGCAAATTCAAATTTTCTTCTTTGCGTTCTCTGCCCTTAGGCATGTTCGAATGCATCTCCATTCTTCTAATTCAGCTAACTCATGCTAATTAATGCAGTCGGTGAAATCATAGTGACATTGCCTATGTAATATGTACATCTGTCGGAGAGCTGATTTGGTGCTAGATTCTGTTATTGTGTGTTATTTTTGTTATTATTGGGATGATGCTTCTGTATTGTTGTCTCAATGCTGTTGAAGAATTTGCTGAGCCATTGTAAAGGTGTACTGTAATCAGCTTCAGACACTCTAGGCATGTGATGGGCAAATGCAGTCGAGTGTATCAGGTTAATTAGGAGACACTGTAGGAGAACTGCAAGATGAAAAACTGGGTTACTTGTATTTTTCCTCTTTGTCGAAATTGCGAAGGTGAAGCTGTTTGGTTTAGCTTGTTACCAAGTTTTTTCTTAGATTCTTAAGCTGTTGGTCTTGTGGTCTGATAACAGGTGGCCACTCTGAAAGTGGAAATGGATGGTCTTCAGAAGGCGAATGCAGAAAAATTACTGGAATCTGAGAGACAGCGGATTGTTTGCTTGGATGAGCTGCAGCAGGTATGACCTTCTCTCAAACGGACTGCAAATTCGACGGTTTTCGACCTATCCTTGAAGCTGATCTCCGACGGGTTATTGGCTCCTCGAACATGAAGTCGTGTGAGCTTGATCCGCTCCCACCGTTCATCATTGTTAATGTGCTTGATGACATTATTTCATTTCTTGTCTATATGTTTAATAGGTCACTCAGTGATGGTTTTCTTCCTACATCTCAGAAACGTGCAATAGTATTTCCAAGGCTAAAGAAGCCTAACCTTGACCTTAATGTTTGCCAAAACTACAGGCCCATCTCTAACCTCTCTTACCTATCTAAAACTCTTGAGAGACTTGTTGCAGCTCAATTCGTCCCTTACTTGGAGCAATCTGGGCTTTTGCCTCCCACCCAATCTGGCTTTAGAAGCCACCACTCGACAGAAACTCTTCTCCTGTCACTTCTCTCGGATATTTACACGGCAATTGATAGATCTCAGCTCTCTCTTCTTGCACTCTTTGATGCCTCTGCGGCATTTGACATGGTAGATCATGAGCTCCTTCTGCAGCGTCTACACCTCTCATTTGGCTTATGTGGCACACCCTTTAATTGGTTTAAATCATACCTTACAGATCGTTCTCAGATGGTTGTCCTGGGTAACACTAGAACACCCTGGGTTAGAGTTGACTTAGGTGTCCCTCAAGGGTCGGTCTTAGGTCCCCTTTTATATATTCTTTTCACCGCAGACATCCCCTCTGTCCTCTATAAACACCAGGCCAGAGGTCATCTTTACGCTGATGATGTACAAGCTCTTGTACATGGCTTACCTTATGAGCAGATCTCTTTGGTTGAAAGGATGAGCTCTCTGTTGCAAGATCTCCACTTCTGGATGTCGTCAAACAAACTTAGCCTTAATCCTTCCAAGACCCAATTAATTTGGTTTGGAACCAAACAACAATTACATAAGCTTGATCTTCAATTACTGGCCACATTATTCCCTCATTTTACCTTTTCCTCTAGTGTTCGTGATCTGGGTGTCACACTTGATAGTGCTCTGACATTTACTGAACACCTGTCACTCTTGACCCGTTCCTGTTACTACCACTTGAGACGCCTCAGGGCAATAAGAAGAGCTGTGTCCTCCAAGGTGTTTACAACTATGGTACATGCTTTTATCTCCTCACGAATTGACTACTGTAACTCCCTACTAATTGGGCTTCCTAAAGTTCGCTTGTCATCTGTACAATCTGTCTTAAATTCTGCTGCTAGACTTATTGCACGACTTCCTCGATACTCGCACATCTCTACATTCATGACTCATGACCTTCACTGGCTTCCGATCTTTGCCCGAATCAGATACAAAGTCTTGCTTCTAGTTACTAAGTCCCTGCAGGGCTTAGCGCCTAAATACCTGTGTGACTTAATGTGTAAGCCTCTTTCTGCAAGATCTTCACGCCCTCTTCGTTCTGCTGACCGCTTTGATCTATTTGTACCCAGATCACGAACATCATTAACCCAACACCGAGCTTTTGCTATTGTTGGTCCTTTAATTTGGAATCACCTTCCTTCTGAAATTCGTGGCAGGATTCTTGTAGGAAATTCACCTGCATCTTTTCGCTGCTTGAAGACTTTTCTTTTTTCATGGGCCTGTCACGCTGAGAGCGCTTCTGAATAGCTCTGCTGTGAGAAGCGCTTTACAAATGCTTTATTAGATTAGATTAGATTAGACCTTATTATTACAGTTTCCATACTTGTGCTCTAGACCAGATTTGAAATTCTTTAATTGAAAAACATTTGGAAAGTGCATTTGGCTGAAAGCTTTTTTAAAACAAATAAATTTGGATTCTTGTTCCAGTGAATTTTTATGAGTTTAAGAACTATTAATATTAGAAATGTAATAACAATACAATATGAGCAGAACCTAACTTTTTTCTAAGTTAAATTTTCAACCTTTTGCATGTCACGGATGCAAATGTGTTTGATTATAGAATGTAGATGCACTTACTGAATCGGTTGAAGTTTTGGGAGCCAGCGGTTTCACATGTGCAAATATGTGGAGTGTTAATTAGTGTTATCAGTGAGCTACAATTTTCCCAAGAATGTATGTATGAGCAGCACTTGTAATGGCGCCGCTTCAAAATTTCTACTCAGATGTGCTCCCGACTACAGGGCGGACAATGAATCAGAGTTTCATGCTGAAGTGCATGTGTAAGTGTGAGTGAAGTTGCTCAGGGTCCCTACATGTATGGTGGCTTGAGGTAGATTCAAACCCTCAACCTGGATGAAAACCCATAAAATATCTTGCCAGAACTGGAATGATGGCTGCAGAATTTGTCAGCAAGGAGTTAAGCGGTTGGTATATGCGACTGCCCCTGTGAAAACCCTTCCCAAGTCATAAAAACTCAATTTTTGATAGTACTACGTGTTTGAAAACCACTTGTTCTGTCTAGGACTGTCAACGATTGAATATTTTTGATAGTTAGCTTTTTACAAATTAGTGATTTATTAATATTTTATTGTGACTAAATATACTCCTATTACTCCCTGATGAATAATGATTAGCTTTATTCAGTATTGATCTTTTAATGACATTATTGATGTACAGGGTGGCTCAAAAAAAAATGTACCACAGGGGAAAATGCAATATCTTCGCAGCCGATCGAACTTTTTCTGCGAAAATTTCCCAATTTGTAGGGGAATGAATTTCCAACAATCCCTGAAAGTTTCATTTGAAAATTTTCATGTTTGCAAAAGTTACAGCTGTTCAAACTTAAAATTTCGTTTTTTCAAATATCCGCGGAAAATTGACGTCACTTGTAGATTTCCAAGTCAAATGATATCACTTTTCACTACGACCTCATCATTCCGTTTTGCAGTTTATTGTAAGGTATAATGAGAGTGTCCACTACCTGCCTTAACACAAGCTCAAATTCTTTTTGTGAAGCTCAGTATGGCCTTGTTGGTCGGGTCCTGCGGCAACTGACCCCACATTAGCAGCAAGACTTGCTTCAGCTGGCCAATGTTCTCCAACTTGGGATTAAATGTCTTGCAGCGTTCCAGCATAGCTCACCAGACGTGATAAGCTAGAGGGCTAAGGTCTGGCGAGTTTGCAAGTCATCTTTGCCAATGCATTTACTTCAGTTGATGGCAATAAGGTAGCGCCATCATAATCAACCTTGCCGTGCGAGCAAGCAGGCGCACTGTCCTGCTGGAAAATAAAACCAGATGTTAGAGCATACCTGGTCTTCAATGAGTCCGGGTTTGAGAGTTCAAAGATGAGTTTGACATCTAACCTACTGAATGGGATTAAATGCAGTCTTTTCTTGCAGCCGTAACACACGCCAGCATATCTGATGCCGAAACCACGATGTGTTTTGCAAACTTGACCTTTCGATTACCAAGCGAATTTCTTGAAAATCGTGTTTTTTCATCAGACCAAACGACCACTTCCTGCCTCTCTTCCGACATCTGATCTTCGTTACATAAACATGTTTGCAGATAGCCTTCAATGTGCTCAGGCTCCACTTTTCACTGGGTATTTTGCTATGATCACGCGATGTCCCAGTCTCTGTTCATGCAAAGTCCGAGTTCCCATTTTATCTTTCGCAGAAACTTTGCCCGTGACGTTCAGTAATGGGTTCACGAATTGAGCCCTTAATCTATAAAATATCACCAAATACCAGCAGATTGCTTCATAAACAGCTTCTTTACAGCTCATAGTGAGGTCGTATGACATCATCATCAATTTGTGTGTTGTAATTTGCCAAAAAATATTAATGAAATCGCATGTATTGGAGCATGATTCTCCGTATAATTGAAAAAACGAAATTTTAAGTTTGAACAGCTGTAACTTTTGCAAACATGAAAATTTTCAATTGAAACTTTCAGGGATTGTTGGATATTCATTCCCCTTCAAATTGCGAAATTTTCGCAGAAAAATCTCAATCGGCTGCGAAGATATCACATTTTCCCCGGTGGTACATTTTTTTTTGAGCCACCCTGTATATTGCCTTGATGATTTCAAGTCTACTTGTCCTCTCCCCACATTTCCTGCAAATTAAGTTAATTTGCAGGACATTGTCAGTGTTTTCTTGTCCATGCTCACATTTATAAATGTTATGGTAGAAAGTGGCTTTGTTTGTGTTTGTTTGAATAAAGCTGCTGAATAAAGAATGCGAAGTAAGAAAAGGACTTGAGGCTGATTTTGAAATTGCTCAACAAACATCGCTGAAGCAAGTCTCTGCCCTGGAGTCTCAAGTTCAGTTTGCAAAGGAGTCGAACCAGAAGTTAGAGAGTCTTGTGGATGCATTTCAGAAAAGACTTGGAGAAGCAGAGCAAGAGATGAAGTTGTCTATTGAGCAGGTGGAGAAAGACAAGAAGGATCTTGTTATGGAACTGACGGGAGCTCAAGAGCGGTATGAAGACCTGGAAGTGGAACTTGTGAACTACAGGGCACGACTTTCAGCAGCCGAATCCAATCTGGAGATGCACTCTGCCAAGGTGATGAATCTGGAGGAAGAACTTCAAGTGATGGAGAACATGAAACAAGAGCTGACTGCTGCTCACTGCTTGGCAGAGGAACTTCAGGTGAAGGTGAAAGAAGCTGGGAAACTTAATGATCAGCTGAAAACACAGCTGAAAGGAAGTGATGACAAACATATGGCATCTGATGAGAAGCTTGAATGTCTTGAATGTGAACTGACGGAAGCCATCAGCGGCAAAACTGTAATGATGAAAGAAATTGCTGCCTTTTCCCAGCTGAATGATGCTCTTCGGGCAGAGGTTGATGATCACAGCAAAAAGACAAAAGGATTGGAGTCAGATCTATCTGCAATGAGACAGCAGGTTAAGGATCTGGAGGTTGCTTCAAGAGAAAGGATAACTCAGTTGGAAGAGAAGCTCGGTTTGTCAAGAAGAGAAGTTGTTTCACTTGAGGAAACAGTGGAAATTTTTCAGAATCGTGAAGCACAACTTGAAGAGAAACTGAAGGCTTCCGGTGTGGAACTAAGCGTTGTGAAGGAAGATATGAGAAAAGAAATGCAGGAAGCTGGCAGTCGTGAGCAACAACTGGAAGAAGAGCTGGAAGTGACTTGTGGAAAAAATGCTGAACTTGAGAATGAGCTTGAACAACTTATTGCAGAGAGGAAACATCAACAAGAGGCGTTAGAATTAGCTTGCAGCAACTATGCCACACTGGAGAACAATCTTGTGCAGCTCACTGCTGAGTTGAAAGAGAAACAAAATGAATTAGAAGTGACTTGCAGCAACTACACCAAGCTTGAGAAAGATCTTGTTCTGCTAACAGATGAGAAGAGGCAGCAAGAAGAAGAGTTACAAGTAGTTTGTAACAAATATGTCACAGCTGAGAATGTACTTGAGCAGCTCAGAACCAAAAGCAAGCAGCAACAAGATGAACTAGAAGTGGCTTCCAGCAACTATGTGAAACTTGCAACAGAATTTGAACAGTTCACAGCTGAGAAGAAGCAGCAGCAAGACATCTTAGAAATAACTTCTTGCAACTATGATAAGCTTGAAAATGAACTTGAGCAGCTCTCATCTGAGAAGAAACAGCATCAACAGGAGTTGGAAATCGCTCTCAACAAATGTGCTCAACTTGAAAAAGACCTGAAGCAGCTGACATTAGAAACGAAACAACAACAAGAAGAGTTGGAAGCAGCTTCCAGCAAATATTCCAAACTAGAAAAAGGACTTGAGCAATGCATAGCTGAGAATAAGGATGTGCAAGACAAGTTGGACGCAGCTTGCAGCAAATGCACCATACTTGAGAACGAATTGGAGCAAACCTTAGCTGAGAAGAAGTGGCAGGAAAATGAGCGAGAAGTGGCTTCCAAGAAAAGTGTTGAAGCTGAAATCATGCTTGAACAACTTAGAGCTGAGAAAGAACAACTGTCAGATGAGTTTGAAATGGCTTTAAAGAAAGATGTTGATTTGGGAAATTGCCTTCAGCAGATCAAAGCCGAAATGAAACAGCTGGAAGAGCGGTTGGAAGAGGCTTTAAATCAAAATACCGAAGTTGAAAATACCGTTAAGCTGGTCAAAGCAGAAAAGAAACAGTTGGAAGAAGAGAAAGGTTTGTTGGAAACAGAAAAGCAGGAATTGGTCAAACTGATGAAAATTGAAGTTACCAAATTGAGATCTGAAAGTAAGGTTAATCAAGAGAACTACTTGTTTGAGATGAAAAACTATGAAGAAGAAATCTTGCAAGTGAAGAATCAAAATGAGAATCTAACTGAACGTCTTAAAGCTTGTCAAGTCTGCTATGAGGAACAAATTGGTAACCTACAAACCGAATCAGATGCTCGATTGATGATGGAGTTAGAGAGTATTCGAAGTGAATATGATGTGAAGTATGCTGATGCATCTTTGAAGCAGCAAATGAAAGCTAGTGCTGAGCTGGAAAGTCAGACAATAGACGCTGTGAGCAAGATAAAATGTCTTGAAAACAACTGGCTGGCAGAGAAGGCTGAGCTTAATGAGATGATTGACAACTTAAAATCAGAAAAGGAAAGTACAATCATGTTTAAGGATGATGAAATCACATTGCTGAAATCTGTCTTGGCTCAAAGGGAAGAACATTCTGTCTCACTGAACAAAAGGCTTTTGGATGAATTGTCGATCATGAGGTTGCAGCTTTGTGCAAGTGAAGGTTCTGAGCCAGATGCCTTCAGCAGCCAGAAAGGAACTTCAGAAATGACGGAAGTTGAGTTGAGTTCTCGAATAGAATTAGAGTTAAAGGATATCTGTGGATGCATGATAAAACAACTTGAGAAAGCAAGTTTACACGAACATCATCTTAAAAAGAGTTTGGACGATGCTACTTCTAAGAATGCTGAGTTGGAGGATAAGTTAATGAGCTACATCAACGATAGAAGTGTGCAGAATACCTGGATTCAGGAAAAGGTTGCTCTTCAGAAAATTATTGATGAGCTGAAGATTGAAAAGGAACAGGACCTTGCAGCTCAGATGGATGAAGTTTTGCTACTAAAGAGTGATATGGCCAGAAAAGATACAGAACTCTATACACTGTCTCAGAAACATGATCAGGAAATTTCATCTCTAAAATCAGAGATAGAAAAGCAAAGTGAGAATCTAAGCTCAAGCAAGATATGCTTTGAAGAACAAGCTAATCAACTTCAGACTGATTTTAACGACAGGCTGAAATCTGTGCTAGCTAACAGAAGTGATGTGGAGTCAAGGCTAGAGGCAGCCATCTCATGTGAACAACAACTGCACAGCCGATTAAAAGAAACACTCGATCAAAACCTGGAACTGGAATGCAAGTTGACTTCAGCTGTTTGTGAGAAAGGGCAGATTGAACTGGAGCTAGGTAGAATTCATAATAGGAGTAACCAGCTGGATAAAGATTTATTGGAAATGGACAATCAAAGGGCTGTGCTAGCAAGCAACCTGGCATGTGTCGTGAATGAGAAGGAACAACTGGAAATCAAATTATCTCAAGAATTGAAGGATGTGTTTAATCAGAAAATTGAACTGGAAAACAGGTTTACCGATGTAGTGAATGAGAAGGAGCAACTGGTAGGCAAGTTGACAGATGTAGTGAATGAGAAGGAACAACTGGAAGTCAAGTTGACAGATGTTGTGAATGAGAAGCAACAACTGGAAATCAGGTTATCTGAACAATTGAGAGAAGTGTGTGAACAGAAGATTGAACTGGAAGGCAAATTCACAGATGTAGTGAATGAAAAGGAACAAATGGAAGGCAAGTTGACAGATGTAGTGAATGAAAAGGAACAATTGGAAGGCAAGTTGACAGATGTAGTGAATGAAAAGGAACAAATGGAAGGCAAGTTGACAGATGTAGTGAATGAAAAGGAACAATTGGAAGGCAAGTTGACAGATGTAGTGAATGAGAAGGAACAGCTGGAAGGCAAGTTGACAGATGTAGTGAATGAAAAGGAACAACTGGAAGGAAAGTTATCTCAAGAATTGAAGGATGTGTTTAATCAGAAGATTGAACTGGAAAGCAGGTTTACTGATGTTGTGAATGAGAAGCAACAACTGGAAGGCAAGTTCACAGATGTAGTGAATGAAAAGGAACAAATGGAAGGCAAGTTGACAGATGTAGTGAATGAAAAGGAACAACTGGAAGGCAAGTTGACAGATGTAGTGAATGAGAAGGAACAGCTGGAAGGAAAGTTATCTCAAGAATTGAAGGATGTGTTTAATCAGAAGATTGAACTGGAAAACAGGTTTACCAATGTTGTGAATGAGAAGGAACAACTGGCAATCAAGTTATCTGAAAAATTGAAAGAAGTGTGTGAACAGAAGATTGAACTGGAAGGCAAGTTGACAGACGTGGCGAATGAGAAGGAACAACTTGTAGGCAAGTTGACAGATATTGCGAATGAGAAGGAACAACTGGAAGGCAAGTTATCTCAAGAATTGAAGGACGTGTTTAATCAGAAGATTGAACTGGAAAACAGATTTACCGATGTTTTGAATGAGAAGGAACAACTGGTAGGCAAGTTGACATATGTAGCGAATGAGAAGGAGCAACTTGAAAACAAGTTGGCAGATGTAGTGAAAGATAAAGAACTACTGGAAGACAAGTTATCTCAAGAATTGAAGGATGTGTTTAATCGCAAGATTGAACTGGAAAACAGATTTGCCGTTGTGGTGAATGAGAAAAAACAACTTGAAGACAAGTTGACAGATATTGTGAATGAGAAGGAACAACTGAAAGGAAGGTTATCTCAACAATTGAAGGATGTGTTTAATCAGAAGATTGAACTGGAAAGCAGGTTTACTGATGTTGTGAATGAGAAGCAACAACTGGAAGGCAAGTTCACAGATGTAGTGAATGAAAAGGAACAACTGGAAGGCAAGTTCACAGATGTAGTGAATGAAAAGGAACAACTGGAAGGCAAGTTCACAGATGTAGTGAATGAAAAGGAACAACTGGAAGGCAAGTTCACAGATGTAGTGAATGAAAAGGAACAATTGGAAGGCAAGTTGACAGATGTAGTGAATGAAAAGGAACAATTGGAAGGCAAGTTGACAGATGTAGTGAATGAAAAGGAACAACTGGAAGGCAAGTTCACAGATGTAGTGAATGCGAAGGAACAACTGGAAATCAAGTTATCTCAAGAATTGAAGGATGTGTTTAATCAGAAAATTGAACTGGAAAGCAAGTTGACAGATGCTTTAAATGAGAGACATCAATTAGATATTGAACTAAGAAACAAGTTGAAAGAAGCTTGTGGCATAAAAGATGAAGTGGAGGGCCAGTTAACCGATGTTGTGAATGGGATGAAGCAGACTGAACTCAGGTTGCACGAGGAATTGACAGAACTATGTGATCAAAAGGTTGAACTTGAAAAGAAGTTGGTAGATTCTATAAATGAAAGGCATCAGGTGGATATTGAGCTACGTACCAAATTGAAGGAAGAATGTGAGAAAAAAGTCGAATTAGAAATCGGATTGATTGAATTTATGAATAAAAAGGACCTGTTGGAAGACGAACTTCGCAAGGAGTTGACTGATACCTGCAATCAGAAAATGGAAATTGAAAACAGGTTGACAAACCTGTTAAATGAAAATGAACCGATAGAACTGCTGCACAGAGAACTGTCAGACGTTTACAGTCAAAAGACAAAGCTAGAAAGTCATTTGGCAGATGTAATGAAAGACAAACAACAGCTGGAGGCAAAGTGGATGCATGAAAATGCTGAGCTTAAGAAAGTGGTGGAGGCATTAGGACGCGTTAGTCTGTCAAAGGAGACTGAAAGCTTAACATTAACATCTCAACTCACTGAAAAGGAGGAAGAGGTTCTGTCATGTAGTCAAAAGCTTAAAAACCAGGAACTGTCAATGAAACAAGATGTCGCAGTAATACAAGATGAGAAAACACAGAGTTCCCACTGCATGCAGAATGACCTGAATGCCTTGGAGGCAGAGCTAAGGACGGCAAAGGCTGAAATTGAAAGCATCAAGCAAGAAGCCGAATCCAGAGTTGAAGCATCTGCAGTACGAGCCCAAGAACTAGAGACAGCGAAGGGACGACTATTGGTGCAAGTGAGGAGAAGTGAAGAGCGTGAGCTAAAGGTATGTTCATTGTTCATTTCCATCGCGCTTGGTTACAAGATATTGCTTTTATAATGAGTTTATTTTGCTTTCTATGGACAAAGTGCTCTGAAAATTAATTTGAATAGTGTATATGACAGAACCACATTTCTCTTGGTTTTATTTGGGGCTGTAATCTGTATATTAATACATGTGCACATTAATAAGAACGGTTTGAGGGTCAACTTGGTTCCCATTGTGATCTGTTGTGAGTTAAAATTGCACCTGGTTTATGACAAATGGTTGATTACTCTATTTTTCAGACTTGTATACTTCATAGCTTGCTGCATTGTTATCCATGACTGGTAGTGAATTTGACATAGGCAAAGCATGGGTGTTTGTGTATTTATGCTAATAGAAAATATTTGCATACATGTATACTTCCGGACTTTTTGTTTCACATCTATTGAGAATGTGTTAAAAACCAAGTTTCTGTTCCTTGCTGCTTGTCAGAAGTGAATGGATTAAAGACTGGCCAATTTCTGCCTTTCCTTCGGTGGCTTTGCTTTAGTCTTTGGGTCGAACTTTCATTTGTTATATGACATTGCCTTGTATTGCTGTTGACTGTTTACTTTGACATTGATACTTCGTCACCTATTCTTTGCAGATTTTTTGGTTATACTTGAGTAACCTGTTGAAAACAAGAGCTTTCAAACTTGAGAACAGTTTTTCCTAATTAAAGACATGGTATTAGTCTACTATAAAAAAGGTGCTAATGCTTCAGGTTTTGTCACACGATAGTTTGCGCAATGATGAATGAATTAATGTATCAGCTGAATATTTTAGATGTTTTCTGTACGAATTATGGTTGTGCAGGCAAGAGAGAAGATAACGAACTTGGAGGTGGATGTTGCGAGGTTGTCTGAGGTGGAAGAAGATTACAAGCATGTTGTTGAATCTGTGCGACTACTGAAGGAGGATCTCAAGGTGTCACAGCAGAGTGTTCTGAGTTGGAGGGAGAAGCACCTCAAGGCACAGGCTGACCTCATAGAACTCCAGGAACAGCTGGAAATAGAACAGAATCTGGCCAAGAAGAAGAGTAAGCTTTTATCATTTTCAAGTAAATGTGAGATTGTGGGTATCTTGTTTGTTCTCACGTAGGTCTGTCTTCTAGGAGCTGTAAGTGGGTATAATTAGATGAATGCTCAAATAAGCAAGTTTCTTAACCGGCTTATAATGTAAGCAATGCATCCTGTGAGTTATGTAACAACACAACTATACAGCAGAAGTCCTCACAAAGTTTTAAAATGCAATTGATTGCTGGTTGTTACATCTTTGTCATTGATATTTCTTGATGCCAGGGGCAAGTGTTAAATAAATTTCCTTAATGTGAATATGATTAACTGTTTGATTAGGTGCAGAAGTTGTTCATCTGGAGAGCCAGCGACTGATTTATGCTGATCGCCAGTTGAAGCAGGTGACGAAGGACGGCCCGTCATCGTCGTCTGATCTTGGCCATCGTTCTTTCCGAGCACCTCGACCACCACCACGTTCCACCAGCTCCACCACTTTACCATCTGCAGATCGAAACCTTGACAGTAAGTTTATTCTTGGCTTCACTGCTAATGGTCAACAGCCTATTATATTACTGGATTGTTGCAGTAACTCGCAGCATAGCTCTGGTTTAAAAACTGGAAGGATCGTTTGAATGCATAAAAGCTTTGTAAAGCATATTTTGAGAACATCTTCAAAGCAATTCTTGTCTGGCTGTCTAAATGAATTCAATGACTGTAACTTTAAGGACAACTGGAGGACCAGCTGATCATGCAACTCAGTATTCTGATTGCATTCAGCAATTCACCCATGCTCTGCAGAGCAAGAGTGCTTTGTCCCTTGTGTACATTCTAATTTCTTGGCAGAGGACTGATCGACAAAGGCTGAATGTTCTAGCTGCATGTCAAGGGTCTTGTGCAATTCTGTGCAGCTTAAAACTTATTCGTATTTATGTACGTGGAAGATGCTTATCTGAGCCACTATAAATCTATAATCACGATCCAGATGTACTGTATTCGTCGATTCTTGAACTGTCAGTTTTTGATGCAGACAAGACAAGCTGTGACTCGGTGTTGAAGAAATCTAACAGCACCAACACATTGTCTTCGACTGGTTCCATGAAAAGAAATATTTCGTCTTCATCAAGGTAATTACTCTTACTGCAGAGTGACTTTATCTTCTATTGTCTGTCTGTCTATCCATCTCACTCTCTGCTTCTCTATCTTTATTCTCATCTATTGTTATTTCTATTATTAATTCTATTGTTAGTGTTGCACCAGTACACATAGAAAGCATTATTAATTAGTTGTTTCTGTTAAATAAACGAACTTGGAAATGCTGACTTTACAAATGAAATCTTTAATGTAATTTCCATAAACTAAAGTGGTTGAAAGTTGGACGGCTGCAGCCTATGCATTCTAATTAGCATTTCTATACTGTTGCAGTTCAGATATGATTGTTTTATAATCATAGGGTTGTGTTTTTGATTTTTATCTAATGCTAATTTATCATATCTGTTGCAATTGTTAAACAGCCTGACCTCTGCTAGTAATTCAGCAGCAGCCAGTTCAAATGAGAGTTCTTCAACGCGTCATGCATCAAAGACTGCCAGGCTGCCTCCTCGTAAGTTCTACGATGTTTTGGTTTATATTTCATACGATACGACACTGGCAATAAAGTTCTTTTATCTAATTGATATTCTTGCTTTTATTATTGTATATCAATTCTTTCAAATCTGAATTAAATTTGAAGCCCTCTGCATGGCATTCCAGTGTAAATTTTCCTGTGTACCATCAAAACTTCGAAAGGCTGAAATTTTATGATTTATTTATATGGTAAAATGATGTACGTTTTACAGCTCTTTCAATGCACAGAATTCTTCCTTTCTACACATTATTCTATATTATTTGGATAAATATTTTAGAATCCCTGTTGTTATTGATACAATTGTATACCATCATAGTTCTTTATTTGTTTATTTTGTAATTAAATGCATGAGAATAACTGTAGCTATTGTTCTACTCCATGGTACTGGGTTCCAGATATTTATTGTTCGCTGCCCTAATGGCTGGAACTCAGTACCATGAAGCTATGGCTATTATATAGGCTGTGAGACTGTAAGATGTATCACGAGATGTAACCAATAGAATTACTCGAGTGGAATCCTCTACCTGTTTGCTGCCACACAGTTTCATTTTCTTTTAACTTCTTAGAACTGCATTAACCTGTCTTTCGATCTCTGGGATGTCATGAATATCGATTGGTTCTATTTAGTAGATTGTGATTTCAGAATATGATGAGTTTGTGTAGAAGGAGGCATTGATTGATGTTGTTTACTTTGTCATATCAACACTTTGAACAGAAGCTTCCCGGTTAAATACAAAAAAATTGGATTAATGGTAAATAAATCTTTCTCTGTGGATTTTATGATTGCTTCCTGAGCGGCTGTGTGAAACCAGGTGATTATTTTTCAGGTGGTACTGGTGCCTTGCTGTTTGAAACTAACGAACCAGAAGAGTTCGACTGGGGAATAGTAACTGAAAATCAACGGCGAAAACTTCTAACGCAGCCATCTGATGAAACCGACCGTGTAGCTGAGCTGAAACGACGCAACACACTTTGTCTTCCGCATCTGAAGTCCATCTATCCTGTGGAAAGCCTTGATCCATCGTGTGACAGGCACGTTCTACTAGCCCCAGTTGACGATTCCAAGTTGCAAAAGTCGCATGGGAAGCGAACAACGTCTGATGCTGGTCTGGGAAGCATTTCAGAGGAATCATCATTCGTTGCTGGAAAAAGAAAGGTGATGGGTCTCATGATGTTTATCATTCTGTAGAAAACTAAAAAAATATTTATGAATAATTGTTCATCCACTTGGACTCAGATTGCCACGTGTCTGTGACATTGTGATATATACATAATTTCAGAGTTTGTGGTTTTGTTTTGTTTGCTGTATGTATTGACAGCATGAGTAGGAGGATAATCTGCAAGACAATGAACCGAGTCTTTAACAGGTGACTCTTGTAACAGAGCAATCTTATTTTCTCTGCTTGTAGACATTTTCTCTTGGCTGAAGGTATTTGATCCCTTTAGGAATAACTGAACCATCGTCTTTATGTATTTTATTAGCAATAATAGATGAAATTTTTTTGCAGTCGCCTAAAAAGGCCATCGCTCCACCATCCACATCTGGCGTTCAGTTGTACCGAAGCTACAGAGCCTCTTCCTCTGGTTCTGAACAGAATGTAAGTTCAACTGAATTCCTGTCTTAGATCTTTTGCTGCTGCATCTGTACCATTACAGTGTGCTGTTGGCTCACATATTGAGTGCAGTCTTTTGAGCCCTTCAGCCACATAGGTCGCTTGGCTATTTAAGGTTAAAAGGAAAGTATTAAAATTGCATTTTTTCTAGGGCAACGGCCTCTGTTGTCATAGGCCCTCGTTAAATCCATTAAAATTGCCTGGAAACATACACATTGTCATTTGTTTTATGCAGACTTGTTTATTATTGCAATGTAAATTTGTTATTCCGTACAAGTGTTCATTCATCCAGGCAAATGAAATGGGTGGCAGGGAAGCGCGTTGTCTGAATGTGGATGCCCGAGGTCGTGAACAGACGTCAAGTCAAGTGGTTGGTCGTCATTCTCGACTCTCACTTCCAGCGCAAGACGTGGGCAATGTACATTCCAGGAATCTGCTAAGAGCATCTGTTGCAAAGGAGGAACAGAGACCACCCGTGCAAGTAGGTTTCTGTGCTAGTGATTTTGCTTCGGGTTATTTTCTATCTAGTGGTTTAACTGGAATATTTTAACAAGCAGACTGAATTGCTCTTCCAAAAGACCATAAAATCATGAGTGCCAATGTAGGTTTATATTGACAACAACAAACAAAATGACAAACTTTTTTACTCCCATGAAGCATATATATATCCGACTTGTTCCAACAATGCAATTTAATTATGCAACATGTTCATAATATAAAATAAACATAACATGTTTATAGGATATAAAAACATGTTCATAATGCAAGAAATAGCACGACATGTTTATAAGATTTGGAAAAAACAAAAGCATTTCATTTCGTCAACATGGGAAGGAGAAGAATGAAACAAGTACGGTAGAAACTTATTGGCACATTTTTAATGTAAGCATTGAATTCGCAGCAATTTCTTATTTCTTGCTGTGTAAGCTAGCCAAGAATACGCGAATCTGGATAACTTTCGGCAGGTGCATTCACGTCTAGACACCACTTGCGAGAAAAGCAATCTTATTGAATGGCAGATGAGAACTCACTTTTGCAACCAAGAAGTTTCAGTGGCTCTTCCTTCTGTCCTGCGAGCGGTTAACTCAATTGACTTCCTTCAAATCAGGACTCGAGACTTGTTTCTTTTCTAAGGCCTACCCTGCTGTAGTTCTATGTGAGGCACACTTTTAATGGAATTGCCTGTGTTATGACACCACATAAATTGCTATTATTATTGTTGTTATTATTTGTGGGTAAAACTGAATCTGTTGGGAGTTCATATCCTTCGGGATAGTGAGTCCTGTCCAAGATTAGTGATGTCCTTGGCATCCAAGAGATCATGGAGAGGGAAATTTACACTGAGAAGTGTTTATGTAAGTTGCGACTTCTTCTCTAAGCTGCAATGCTGCATTACACAGGTAATTAAGAAACACATTCTGTTGTTACTACAGTGGGAGGCAACTGGGACAATTGCATCTGGTGGCCACTTGTGTTCAGTACATGAAATGTTGTATAACTGGCATGTTTCAGAGCTGCCAGACTCCTGATACATTTAAAATGCCTTCATCTTTAAGAGTTGAGAAAAGTTTAGTATGTTTTGTGTTATTTATTTTAATTTTTTGCTGCAGGTTTCTAAAGAAAACGTGTCGTTCAGTATTGGATTCACACCAAAGAAAGCGCTAGGCAGACTTCTCGGGAGAAAGGTTTGCATTTCAATTTTTAATTCAGTTGGGATGGTGCCCTGTACTAGAGCTTTCAAATGCCTTGCTTAAGTTATTAGCTAATTATAGGACAGTATAAGCAAGATAACAATGGTGGTTAGTAAGACACTGTAACATAATATTATATAGGTGACCAACTGGGACGTTATGTTAAACTCTTCACTCTTATTTGATGAGGCAAATTCATGTTTTAAACCGACCGCTTCATATCAATTCATTGCTTCATCATTTCATTGATTCATGCATTCAGAATATTTACAGAGCACGTTCAAATGTAGATATGACAGATCCATGTGCAGTGTGTAGTATTGTTCATGTACATCAAATTCTACAGATCTGCAATTGAACCTCTGTCATTGGCTAATTACCTCCAGCTTTGTTTGGGTTGTCATGATCTGTTGCATTCTGTCATATGTCTTGAATTAGCACTCATCACCAAAAATGCAATATATCTGTGGCTTGAGCCTTGACAAGTGCAGACTAAATCAGCTAAGAACAGCTACTTGTCATTTCTAGATAGGTCTCTCCAATGTCATCAACTGTGAGTTGTCTTTGACTGACCAAACTTGTTGCTTTAGATCATGTTTCTTCTGACGAGGGTGTTATGGTAACCGTTTTAAATGGCATGTTTAGTACGGAGTTTCATTCATGACGTTGTGATTAATAATGTAAATGAAGATTGAAGAGTAATGTCATGAAGTCTGTCAAGAACTTTTCTATTACCTTTTATTAGACTCATTTTGTTCTAATAGGTGGTGCCGCTAAACTCATAGGTTATGTATATCTAAGGGTTATGAAGATCATAATAAAGTAACTCCTTTAATTTTAGTAGATGGTGCTGCTCTTGTCCAAAATGGAGCCACTGGATGATTTTTCAAATTCTTTCCCTCTTAGGATGGTCAAACATCTAGTCATTTGTAATACATAACCGCTGCTCAGGCTATCAGTTTTGTTTTGTCACATTCGCCTAAAGTAAATTTTTCTGATGAAGACAACTGGCTCCTGGGTAGGTAACCTTGGAGGGGCGCTATATCAAATTGCTTTGATGATTATAAATATGTTATTTGTCTGCTTGACTATAGTTTTCTGATTTTTTTCTAGAAAAAGCCACTCAATGCGACAAACACAGAAAACTGAGTTGTACATATGGCAGAAACGTTGGTTGGGCTCTGATTCCAGTGACAGTTTTCCAGAAATCATGCTTATGCTTATGCATCGTGAACTAAGATCAAGTTGTTGTAATTAGTTGACTGTTTGACCTGCAATTTTTTTTCGGTTCGTCACATTAGGACATTTGTCTGATTTGGGCAAAACATCTGTGAATATCAGCAGATTTTACCAGTGATTTTAAGGACCCTATATTTTGTGAAATGTCCTTGTTAGGCCTTAAGTTATGTTTAGCTACAATAATTGAGCACTTTAAAAAGACTAGTTCTCCAACGGCTAGATTTATGATGTCTTGAACCGTTTAGTGTGGTCCTTTGCATTGTAATTGGTGTTATTAGTGCAAGGTTGTCCTATTTATAGAAACCATTTAGCCTGATGTTTTGTCAAGATTTTAATTGATGTTGTAAATTGTCTTAACTGGTCTTTTTTGTCTCTGATCAGTGGCTGTTATAGTGTAGAATATAATATGATCGTCGGGCGCGGTGGTATAGTGGGTATGTTTGTCGCCTTGCAGCCGAAGGGTTGCATTTTCGAATCCACCACAAGTCGCCACGTAGGGACCTTGGGCAAGTCCTTCACTCGCAATTGCTCAGCGCTTCGGCGTGAAACTCTGATGCGGTGTCAGCTCTGTAGTTGGGAGCGCCTCTGCGTAGTGAGCTTGAAGGGACACTGTAACAAGTGCACATACATACATGATTTACTATGAGAGCAAACGGTTGAGGTGTGTAATAATACTGTGATTGTCTGATAAGAACAATGGTGATTGTATTTACTTGCTTTGTGCTTGAACTCACAAAAGACTCCTGCATTTGATGCAATACTATAAGTACATGCAATTTTTTTTATTTTATAAGTAGACAAGTACTGCTTGCTTGCTACAATATCTCTGATATGATTTGATTTGCAACTTTTGTCTGCTATTGAGGTGATGCAAATGGTTGTCAGTTATATTGTTGCATTTTGTTTGGTTTTAATTGAAGAGTCTTCTTTGTCGACCACATGAATACAGTTTTATTATGAGAGACTGTTGTTCTGTGTAGTTAGCCGCATGACTTCTTCTTTCGAGAATGTCAATTCGTGAACAGTCCGTAAAAGGCGAAAGATCTCTTTCCAACAAGAACATGGTGTGCAATCATTTATTACTTCTATAAAGTGGAAGTTTCTCTTAAATGTCTGTCTTTAGTTTTACCTTGCATCTTACGACATGAGTTCCTTCGTCTTTCTTTACCATAGATACTTGAAAACAATTTTCTTAGATCCTGGTTTTCCATCATTTGGTTGTGAGCAACTCTGGTGAGTTCTCTAGAAGGGGTACTGTAAAAATCTTTGATTACATTGCATTGTCCAAAAATACATGAAATCATGGTCCTTTGCATTGGAGCTTTTCACTCAAGAACTAGGACAGAGTTTTCATTTAAAATCTAAAAAATCCAGACAATTAGAACTGGTGCAACATATCTGAGGAATTGACCAAAAGGTTTTTAAAAATTCAATTTTGAAACCAGCAGCAAGAAATTTAAAAATTGGAGATCATAAAATGGTCATAAAAGTTGTGCCAAGTCAAATAAGAGCAAAATATTTAAGTTCGCATAAATTTATATTTCAATAATGGGTTATCTGCACTGCATAGCACATTTTGCATCACCTAGGCCTACTCTATCACGTTATTATTATGAAAGCTTTTAGCATGTCTAAGGTTTCGGAAATGTTAATAAATAATTATGTGGTATAGGCAGTTGCCAGAGGAAGAGCAATTTTGCACATCCAGAAGAAAGTGTCATTTGACGATTTCAACAGTTTGAATTGAAACATCCTGCAAAATCTTGTACCTATTGTCCTTATTGGTTCAGGTAACAGTATAAGGGTAGTGGATCATGGATGAAACTAGATATCGAAGAGGACAAAACTACTCAGCTTTATACACACGACCGGATTTTCACACAGACTTTTAGTACAGTGACTTAGCTGTGTCCTGTTTTCTTATCTCCTATGTAAATTTTGTCAAGTGTAGGCGCTTACCTAGACATACTATCTAGGTCTAAGCTGACTTTCTTGGAAGCTGTCCACAGTTGGCCTTAAACTCGAGGTTTAATTATTAGGGCGTATGAGCCGATCAAATAAAAATATGCTTTAACATGCCAGCGAGTGCAAGTAGGCCTACATTGTCGCAGGCTTACCTGTCGTAACAATCGAGTGTGGGATTTTGTGAAACATGTCACGTCTAGCATAAAAGGCAAACCGACCTAAACCGGTTCCGTGGTATGCCGAAGACAGCTTAAACTGAATGAAGACGAATATAATTATTTCTTCATGAAAATTCAACGAACATTCGACCTAAGGGTCTATTTACTTGTAGATGTAGGCTTATGCA
The DNA here is from genome assembly GCA_949752735.1 of Lumbricus terrestris. Classification (NCBI taxonomy): domain Eukaryota; kingdom Metazoa; phylum Annelida; class Clitellata; order Crassiclitellata; family Lumbricidae; genus Lumbricus; species Lumbricus terrestris. Next base: position 45,909,850 of record OX457040.1, read on the forward strand.
AACAAATCTGCATTAACTTAGCATTCAGCACAAATAGCCGATATAGGCCTAGGCCTAACAATACACAGTGCTGAATGTTCTAGTAGGGCTACCCACAAGTACACAATGCAGACAATCAACACCTATCAGTTATATAGTATGAAAGCTTGTGTATCAGCTAGCTTACATCGTTGTCTACCTTATATTTTCCATCAAGATTTCCACATAGTCTAGGCGTAGGCTAGGCTACTTAGTACATACCGAGAAAGCGTTAGGCTACAGATAGCCTAGGCTACTTCTGGCGTAGTCTACTGCATTCTATAAATGATAGGCCTATACAGAAAGGCCTACCAGTACTGCTGCATATTCGATGCAGAAAGAGAGATTACAAGATACATAGTTGCATTGTTGTAGGCTAATATCCTTGCTAATTTACTTAAATAATGTTTTCTTACATATTTATTATTGCTGAGGGTTTTAAAACTGAAACAACCACATTCCCTGGCTTGGGACCACCAACTTTCCATCATTGAAAATAGAAAAATTGTATGTCTAGAACTCTAGATTGTCAACCAACTTGCCCCAGGGGCAAGTTGGTTGACTTATAAAAATTTTAGTTCATTTTGAGCAAACTTAGAATATTTGTATGCCTGATTTTGTGCTATAATGTAGGTGTTATCAATCAATACGTTGTGGAGAAAACCCAACTTTGTTGGCATCAAAGAAGATGATCAGGGTCCTTCAGGGGTCAAAAACTCTTAGCCCTGTCAACTTGCCCCCACTTACCCTACGCATTAATTTGCCTGCTTTCCATCAGTTGTTCAATACCTTTCTTTTTAGCCGTGGCTGGGTTGGGAGCGCCTCTGATTAGACTTCCTGAGAGTGGAGCTTTGTAAATTTCCGGTGATGAATGAACTACTGCATGTAAATATTTTATATGCTTCCATAAATATTATTATTGCAACGGTTTTTGACTGTTGAGGCTACCAGGATGACCTTGGGACATTCGTCGCAAAAAGTAGTCAAGATTATAGTTGTGTCAACTTGTGTGACTAGACATGCATACGGGAGCATGAAAATAGCGTGTACAACCCTTTAGGCCTAATTAATCAAATAGCATTTCAACGAAGTGAGCGAACTATAATAGACCTAGTCCTTTTGGGCATGCGTCTATAGGCCTAGTGAACACGTGAACGGTGAACCTGGCGTAAACAGGATGTTTCCGGAATTTAATTGATCGGTAATATTCTATGAGTAGAAATTTACCATTCATAATTTGACGCACTTTCATAAGTAGGCTTTATATATATAATTTTATATATGTATATGTATATATATATATATATATATATATATAATCATTGCACATGTTGTTGGTAAGATAAGACGGCGAGGGCGATGATTGGTCACCTATAGGCTAGCTGCCCTTCTATTCGAAACTAAGGTTACAAAGTCACTATGGCTTCATGCCATGACTGCCTCAGGCTAGCTTTAGGGATACGCGTTTCTCTTCTTCTTCTTCTTGCATAGGCCTACGCGCGCGCACACACGCGCACACACGTTAAAACAGTAGGCTACTAACTATATATATATATATATATATATATATATATATATATATATAATTATGTGTGTGTAACTGTGTATATTATATCCAGTGTCAGCATTGTTTTATGTAGGCCTAGCTGTCTCTACAAGGCACCAAAATGTAGCCTAGGCCTACTATGCGAAGTTAGTCATCGACTCATCATCATATTATTTTGCTATAGGGGCATAATAGGGCCTAGTATTGGTCCATATTATTAAGACTCAGATGTTCGCAAGCCTGCGTCTGAGCGCTTGGACTATACGAAACTTTCCTTAACTCCATACGACAACATATTAAGCCGATTATTGTATGATTCAGGAGGCCTACGTACGTCCTTTATAAGAGAACGATTGTGTACAGATATCCTTATAACACATCGTACCTCATGATCAATGCGGTTCACGAACAAATCTTATTAAGGTGAGGAATTCATTTTACAAGTTATAGATCTATTTGTAAAAGAATAGCCTTAAAGTGTAGTTGTGATAGGCTGTAGTACCGGTATCTTAGCTGTCCTCTGCTAATTCGCATTATATACAAGTATGAAGTAAACATATACATAATTACTAAAGAGGTAGGCTAATTAACTTTGTTTGAATCTGACAGCAGGACATGAATTAAGATTTACATTTCATAGAAAGGTTTGATAGGCTACATAGTCAGAAATCGATTAGAAGACTAGAGAATAATAGAGATAATTATGCATTACGCATGCACAGTGTTAGAAGGAAGTCAATTCACAACATTAGACTAAAGTCGATAGTAGGACTATATGCAGATCATGGCAGAATAGGAACAGTTAGTGGCGCGTGTGATAAATGATAATTTAGACATGACGTCGTCTGTCAATGTGTAGCAGTTATTTCAGAAGGCCTAGGTAGAAGCTTAGTAAATCCCAAAAATATTGGCAGGTCATAAGGCAGGTCATGAGCAAAATAGACATGAAAAGTGACCTGTATGATAGCGCTGCCACTGCGAATTAAGAGTAGGCTTAGGCCCTAGACAGAATTAAACCGATGAAGACAATCGCTGGGATTTAAAAGAAGCTAGCGTCGAGGAAGGGTAAAGGCACACCCTCGACGTCATTTTCCAAACAATAGGCTGATAAAACAACAATTACTTAGGCTATGGCTATAGGAAGCGTTTGACGGTAACGGATCATTTGGTAGCCTGCTGTGTCCAATGATGTATACAGGGTGCGCCAAAAAAGTAATTCCCTACGGTTTTTTGCCCATATCTTGGCCAAACATACGAATTTTTAAATGAAACCTTACAGTCTGAAAGGCAATTCATATTTACGTAGAATGGTCAAATTACCAAAAACATATTTCAAACAGAACAAAAGTAGTACTTTTAGTGAGGCTACCCACCGTTTTTTGACGATTCAAAAACGCGACGCAACAAAAAGTAACAAAAAACCAATTTAATATATTCTGGCCAATATCTTGGCCGGAAGTAAGAATTTCGAAATGAAATTTTTCAGGTTTAAAGACAATTCATATCTGCACATGATGGCCAGATTTCAGCAAAATATTTCAAGCAGAATAAAAGTTATGGCACTTTTAAGGAGGCCACACACCGTTTTTTGACGATTCAAAGGCGTAACGCAGCAAAAGGTAGCAAAAACACACTTTTATTTAGTCTCTTCTCAAATAATCGTTATCAGATTGCCTTGATATTGCCAGATGATCATTATTATTACTATTTAAAAAAGAAACAGGGTACCAGCGTAGCTACACGTCACTGAGAAGTCACTTAGCAAGATGACAATCAAATTGGTAAATAAGGACTCTGTCAGATTAATCAACAGGTCCATCAAGAACTTTGCAAAGAGACTCAAAAGAAGTTTTGGCACTGGTGGTGGGCACATTGAGCACAAGTTGTGAAGCACTACCAAGTTCATTTGACAACAGTTATTTGAGATGAGACTTAATAAAATCGTGTTTTTGTTGCTTTTTGTTGGGTTTCGTTTTTGAATCGTCAAAAACGGTGGGTGGCCTCACAAAAAGTTGTATAACTTTTGTTGTGCTTGAAATATTCTGATGAAATCTGGCCATCATGTGTAAATATGAATTGTCTTTAAACATGTAAAGATTCATTTTCAAATTCTTACTTCTGGCCATGATATTAGCAAAAAACCTAATTTTTGCGTTTCGTTTTTGAATCGTCAAAAAACGGTGGGTGGCCTCACGAAAAGTGATATAACTTTTGTTCTGTTTGAAATATTTTTTTGTAGTTTGACCATTGTACGTAAATGTGAATTGCCATTAAGACTGTAAAGTTTCATTTAAAAATTCGTATGTTTGGCCAAGATATGGGCAAAAAACCGTAGGGGATTACTTTTTTGGCGCACCCTGTATATATATTGTATACGACTAGTTTACGGGGGTCACGGGTCACAACAAAGCTGTAATTGTGATCACATGTGATTCCTTCTGACTGAAGCCACTTGGCAATCTGAGACCATCTTGACGGCTATCCTTTACGCGAGTGAGACGTATTATAGGTCTACGTCCATTTCTACTGTGATAATGAATAGACTCGACGCACAGTGGCTCTCTCCCAACGCACTTTGTTTCAAAGATTTCCAGTAGCTTCTGCGTTCGTGTTCGGATAAACAAGGGATGGTTTCGCCTTGTTTATATAAGCGGTCGTTGTGTGCAGCAGGCTTCGACAAGATTAGGTCGACGTAAACTGTTGTTAATCTGAGACGATTGGGCCAATGGGCCAGCTAGGCCTACTAAGGGTGAGCACAGGTTCTGTCGATATCAGCAGCAGCAGCAGCAGTAGTAGCAGCAGTAGCAGCCTGTTCAAGCCGATATTAATCCAAATGAACTGGATTTGTGAAATTACAAGCTAACAAGTTTAAAAGCCTTAAAACTGGTACTACGGGGCCTATAAGGCATGGAACTGAAGGCCTATACAACATCAAAATACACATGCAGATCTACAAAAATATACACATAAAATACATAGATCTAGATACAAAATAATACAGTTTTTATCTGCTTTATACTATAGGGCCTACTATAATGTGCATGTATGAGTAGGCCTATATGTAGGCTATAATTATGATATTATATACCTATTTTGATATAGCTCATTCTACATTGTAAGGAAATCCTTCCTTAAAGAAAATAACAAAGGGATGTGTAGGCCTATCTTCTGGGCATGGCATGTGGTGCTACGGTACGTACCTCCAGTTCAAATTTAGGGGTGAGGGTACTCCTCCTACCCACACAAATTGCACATATATGGTTTGGAGGTCAAATCAATGCATAGCGATCAAGACAGGGTCAGTGATTCTATCAGTGAAGTCGAATATTAATATTTAAATTCCTGATCTAGATTCAGAGCACGACAAGACAAGACAAGTTCAAGCAGCTGACATATGGACGGCATTCCGATCTAGATAGCTGTGCTACAGCCTACAGCTGTAGGCTAAATAGGCGCACATGATACGATGAAACTCTAATCCAATATGAGAAAGACGGCAGGCGTCGCTAGCTATAGGTCAGTCTTAAAAGCGGATCAAGGACGGACACTTCACTTGAGCACAGGCCTAGTCTTCACTCTTGACGTGTTTATCATCGCGATAAACTGTCCGTTTGTGCAGCAGTTTAGTTGCCTTGATACATCCTCACAATTATAGACGAATAGACTTAATATTACGGCCAGATAAATCAACAGCTTGGACAGCTGGTAGTCATTTTCAAGGATAAGGATCCACATTCGCCCTTTGCTCGAAACTGTCTACACCGCAACATATATGTTTATTATTCGCCCTTTGCTCGAAACTGTCTACCGTAGCTCACAACATCTATTTATCGGACAAAAGCATGTTATAATCATATGCATGTATAATACAGCTTATTGAAACCTAAGTGTGTACATACAATAAAATCATTCTGTCTGTGTTGGATGATCAGCAATCCTTGTAATCAGCATAAAGTCTCTCTCTATATATATATATATATATATATATATATATATATATATATATATATATATATATATATATCCACATCGAGCTCATATCGTAGGCGAATTATTGCTAAGCCAACCTACATTAGCCTTCGGATATCGTATATATATAGATAGGCATATATATATATATATTATCTTGGTCGTCGTTCCAATTACCATTGAACCACCGACGATCGAGGTCATCGCCTTAGTCTTTCTTTTAACCCATCGTACATCGTCTAACCAACTTCAGTCTAGTGAGACTCTATAGGCTACGGGTCGCACATCCTGGTCGTTCGAGATCTGCTGTATACGTAGCAATCGCCTCATCGTTTTCGTCCAACAGGTAGGCCCAATTAAAGCGGGAAAACCTATAGGGTAGATAGCCTAATAACGATGTTTGCTTAGACTATAGAGTATAGGATAAAGGTCCATCAACAGTTCAGAAGAAAACTTACTCATCGTGTGATAATACTTATTTGTAGGTCATTATAGTGTCTGATAATACAATTAGGCTGATTGATATCGGCCTAACTACTGTATAGTAGACCCTACGTTGACTTGATGATTATTATTTATGCTTTAGGAAGTGAACTGAAGCCTGCAGTCTATCGACCTGCATTGAAATTGAACAGATCGGAAAACTGTTTCACGGATTTTCCTGCAACTCGTTGAAGAATCGGAAAGATCGAAACGCCTGCAAGGGAGACATATTATATATGTGCAAGACGGTTATACGGTAGTCAAACAACGGGTAACAATTGATCACGTGAAGTGAGACAGCATGTCGAAAGTCACCATCATGGGTCACGATAATGATGAGTCTGTGAAAGAAGCATACAAGACGACGCTCTGTAGTCTGTTGAAAATGTTTGAAACATCGATCAACGATTCATCTTCGTCGGACGTTTCGGAGGATTCGCTGGTTTTCGAAAAGGACTTGCAACGGTTGCTTGCTCAAAGTGTCTTCGCTCTTGAGATGATGCGACCCACTGCCTACGAAATGCTGTTGAGTTCGCGCAAGTACAGAACGTCTGAGACGGGATTCTGGCGACTGGCTGGAGAGTGCTGCAAGTTTTTGAGGAGACGCCATGAAGGAATTTTAATAAACGAGAGTGGACTAAGGACACACTTACAACCAGACACACACTTGGCTCTTAATGGACGCATCCCTTCGTACTTGGCTTCGGAATCCGTTGTCAGCACCAAGGAAGAGGGAGTAACTCCACCACAAAATGACGTCACTTTGACGTCTATCGATGACGTCATTGAAGGTACCAGCGACGGAGTACGGGAAAGCGTTCTTAGGGATGGTAGTTCTGAACCTCATCCTCGATCAGCCGATCTTGTGGAAGAAGCGTCCAGGTGCCTAGCGGGACTGATCACCCTGACGGAGTCGCAGTCCTTCGAGTCGCTGCTGACTTCCGTCTGTTTCAAGAGAAGTCAAAGTACAAAGCGAGACTTGGGACTTGTCATTCTCGAGTCCATTCTAGCCACCAACGGATTACAGGATGCGAGTAAAACGGACTTCCGCAACGTAAGTCTTGCGTTCGGCGAGACCCCGCTCGTCTTAGCGGTCAGAGCCCGTGACCCAGACGTCGTCATGGCTCTGGTGAGACACGGCGCCGACGTGAGCAGAGGTTGGATGGGATTGGAGAGCGCACTCCAGGTTCTCCTCTTCTCACCCAATCAGATATTCCTAGGACGACAAGACACCGCAGCCATAGAAAAATGCCTCTCATATCTACTCATGGTGATGCCGACTGTTGATGTCGAGTCTCTGGTCAATCGCGAACGAGAGGGATACTACGGACTCCATCCGGATTGGAAAGGTGCGCTTAGGAGTGCCATGGTAGACGCGTGGGGAATGGACAGCATTCCAGTGCCTTCTCTTCAGCACCTCTGCCGTTGCACCGTTCGAACATCGATGAATCACCTTGGCTGCCGAATATTCGAAGGTCTTCACCAGCTTCCTCTTCCAGTCCAGCTGATGCGGTACATCCAGCTGGTCGATTGACGACAGCCATATGCACTGTGCAGTAGGAAGGACTTCAACCGAATGGAGACAACGAGTAGGATTATATTCCAGAGATCTGTGATTCATTATGACATTAATTCTTGTAGGCCAATTAAATCGGACTGTAGGAAATTCAAGCCATGTTAGTCATTGAACTTATTAGGAAATTTCTTGCTAGTATGAATATGCTCGATGGTAGTGAACTATGACCCATGTTTGCGTTTCATGACAGTATAACATAAACGCGATTAAGCTTGGTCTGTAGCCTACTTGTATCACACAGTCATGACTACCACCGCCAGGAAGATTTTAGATTAAGCCTAATCTGTCTTTAGAGTTTATCGTATATACCTGGAGCTCATTCTGTCCTTATCGTGATTTGTGCCTTAATTCCCTCATGTGCATTAACCTTGGAAGCATAGGCTAATTATTGTCCTGCATGTTTATTTATTTTTTAAAGTATCGTTTACAACTTTCGTCGGATGAGAATATAATATCGACTTTCACAAAGAATGCAAGAAGTGTCTGTTTCGTGTCTGTTTAATTCTAGAAATCGTAGTCACACATAATTATCCTGCAACCTCTAAAATTTCAAGCAAAGAGAAGCATCACTACGGCCATCTGGCGAGAAAAAGAAGAACATGCCGAACTCAACATTATAGGCTAGGCTCACTGATAGTTTGCACGACTTTGTTTTGAGTCTTTCAAAGAATAATTCAGGCCGTAAGCTATAGGTCATTGACCAGAAGCAGCCTAAATGCCTATATGCTCTTCACTTGCGCCCAAATCAAGATAGGACCTTAGACCTATGTAGGCCTATATAAATAATGAAACTTGTTTTCAATAGGTTCAGACCTATATAGCCTAAGGAGCAATAGCCTACGCAGCGACTACTTTCACACCCACACGTCGAATCGATTAATCCCAATAGGCTAGATTAGAATGTTAGATAGGTCGTAGCATAAATTATTGTAGCTGGATCTTCATAAACGGTAGAATTCTGGAACAATTACGGTTGACAATGGACATTAATAGAATAAGGCGGACAAAGAAAGTCGTAAAGGAGGACAAAGATGGACGACTTATACCCCGCAGTCGAGCGAGTTGATCGATCGAGTCGATCGTAAATCGGCCAAGTCGAGTCGATCGAAAAAACGTCGACTCGATCGACTTACAAGTCGAGTCGATCATTAGAGTCTTGCCAAGTCGAGTCGATCGTTGTTTCCTACTGTTCATGCATGAGTTTTTCAAACAACTGTTCAGTCCTGTATTGCATGAATGATTTAAAATTAGCCTACAGTAAGCCTAGGCATTTGGTCAAACAATTGCGCGCCATCCATAATAATTCCCTTTTCTTCAAGTAGGCCTACAATAGGCCTACATGTAGGTACAGTGGCCGATCCAGAACGTTTCGAAAGGGGGGGCCCAAAATTTTCGGTGTTGGGCAAGGATAAATTTCATCGTTAGTCGCCGGAAAATCTGATGACCTTTTTTTAGCCATTCGCCAAAATTTCGGGCAAAAAAGTTCCATTTTCCAGAAAAAACATACCATTTTCGCCATCAGAAAAAGTGGATAACCTTTTTTTGTCATCCATAGACTACTTTTGTAAAGGTCTGCAGAACTGACGGGGGGGGGGGCACGTCCACTTTTCACGCCCAAATGGCTGAGCAGCTGCGTACTAAGGACTTGCCCAAGGTTCCTATCCGGGGCGACTTGAGGTGGATTCGAACCTGCAACCCTTCGGCTACACGGCGACGACCTTACCCACTACACCACCGCGACAAACAATTCACGTAACGATTTTTTTCAAACAGAAGAGTACACGTTGATATGGCAACGATTGTTTTTAGACAGTAGAGAATGCGTAGATACCGGTATGGTAACGATTGTTTCAAACAGAAATAATACGTAGAAATGGCTATGATTGTTTTCAAACAAAAGAGTATAGGTCTCTGTAGATATATGATAACGATTGTTTTTAAGCAGTAGAGAACGCGTAGATATGGCAACGATTGTCTTCAAACAAAAAAGTATACGTAGATGTGGTGACGATTGTTTTCAAACAGAAGAGTATTCGTAGATATGGTAACCATTGTCTTCAAACAGAAGAATATACGTAGATATGGTAACGATTGTCTTCAAACAGAAGAATATACGTAGATATGGTGACGATTGTTTTCAAACAGAAGAATATACGTAAATATGGTGACGATTGTTTTCAAACAGAAGAATATACGTAGATATGGTGACGATTGTTTTCAAACAGAAGAATATACGTAGATATGGTGACGATTGTCTTCAGACAGAAGAATATACGTAGATATGGTAACGATTGTCTTCAAACAGAAGAGTATACGTAGATATGGTGACGATTGTTTTCAAACAGGAGAATATACGTAGATATGGTTACGATTGTCTTCAAACAGAAGAATATACGTAGATATGGTAACGATTGTCTTCAAACAGAAGAGTATTCGTAGATATATGGTAACGATTGTCTTCAAACAGAAGAATATACGTAGATATGGTAACGATTGTTTTCAAACAGAAGAGTGTATCCGTAGATATGGTGACGATTGTCTTCAAACAGAAGAATATACGTAGATATGGTGACGATTGTTTTCAAACAGAAGAATATACGTAGATATGGTGACGATTGTCTTCAATCAGAAGAATATATGTAGATATGGTGACGATTGTTTTCAAACAGAAGAATATACGTAGATATGGTAACGATTGTTTTCAAACAGAAGAATATACGTAGATATGGTAACGATTGTCTTCAAACAGAAGAATATACGCAGATATGGTAACGATTGTCTTCAAACAGAAGAATATACGTAGATATGGTGACGATTGTTTTCAAACAGAAGAGTGTATCCGTAGATATGGTGACGATTGTCTTCAAACAGAAGAATATACGCAGATATACGGTTATACGAATGTTTTCAAACAGAAAATAATACGTGGATATGGCTACGATTGTCTTCAAACAGAAGAGTATACGTAGACACTGCAACGAGAAGATGTTTTCAAACAGAAAATGATACGTAGGCCTAGATCGCTGACGATTGTCTTCAAACAGAAGAGTATATACGATTGTACGAAGATATGGCTACGATTGTTTTAAAACACAGGAGTAGGCTATAGCCTACGTTGATATTGTTATGATTGTTTTCAAGCAGAAAAGCATACGCATAGATATGATTATATTTGTTTTCAAAAGAAGAGTATTGCGTAGCTATGGTAACAATTACGTAGCTATCATCGTGTTTGGACCGTGAACACCTCTGAGTGGGTTTCTTGAAGGGGTGCGAGTGTGTCAGTGGCGGCGCCAGGATTTCAGTTTTGGGGGGGCTAAAGGGGATATATCGTCCAAATTTTTTATTTTTACATGGGAGAAAAAATGGATGGCCTTTTTTAGGGGGGCTTAGCCCCCTCCAGCCCCCCCTAGCGCCGCCACTGGAGTGTGTGTGAAGCGAATGAACCAGTAGGCCTAATTACGCAGCATTTCTATTTAGTAAAACGTCACCAAAGCACTTAGGCCTACTTTTGAACATTTAACGGTTTTTTCTGCTTGCAACTCGCCCACGCCCACGTGACTGCATCAATGTCCATTCTTCTGATGTACGGTCGAGTCTGAGCCATAATATATAGTTACACGTCTACGGACCTACCGTACCTACGTGTACGCCGCCTGTGTTTTCATCCTTGTGGAAGGACGAGCGACGGGGCCAGTGGAGTGACCTCGACCGACCGTTAGTCACTGTTCAATGTTCACTGTTCATGCAGTGTCGACCGGATCATGACAAATGACTTTTCTGCCGACTCATTGTTCCTCGACGACTAACCGGACGTCCGTCATCTTCCTCCAATGAGGGAACGGGTCATCATGTTTGTGCGTGTGCGCGCGCGCGCGAATGCGTGTGTGAATGTGTGCGTGTGTGCGTATGAGTGTGTGCGTGCGTGTGCGTGCGTGCGGGCGTGTGTTCTTGCGTGTGTGCTTGCGTGTGCGTGTGTGTGTGTGTGTGTGTGGGTGCGCGTGCGTCTGTGTTTGCATTTGTGTGTGCGTGTGTGTGCGTGCGGGCGTGTGTGTGCGCGTGCGTGTACGTGTAGGTGTGGGTGTGTGGGTGTGTGTGTGTGTGCATGTGTTGTCCCTGTCACCGCTCTACTCCCCCTATCGACGACTCGACGTCATTCGGTCGCATCCATGACATTCCGTCGGCTGTCGACGGAAATCCGTTGTTTGTTCTTCGTGTGTGCGTGGGCCTACCACTGGGGACTCTTTCGGCTTACTTGCATTGCTTGCTAATTGATGTAATAATTATAATTATAGATCTATTTTTTCTTAACTCTATTTTTTCTTAATAACATTTAGCATCAAGATTAGGCTGACGCAAAGCACACCGTTGCGTGGATTTCTTAAAGGGACGATATGTAACCCGTTGAATGTTCAATTGCATGACATCACATATTAAACATAGAATAACTTTTAAACTTTTTATGAATCTATGTCAGTTGTAATCGCATTGGGACATTGAAGAGTTACCTACCACGATGTTATGGAAGATGCGGCCAACTTTGTATGGAAATCTTCATGGGCGGAGACCTCGGTGGAGACTTGATTTTTTGACGGACGAATGGCTGAGTGTCGCCGAAAAATTTCCATCATTTGCCGGCCAAAATTTCTGACGACCTTTTTATAGTCATCCGGCGAAATGTCGACGAAATTTTCTATTTTCGCCGCCAAAAAAGTTGATGACTTTTTTAGTCGTAACGCTCAACGATTGGGGGGGGGGGAACAAATGCATGGGCCGTCTTCCCAACACCTCCATTGGGGGGACCGTCCCCTGTCCCCCCCCCCTAGGTCTCAGGTCTCCGCCCATGGAAATCTTTTATCTGTAATAAGATGAAATTGGTTTAGCTTATACTGACATTCAAAGCAAATAAAACTGGCAACTTCTTTCCACTTCTCTCTCGATCTGTAACTACGTTGTCGGCAGTTTTCATGTCCACCCCTTGCGTCACCAAGGTCCTCACTCACGTAAGCTTATACTTCCTCGAAGCTTATAGACTCCGATTTTCTTCCACTTGACTGCACCTTGCACTGACCAGCAATCTTCTGCGATCCTTACCCGAATTATATTATGCCCAAAACACGTTACGGTAGTCTTCCTTTTCTAATTCGTTCTACCAGATCCTCTTGTTGCCTCAGATCTTCCCTTATTAGGTATATGTCATATTGGATCTTGTCACACATACGCAATAAGATCAATACTGCAAGACTGACAATTACGTTCTACCGTTTACTCTTATAAGAGCAGTCTCTACTAAATGTAAGTCTATTATTATCCTAATTGGTATATATAGGCTATAGGCTGTCTTTAAGCGAATTATAGGGAATTGTAATTCGTTTAAGATTCGAAATAATTAAAGTGTGTCTCGATATATACAACCATGATCTGTTTTAAAGCATAGATGTAAAAAACGATGAAAAGAAAATAAAAAACGGTAAAAAACGTCGTTTTTTTCGAAATAATAAAAAACGACAAAAAAACGATAAAAAACGGAAACGGAAAATAATTTGCCTTTGTTACATCTGAAATTTCATTTTCAGCTTATAAATACAAACCTTAATTGCTTACGCAATTTTATTAAGAAACTGCAAATAACACAACTTTATTATTAGGCCAAAATAATTGGTATAAGTAACATTAATCTACCACAGTTATTTTTTCTTATAACTTTCGTTTAATAAGAAATTCGGACAAATTAAAGGTATTGAAATCTTTTCAAATTTAAACTGTAGACATAAGTCCACATTATAAGTTTATGCTGATCGACATAACACAATTAAAATCTAACCAGAAGCAAAAACCACAGATGTTTACTAAATAATATATTGTACATTATTTTGTGCTTAAAATTGCTACTTATAAATATTAATAATTATGCCCAAGAATTTTATATCAAAATAACTCTTAGAAATTTCATTTCTTGTAGAGATCTACTATATGTATTTCTCAAAATTATGACTTAAACAATTACATAAAGACCCTATAGTTAGCTGCATCCTTGAGAGTACGGTGAAAACGTATGGAATATCAGGCAAAAAACAAATTAAGGAAAATAATATTAGACAGCAAATAATTAAATAAAATTAGATAAAAATCGAAAAAAACGATAAAAAACGATGGGAAAAATAAAAAACGAAAAAAACGACGTTTTTGGGGAAAGAATAAAAAACGAAAAAAACGTTTTTTACAACTATGTTTTAAAGGCTGCAGACTAAAAATGGCGTGGTCTATTGCAAACCCTGGGATCAACAAACAATCAATGAGTCAATCGATATTCGTTCATTCAGTATGTCCTAATATCCAATTTCTTTCAATCAGACATCAGTCACATTAAGTCAAGAGCTCAGCCTCGCAGCCTAAGTCCATTGATGAGCAAAGAAGATAAGGAAGACAACGCCAATGTAGGCCTACATTCTCATAAAGAACACGTGAGATAAAATAATAATACGATCGTCCTTGGAAGGATATGTAAAATAATATGACATGAAGCGAAGTTTGCAACTGCTTTGTTGAGGTGGAGGAAGCAGGCTTCGAAGTAGCCTACTGGTGCATAGTTTGTGTCCGACCGGATGGCTGTGTGTGTTCGATGATATTTAAATATACTTTGCCACTGCTTGTCTGATGCAGGCACAGGCAATGTTGTCGATGGATCGTGCCGAGATGACTAATTATTTGTAATGGTTGGAGAGGAGGCTTGTCTACCGGCGTGCATCAACGACGTCAGCCGTATACATAAATATCACATAAATATACATAAAGATACATAAAGGTACATAAATATTATGTACTAGCTGGGGTACCCGGCGTTGCCCGGGAAGTTTGGGATTCGTTCGTTCCCGGCCAATCCCTCCCTTCCTCAACCCCCAATTTTTTCTCCCTCCAATCCCCCATCCCCATCCCAACCACCACACGACACCCCACCACACTCCACCACCACACTCCGACCTCCACCGGTACGCCACCCGTGAAATAGAGATTTTCGGGGAAAATGTTCTTCCCCCCACACCCCCCTACCCCCACACTCCCCACCCCGGCACGACACCCCACTCCACCACCCCACTCCACCCCCTACCTCCTACCCCACCACACACGACACACCACGAAACCCACCACACTCCAACCTCCACCGGTACGCCACTCGTGAAATTTAGATATTCGGAAAAATTTTCTTCCCCACCCCCACCCCCCAAACCCCTCCACCCCCACACGACACCCCACGACACCCACCACACTCCAACATCCACGGGTACGCCACCCGTGAAATTTAGGTTTTCGGGAAAAAAATTACCCCACCCTGCCCCCCAACTCACCCCCACTTCCCCATTCCTCACCACCCCACCCTCCACCACCACATTCCACCACACCCAACCACACTCCGACCTCCACCGGTACGCGATCCGTGAAATCCGAACTGGCAAAAGCGCTTCCCTTTTCATCCCCGCCCCCTCCCCACCCCACCCCTTCCCGCACACCACACCCCACGACACCCACCACACTCCAACCTCCACCTGTACGCCACCCGTGAAATTTTGATTTTCGGGAAAAAATTATCCCACCCCCACCCCAATCACCTCCTCCAACCCCAGCCCTCACCCACCCCCCACCACAGGCCACGACACCCACCACATTCCAACCTCCACGGGTACACCATCCGTGAAATGTTGGTTTTCGGGAAAAAAATTATCCCCCACGCTCACCCCCCTCCCCCACACCCCCACGACACCCCACCACACTCCAAACTCCACCGGTACGCCACCCGTGAAATTTAGATTTTCGGGGAAAAAATTCTTTCCCCAACCACCCCCCTACACTACCCCACCCCACACGACGCCCACCACACTCCAACCTCCACCGGTACGCCACCCGTGAAATTTTGATTTTCGAAGAAAAAATTCTTCCCCACCCCCCACCCCCCCTACCCCACACCCCCACCCCACACGACACCCCCACGACACCCACCACACTCCAACCTCCATCGGTACGCCACCCGTGAAATGTTGGTTTTCGTGAAAAAAATTCTCCCACCCCCACCCCAATCACCCCCTCCAACCCCAGCCCTCACCCACCCCCCACCACAGGCCACGACACCCGCCACATTCCAACCTCCACGGGTACACCACCCGTGAAATGTTGGTTTTCGGGGAAAAAATTATCCCCCATGCTCCCCCTCCCCCCACACCCTCCACGACACCCCACGACACCCACCATACTCCAACCTCCACCGGTACGCCACCCGTGAAATTTTGATTTTCTGGAAAAATTTCTTTCCCAACCACCCCTACACCACCCCACCCCACCCCACACGACACCCACCACACTCCAACCTCAACGGTACGCCACCCGTGAAATTTTGATTTTCTGGGAAAAAATTCTTCCCCACCCCCTACCCCACACCCCCACCCCACACGACACCCCCACGACACCCACCACACCCCAACCTCCATCGGTACGCCACCCGTGAAATTTTGGTTTTCGTGAAAAAAAATTCTTCCACCCCAAACCCCCAACCACAACACCCCCACCCCAGCTCTCAGCCACCCCCACCACAGCCCACGACACCCACCACACTCCGACCTCCACCGGTAAGCCACCCGTGAAATTTTGGTTTTCGTGACATTTTGGTTTTCTTTAAAAAATTCTCCCACCCCCCAACCTCACTCCCACCACAGCACCCCCACCCCAGCCATCAGCCACCCCCCACCACAGCCCACGACACCCACCACACTCCGACCTCCACCGGTAAGCTACCCGTGAAATTTTGGTTTTCGGGAAAAAAACTATGCATGGCAACGGCTGAAAAAGTAGGGAAAATGAGGGGTTTTACCCTCCCCCACCCTGGCCCCATGGTGGCAGAGATTCGCCGACCCCCCAATAACCTGTGTCGGGTCGACCCCGAACCCCCTGCAAAAAATTGGGGTCGATTGCTTCAAAACTGTAGCCGTGCATAGCTAACACACAATCAAACAATCAAACAATCAAACAAACACACAGACTTACTGAAATATATATAAGATACATATATATAACTATATATTATATACCCGTCGTATTAATCTGCTCGCTTTCTAAGAAGTGATATTCTGTGCACCCGCGTTTGCAGTTCATTTGAGAGTACATGCGTGTGCACGATTGAGAAGCTGCATAATTTGCATAATTTTATGATTATACTAACGTTTAAATTGCATACAGAACCATGCACGAAGAACATCCAATGATCCTATAGTCTACACAGCAGTTGCAAGTCTTCTGAATACTTCATATTTCTAGCATGCTCCATTATAACACTTAGCACCTGCATTGTACGTGCAATTGTCTGTTAGTGTTAGTTGCTCGTCCCTACTTGTTGTTTTGTAGAATTTCAGTAAAAGCTGACATACATGGCTGATGAAGATACGATGAAGCTAAATTTTGCAGCAGCGAATTTAACCCAAATCATACAGACAGACTACTCTTAATCATTAAATCAGCTCTTTTGCAACAAGTGCCTCAGCGCATCCATTACAAAATTGTATCTCTTACCGACACCGCTTTTCACACCTTCAGCCCTCTTACATTTGCCAACTGTCATTCATCACCTGGCGTGTCTTTTGCATGGCGCTCAGGCTTTAAAATATTTACAGTGTACGTTACATTTGCATGTTGCCAGCGCTTAAAGTATGGAAAAACAAGTGCCTGGACGCTCCTTACCATTCCAAAAGATGTGCCTGGACGCACCTTACCTTTCCAGGCTGTGCTGGTCAAAAAGTGATAGGACGGCGTTCAGATTTAAAAAAAATTTGCATGGACGCCGTCCATGACCGTCCAGGCACACTTTAAGCCCTGCATGTTGCATGACCATAATGCTTCTGTTTGAATCAAGCTGATTTGTGAACTCAGAGGGGAAGTCACAGAAACAAAACTGATAAACTGTATTGCATGCGTACTGAGTCGTGTGCATTTCTATGCATCATTTGTATGATTTGATATGACATTGATTCGCTTTTGACCATCGTCGTAGACAGATCGGCTTGTCGGTTCACACAACGCTGTTCAATGGAAGCTCATAATAGTACTACACAGTACACATGCTGTCATGCACTGAAGAGTGATCATCGTCGTCGTCGTCATCGTCGTCTGTGTCGCATGGCAACAGTGTTTCTGCATTCAGAAACGAAACAAAACAAAAACCCGGTCTGATACGACGTCGTCAGTTGCAGCTGTTGGATCAACAAATTATGTGACAGTACACATGCTGTCATGCACTGAAGAGTGATCACCGTCTCTTATGATCTGACGATCATCATTCATGCAACCGATGATCGAGTTCTTGCGTCTGCTCACCCAGGGCTTTTTTTAACGTGCAGTTGTGCACAAAATGTGAAGTTGTAGAAGCACTTCTGTACAGTTAAAACTAGCAAAAAATGTCATTGTCCTCCGATTGGAAGTAATTTACCATGGACGATGGGAAAGGAAAGAAGGAGTTATGCAGTTCTAAAAATTCCTTAAAACAGCTCTGTGCTCACCTGAACGTCGTGTTCACCTTTCTCATGATGATCGGATCACAACAGATCTTAAGTGACAACCGACGAGTTACATGCACGATTCGATTGCATTCTTGCATTCGAATCGAACAGCACTCTCACCTAATTGTAGACAAATGTTGTGGCAATGACATGTAATTCATCTAAGCATAAGCATATTAATCGGTTTGTGAAAGTTGGTCGACTATCGTAAAACTAATCGATGGAGTAAAACTATAAATTATCAGCGTGACAGGCATCGCTTAAATATAGAGCGCTTCTGAATAGCTCTGCTGTTAGAAGCGCTTTGCAAAATGTTAGTCTAGATTAGATTAGATTAGATTAGATTAGTAAAACAAAGCCTAGCCTCAAACATATATACTATCTGGTAGCGAATAGCCAAAAACTTCTTGACAAAACGTTGGACGTCGTAATTTTATAGACCTTCACTTATAGGCCTACCGGTACCGTACTCATCATGCGCTATACAGTAGGCCTATAGTAGACTTACAGCACAGCATATATATATATTATATATATATATATAATTTATATATACTGCATTGAAGTAACCTTCGTTATACAATACGATCCATTGCTGTTTAGGGCAGTAGACTACATTACAGTAATCAAGTGAACGTAATATTACGTTGATTTACATGTATCTGTATGTGGGCGCGTTTCAATGAGATATTCATGTGGCGCTAATCGAGTCAGCAAGTCAGAGTGTTGTTGACTTTTAAGGAGTGGCTATAGTGAGCTTAAGAAGAAGAGGCAGGACAAGGAACAGGCGGCGGATGAGACATTACGTTGTGAACAACACAGGAAATTAGAAACGTTGTTAGAGCTTCTGATGAAATCATCCGGAATGTTGCGTTCATAAAGCAGGTTTAAATTTTCACTCTGCAGAATGGTCGGTCTTCTCAGCAGCAGCGGCCAGCAGCAGTAGTAGTAGCAGCAGCAGCAGCAGCAGCAGCAGCAGCAGCAGCAGCAGCAGCAGCAGCAGCAGCAACAGCAGCAGCAGCAGCAGCAGCAGCAGCAGCAGCAACAGCAGCAGCATTGATAACGTCAGCGCTGATTGCACAACGATATTCGATCAATTAGTTAGCATGTAGTCTCGATAAATCATTGCAACTATCAGCACAACTTCTGGGCTTGATAATTTACAAAATCACGTTACACAGCATATTTTGTTGATTGTCGGGAATGTCGGTGTACAGCGAAGCGAGTTAACTGGTAAAACTGAAACTGATGAAAAACCGTTAGCGAACTTCCATGTCTGACGTCACTCTGTCATCTTTGCAATTGTGCTGAAGGATTTAATGACGCAGCTAACAATTACCGATGACATCATAATAAATGGTTTGGCTTAATGAAACCATCGCTTCCGTCACATTTACTGTATTAGATGACAGATGTGGTTGCAAGCTGCTGCCTCACCGAAATTGGTTTGATTAACAAACCGTTAGTAACGAGACATCGTTAGGCCGGTGTCACGAAATAAAGTCTCCCCCGATACAAAGTTTCCCCCGAAACAGAGTCTTCCCCTGGCTGAAAATCTGTATTGGAGACATTTTTTAGTGTAAAAGTACATCTATGTTCGTGTTAAACAATTTAGCAACGTAAATTAACGGTTTAGTATGCTCATCTATAAATTTTATGCGACTGTAGACGATTTTACGGTCAACGGGGGAGACTTTGTTTCGTAGGTGGAGGAAATATTCTCTCCCCCGGAGACTTTATTTCGAAATATAGTCTCCGGGGGGCGAATTTATTCTAGAACAGATCCGCCGGGGGAGAATCTGTTTCGAAATAAAGTCTCCGGGGGAGACTTTTAGGGGAGACTCTGTCACGCGACACCGGCAGGGGAAGGGTTTACAGCAAGGGGGTTGATTCCAACGCGGCTGATTTTAGTTTACTATGTTCTGTGATTTCGTTTACTATGCTTTATGATTTTGGTTTACTTTGCGTTCATTGTATTACATGAGTTTTGCACTCCTGTATGCAAGAAGATTAAAAATGGACACCATAATCAAACAATGTTTGAAGACATAATATAGTAGTATGTTATATCATGTTTTAAAAGGCAATGTTGGATAAACTGCTGATGACTCTACAGTCTACTCGCTCTAGGGTGTTAGCGGAACCTTATGTTTCTACGGGCCTGCCCATTAACGCCGCTGTAGCCTATACATGAATGTCTAAATTCCTTACTTGTATGCATTAATATTGTATTATGTGACCAATAAAGTATTTTGATTGATTGATTTGCGCGTGCACGCGTGGTTGCTATGTGGCTGAATTCGTTTCACATGTGATCGATTAATGATCACAGAGATCGATAATGCCACTGCTGATACGCACACGCAGACACGAAAATAACGTTCATCGGAACCTCGTCCTCCTCCGTTAAAAGTTGATGACGCATTCAGACTGCGTCACAGCATTAATTTTGCTGAAAATGTGGCTGAAGATATGCAAAAGCAGTGACAGTGACCCATAAACTGAGGGATGTTGAAATGGGATCATGTGTGTGCCTGACACTGCATAATTAGGTCTGAGGCGGGACATAATTATTCTGAGATCTAAACGATTTTAGTTCCTCGCCATTCATCACATCTGAGTCGATATGGAAGAAATTGTGTCGTTGAGTATCTGGGTGCAGCTGAATTAATTATCTGCCTCTTTATGGAAATGGAGTGGGGATGGGGGTGGGGTGGGGGTCGCAGATAGAGCAGAAATTACAAATTAAAATTTTTGCGCTGGTGGGGCTCTGAAGCACCGATCGCAATCTCTCGGTGGACAGAGTACAGCACGTTGGCCACTACATTATTCCACACGTGACACTTCTATCATGAAGCGCCGGATTGATTATAGAACGGAGCGCAGTTTCATACAGATCGAACAGATAATAAAAATTATGCATACAACAGGCGCCCTTGTAGCGGTATAGCCGCGTTACGGCGCCATATAAATTGTCGTTATTATTATTATTATTATTATTATTATTATTATTATTATTATCCTATACGAAAGTAACCAATTGATGGCAAACCCACCAGCTAAAGACGACATGTACTTAAGGAGCTCTTTCACGTGAGCTCCTTGGAGTTGGCTTCAAAATTCTCTATAATGCTACCGCAACACGAAAAAGTAATATTTGTTTTTGGTAAAGTTCACCAAAGTAAGTTTGTTTTCATGATAGTTTCATATTTGGGCTTTCCATCTTTAGGAATTTTATGATCAAAATCAGGCCTGTTATTACGTGTCTTTTACTATTGCCCCATAAAATCCTCACCACATAAAATCACCAAAATATGGAAAACTAGGAATTATCATATGTGCGGGACACACCGCTCGCGATTAATTGATTTATTTCCTATCTAGACCAATCACTTTTGGTTAAAAGCTCGCTGGAACGACAGAGGGAAATGTAAAATAGTTTTACGTAAGTTATTATTCGTCTCTTCAGAAGCAATGTCCGTAGAGTGCGCATGCGCGGCAGCGCAGGCTGCAGTTTAATAAGCCACTGGCTTACGGGTTCTAGGTCACATCATGCGTGCATGATAATGTCGTTCGTGCAGTCTGAAGGGTTTTGAATGGCAGACAATTCCGGGTAAATGCAGATCGCTGGCGAGCATATTCCGACATCATCATAATCATCATCATAATCATCATCATCATCGTCGTCGTCGTCGTCCTCCTCATCGTCGTCGTCGTCGTCTTCGTCGTCATCATCATCATCATCGGCATCATCATCATCATCATCATCATCATCATCGTCGTCGTCATCATCATCATCATCATCGTCATCTGCATCTTCAACTACATTAACATCGACGTAATCTTCACCATCATCATTATCATCATCGTCGATGCCATTGTGGTTATCATCATCATCATCATCATCATCATCATCATCATCATCATCATCATCATCATCATCATCATCATCATCATCATCATCATCATTATCGTCATCCTCTTCTTCTGCGTGAACTTCGTTATCATCGTCCCCACCAACGATCATCATCATCATCGTTATCATCATCGATATCATCATAATCATCAGCATCATTTTCACCTCATCATCATCAGCAGCAGCAGCAGCAACATCGTCATGTGCAAGGGTCGTGGTGAAACACTCGTCAATTCGAATGCATTGGAGTTGACCAGAACATATAATTTCAAAACTTACCAGAGGCTCTTCCAAAATTGAAAACAGCTATTATAGAGTCCAATGAGATTGTACAATGTACAATGCGCTGACAGCCAAGCCATTTTACAAAATGTGTAATTTGCACTGAAGCATTTCTGCCCAATGGTCATCTCATTCCAATGAAAGCCCCTTCGTGACTTCAACTAGGTAGGCTATCTGCTCCTCCTCTTCCTCCTCTCTATAATCCAAACATACAGGCATGCAGACAGACAGACGAACAAACATTCAGGCGTCTAGATAGACACACATAAGGACGGGCAGAGGGAAAGACATTTAGATGGACAGATAGACAGACATACAGCCGGTGAGAAAAACAACCGCAGATGGACAAATCTTCAGACCAATAGACGGACAATCAGACAGCCAAACGCACATACATACATACATACGCGTGAACAGATGCACAAACTTATATTTAGACGTAAAAGCGGACTGTCATCGATACGGAGAGAAAGGCATTCAGGTGCACAAAGGCACAAACTAAGAGGCAGTGCACAGACTTAATGACGCTCAGATACACAGGTCGCTCAGACCGACTGTGCGGACTTCCTAGCTAACAGTGGGTCAGCACATTATCACAGCTAATGACGTTTTGGCAACATTGGCCATAAACAGAGAAGAGAAGCGCTGCAGCTGTGTGCGCTGAAAGATAGTTTACAGAACTTCTGGGTACCCCTTCAACCACGAAACCGTCGCCGCAGTCCAAGCAAGTTGCTCCTGTCTGCATGCCTGTCAGTGCTCTCGTGAGCTAATCACTTTGGAGAAAGGCGATGCTTGCAGGGTATGGAGTTTCGCACCCACAGGACTATGTATTATTCTGATGTAATATACTAAATTCCACGATTCCAATGTCGAAATCAACGTTTACGTTGTCCAGCAGCATCACCGCGCAAGAGATGACGTCTTTTAATGATACCCAGCATTGCATGTAACCTGCTTATAAGCAACTTTACTAATATTATTTTATTCTAAAATAGACTATCGTTTGCTACTAAAGCATTTTGTTGTTTACGCATCTGTGTCATTATAATCGACTACAGCTATAGGTTCCTAATCAGTCGTATACAATGATATGCTTAATAATGCAATTCCAGATGCAACTAGACTACACGTTTCTCCCTGACTTATCTGCACATAATTACTAAAACGGTCTGTCAATACTTTTTCAATAAGTTTTTTGTCTTAGATCTTCTGGTAGTGTATCTCCTAACTACAGTGTTTAATCTAGTGCCCCCTCCTCGGGATCCAAAATTTCTGGGGAGAACCAACGAGCGTCTGGCAACTTTCGCAAGCACACGAAGCGGGACTAAAGAATAATTTAGTATACATGTCGTTGTAATAATTATCGTCATCATCATCATTATCACCACCACCACTATCATCATCATCATCATCATCATCATCATCATCATCATCATCATCATCATCATCATCATCATCATCATCGTCATCATCGATCATCATCGTCATCATCATTGTCGTCACCACTGCCAGCACCACCACCCCACCCCCACCATCACCACTACCACCACCACCACGACCACCACAGCAACAACAACAACCATCACCGCTATCATCATTTTCATTTACGCTCCATTCAGCTTCATTATCATCATCATGATCATCATCATCACATGTAGTCATCGTAATCGTCATCATCGTATAAAAAATTATTATCATCATCGTCGTCACCTTCGTCGTCGTTATCGTCGTCATCATCATTATCATCATCCGCTCCATCATCATCCCATCGTGAACATCCTTATCATAATCATCATCATATTTCTCATCATCACCTTCATTAACATCGGTATAATTTATATAATCAGTATCATAATCAGTATCACCATAATCATCAGCGCCATCTTCATCCCCATCATGGACTTCTTTTTCGTAATCATCATCATATTTATCTTCATCATCATCTTCATCTTCATAATCGCCGTCATATTCATTATATTCAATGTGATCAGTATAGTCATCCTCATCATCATAATCATATTCGTCTACATCACCATCATCATCGTCGTCGTCATCATCATCATCATCGTCATCATCATCATCGTCACCATCACCATGCATTATCATCCATGGGCGGAAACTTGGGGAGACTTGCAGGGGACGAGTGAGTGGCCGAAGGAAGGACGCGAGATTTTGGGGGGGGGAAGAACGGCTGAGTCACCGACGAAATTTACCATCTTTCTGACGACCTTTTTTAGTCATTTGTTCGAAAATGTCTTCTTAATTCTTACATTGTAACGTCGCCAGTGTATTCATGAAGTGTCCATGCCCTGATACTTTCATGAAGTGTCCATGTCTTGACACTTACCGATATATGGACTTCCCCCACCACATTCAACGAGGGGACCGTTCCCACCTGTCCCCCCCTAAGTCTCCGCGCATGTCATCATCAATTTGCCGCGTGAATGCGACAAATTATTTTTGGAAAGAACGAGACTATGCTGAAGCTCATGTTTTAAATATCAACTTAAATGCCCGTATTCGGATTATAATTACAAACCGTTTAGGCCTATAACCTCCACACTGCTCAGTTTCCAATAAATTGATCGGGTAAAAGACATCACCACCGCTGCCCGTTTGAATGGACACCACACCACAGAGGCTATATGGAAATTTCATCCATAAAACTTAAAATATCATTGATAAAAAATGAGTCATGATCCATTAGTTGGTCTTTGTTAGGCCTATGTTCTTCATATGGTCGCTTCAATATTTGTAATAAAATTTATTTAAACTTTTGAATTCGATGTGAGATATTTAAATAGTTAAATGAGACATAATAATAGCTTTCATAGTAATCTGCTAGACTTGTGCTAAGGGCCTGGTTAGCATTTTGAGTTCATTAACGCATTTACTTCAATTTTGCATATGAACACCCACATAGATTTTGCAGAAAGGGATAAAACTCAATGGTCGCTGTGAAATTTTTAGCAAGAGCTTGAAAATGCAAAAAGTGAAAATAATTAAGAACATATTTGGATATTATTTCCAGAGGCACCTAAAACATTGTCAGTTTTCTTTGCTTCACTTTGTGAATCATTAACATCATTCTTTGGTGCAAAGAAATTTGTCTCCATAATTCGTGGTAACTGTTGTTAAAAGATCGGTGCTAATTTTCCAGGTGCAAGTGCACCTCTAGCTCTCATGTGAGAGGCCCTTGATATAGGCGTAAATATGGTAGGCCGATATATATATATATATATATATATATATATACTAGCTGTGGAACCCGGTGTTGCCCGGGAAATTTAGAATACGACCCGCTCCCGGTCACAGCCACACTACACTCCGCCGCATCACACCCCCACCTCACAACACCCCACCACACTCCGACCTCCACCGGTATACCACCCGTGAAAAAAATTCGGAAAAATTCATCCCACCCCACTCCCAATCCCCCATACCCACACCCTCCCCACCTTCTCCCCCAACCCCAATTCCACCCCCACTCCACCCCACTTTCCACCCATTCCATCCTTACCCTCCCACCCCACTCCCTCACACTCCCCACCCCTCCCCACCCACTCCACCCCACCCCGCCCACCACCCCACCCGCCAACCCATCTCAGCCCCTCCCCAAACCTCACTCCACTCCCCACTCCACCCACACTCAGCCCCACACCACTCCGAACCTCCACCCCACCCCGCCAACAAACCCACCAGCCACCCCATCTAAGCTCCTCCACAAACCCCACCCCACTTTCTACACCCCACCCACCCCACCCTCCCCACTCCCACCCAATCCCACCCCACCCATCCCCACCCCTAGCCCACACCCGCCACCCCGACCCCACCACACCACACTACACTCCGACCTCCACCGGTACGCCACCCGTGAAATTTGGTTTTTCGAAAAAATTTCTTCATCCCCAATATCCCATACCCAACATCCCTCCTCACCTTCTCCTCAACCCGACCGCCCAATCCACCACCGCTCCCCACCCCTCTCACCACCATCCTCACCACATCTGACCCCACCCACCACACCACACTCCGACCTTGACCGGTACGCCACCCGTGAAATTTCGGTTATCGGGGAAAATATTCGCCACCGCTCCCACTCCTCTCCACCCACACCCCACCCGGCCCTTGCGGGACAGCATTACTGATAAAAAGTGTTTTAGGATTTCAATATATATATATAATATATAATTATAATCACAATAAAAATATCTTTATGTAACGAGTTCAGCAGCTCAGTTCTGCTGTTGCTGTGTTATTCTAATGAATAACAGCAAACATGATTATATAAGCTGAATTTTAAGCACTATTATAATAATCACCTTATCCCTGTTTCCCAATTTGAACCAAGGTCCTGAATTGCTGACCAAGATACACTTTCCAAAATCATATGGCACACAAATCAACCAAGAACTAATAAACTACTGGTACCAAACTCTGGAAGCCACAATATAAAGCGCCAGACTTTGTAAAGCGCTTCTCGCAGCAGAGCTATTCAGAAGCGCTCTCAGCGTGACAGGCCCATGAAAAAAGAAAAGACTTCAAGCAGCGAAAAGATGCAGGTGAATTTCCTACAAGAATCCTGCTACGAATTTCAGAAGGAAGGTGATTCCAAATTAAAGGACCAACAATAGCAAAAGCTCGATGTTGGGTTAATGAGCATCAGCAGCATCATCATCATCATCATCATCATCATCATCATAATCATCATCATCATCACCAGAACCAGCATCCGCATCATCAGCATCATCATCATCATCATCATCATCGTCGTCGTCGTCATCGTCATCATCATAATCATCATCATCATCATCATTCATTCATTTAATCACTACACTACACTGTGGCCAAATAAAACTGATGATTGGACTTTGTCCTATCACTGTAAACGACGACGGTAATTATCATCCTTTTGATATAACTTCGTTCAACCAAAAATTACCATTACGACTTGGCTAAGCTGCGACCACAGACGCTGGCATCACAAATCAGTATCATAATCTTCGTAGCCATCATCGTCGTCGTCGTCATCATCATCGTCATCAGGTCCCTAGTAACGGCATGGCTTTGTTAGGGCGCCATAAAAATCGTCATTGTTATCACCACCATCATAATCGTCGTCGTCGTCATCATCATCATCATCATCATCATCATTATCATCATCCTCATCATCATCATCATCATCATCATCATCAACAATCATCATCATCATCATCATCAGAACCAGAACCAGAACCAGCATCCGCATCATCAGCATCAGCATCATCATCATCGTCGTCGTCGTCATCATCATCATCATCATCATCGGCATCAGCATCATCATCATCATCACCATCACCACCACCACCCCACCACCAACACCACAGCCACCACATCATCATCATCATCATCACCATCATCAGCATCATCATCGGCATCAGCATCATGATCATCGTCATGGTCATCATCATCATCATCATCGTCATATTATTATTATTATTATTATATCATCATATTCATCATCATCATATTCATCATTATCATCATCATCGTCGTCGTCGTCATCATCATCATCATCATCATCATCATCATCATCATCATCATCATCATCATCATCATCAATTATACCCCGTACAACTACCCCCGGACAATTATCCCG
Source organism: Lumbricus terrestris (assembly GCA_949752735.1). Lineage (NCBI taxonomy): Eukaryota > Metazoa > Annelida > Clitellata > Crassiclitellata > Lumbricidae > Lumbricus > Lumbricus terrestris. Next base: position 45,937,816 of record OX457040.1, read on the forward strand.
GAGAATTACACCGTACCAATTACCCCCAGACAATTGCCCCGAACAATTACCCCCCCATGCTGAACGAATGACCAAACAACGTCTGTATCATATAATAAAAACAAAATTTCCATGATAATGCATAATATTCATTCAGTTTCTGCATTAATTAATTATTACACATAGCCTACAATAGTAATAAAGAACTCTGCAAGTACACTACACTCAATGTAGTTGCTGACGATGGTCAGAATTCTTGCATGACTATATGCATGATAACAGTAACCATGTATATGTGCATGCATGTACATGTATGCATGTATGTACATACATGTATGGTGGTATGTATGTGTGTATGTATGTTGGTTTGTGTGCATGTATGTATGTAATATGTATGTATGTATATATGTATGTATGTATGTATGTATGTATGTATGTATGTATGTATGTATGTATGTATATATGTATGTATGTATGTATGTATGTATGTATGTATGTATGTATGTATGTATGTATGTATGTATGTATGTATGTATGTATGTATGTATGTATGTATGTATGTATGTATGTATGTATGTATGTATGTATGTATGTATGTATGTATGTATGTATGTATGTATGTATGCATGTATGCATCCATGAATGCATGTATGTATGCATATATGTATATATGTATTCATATTCAATATCTATTTCAGCTAATAATAGTTCATTAGCTGGTGACTAAGCTTACACAGAAATATCGATTTGCGTTGTAAAAACTCAATAGTCGCTGTGAAATTTTCAGCAAGAGCTTGAAAATGCAGAAAGTGAAATTAAGAACATATTTGGATATTATTTCCAGAGGAGCCTAAAACATTGACAGTTTTCTTCGCTTCACTTTGTGAATCATTAACATCATTATTTGGCGCAAAGAAATTTGTCCCCATAATTCGTAGTAACTGTTGTTAAAAGATCGGTGCTAATTTTCCAGGGGCAAGTGCACCTCTAGCTCCCATGTGCGAGCCCCATGATATAGGCGCAAATATGGTAGGCCGATATATATATATATATATATATATATATATACATATGAATATATAGATATATTGTACCAATACCGTATATTGACAGGAAATTAACTCTAAATTTTTGTCTGGAAACCCGCTACTGCCTTTGGCTCCGTAAATACTAGGGCCGGGCCTGTATCATTGTCGTCGTCATATCATCATTATTGCGTTCGGGCAGTCTTTAGGATGGTGGTGAGGACTGTGTGATAGGCCTAGTCGAATCAATAATTATTACAGACGTGGTCACTGGTCCGCTCAAATTAAAAAATTAGATAGGGCGACGTACTAGACTATATATATATATATATATATATATATATATTATATATATACATACATATATATACATATATATTCATATATACAGGGTGGCCCAGCATAAATGTCCAGACTTTGGACGCCTATAACTTCGTCAATTTTTAACATTTATTTATACTTAATGCATCAAATTAAAGGCATTTCACTCTTGTATTAGCTCTAAAAGTCGAACTGATACTAGTTTAGGTTTTAATTATATGCCCGGAACAGTCTGTATGCTTGTCTGCGTGTTCGTCCGTCCGTCTGTCAGTCAGTCTCCTGTCTGCATGTCTGTCTATCTGTCTGTCTGCCTGTCTGTCTGTCTGTCTGTCCGTCTGTCCGCGTCTGTGTCTGTATATATAATATATATACAGGGTGGCCCAGCATAAATGTCCGACTGTCAGTCTTCTGTCTATATGTTTGTCTAGCTGTCTGTCTGTCCGTCTGTCAGTCTGTCTGCCTGAATGTCTATCTGTCTGTCTGTCAGTCTTCTGTCTATATGTCTGTCTATCTGTCTGTCTGTCCGTCTGTCAGTCTGTCTGCCTGAATGTCTATCTGTCTGTCTGCCTCTGTGTCTGTCCGTCCGTCTGTCAGTCTTCTGTCTATATGTCTGTCTATATGTCTGTCCGTCTGTCAGTCTGTCTGCCTGAATGTCTATCTGTCTGCAAGTCTATCTGTCTGCCTGTCTGTCTGCCTGTCTATTTGCCTGTCTGCCGCTGTGTCTGCCTGTCTGTATGCTTGTCTGCCTGTTCGTCCGTCGTCTGTCAGTCTTCTGTCTGCCTGCCTGTCTATCTGTCTGTCTGTCCGTCTGTCAGTCTGTCTGTCTGCCTGTCTGTCTGTCTGTCTGTCTGTATGCTTGTCTGCGTGTTCGTCCGTCCATCATCATGGTCGTCGTCACCAAAATGAAGGAGGTTAATATCTTTAAAACTGACTTGAAATTAGTTGAGAAAAGGCAAAACCTTCTTTCATACGACGCATTGAGTAATGAGAGGGGTCAAGTTCTGTTAAAATTTCAATTGGGGGCCATAACGAGATTGGCCCCCCTAGACCCGCCCTGATTAATAGTTATTCTCCTCCTAACATACAGGCATGCAGACATACAAACATATAGCCAAGACGTCTAGATAGCCTAAGATAGACACACATCAGGACGGCAGACGGAAAGACATTTATACGGACAGATAGACATGCATACAGACGGTGAGAACAACACCCACAGCTGGGCAGATCTTCACACGGGTGGACGGACTCAGTATGACGCTAATGACGTTTAGGCGACCTCCAACTGATTATCAACACATGACTGTTCGACCGGCCAAGCCAGGGGAGATAGACACTGTTGTGGGGTCGGGGTGGGGGTGGACGCTGACAGATGCCTCACAGAACTTCTGGGCATCTCCCAATAATAGTGCCTAATTTACACCCCCCTCTTGAAGCCAAGATTTCGTGAGACAACCAACGACCATCTCGCGACAATCGCTAAAGCACGTTACGCCTAACAGAGAAGGGATTGGGCATGGATGTCGTTGTCATCATCATCATCATCGTCATCATCGTCATCATCGTCATAACCGTCCTCATCGTCATCATCGTTATCGTCGTCATCAGCATCATCATCATCATCATCATCATCATCATCATCATCATCATCATCATCATCATCATCATCATCACCACCACCACCACCATCATCATCATCATCATCATTCCCATGATTATTGCATTCACCACCAGCAACAACAGCAACAACAAGAGCAACAACAACTACAACAACAGCCTGAGCAACAGAAACAACACCGTCATCATCATCATCATTGTCATCGTCAGGTGCATTGAAATGGCATGGCTGTTTTACGGCGCCATAAAATTCGTAATTGTTATCATCATCATCATCATCATCATCATCATCATCATCATCATCATCATCATCATCGTCATCATCATCATCATCATCATCATCATCATCGTTGTCAACATTCTAATAATAATAATTTACCACCACCAACGCTGCCATCATCATCACCAGCAACAACAACGACAGCAATAGAAACCATTGCAACAATAACATGAGCAGCAGCAGCAACAATACAATAGATCATCGTCGTCGTCATCATCATCATCAGCATCATCATCATCATCATCTTCATTCACATTATATTCATCCTCATTGTCATTATCACAATTTGTTTTCATCACCATCACCGTTATCGTCATAATCGTCGTCGTCGTAAAAATCATCATGATTATCATCGTTAGGCGCCTTGAAAAGGCATGGCTGTTTTATGGCGCAATAGAAATCGTCCTTGTTATCATCATCATCATCATCGTCGTCGTCGTCGTCATCGTCTTCATCGTCATCATCATCAGGCTCTCTTGTAACGGCTTGGCATCGTTATGGCGCCACCACATCCTGCACCACCACCACCACCACGACCACCATCACCATCACCTCACCACCACCACCACTACCACCACAACCACCAATCATCATCACCACCAATCTTCAACATCACAATCATCATCATCGCCAGTTATCTTCATCACAATCTTAATCATCACAATCATCAGCATCATCATCACCATCGTCATCATCATCACAATAATCATCATCACATTTATCATCATCACAATTATCATCATCATCACTGTCATCATCTTCACAATCGTCATCATCACAATCACAGTCATCATAATCACAATCATCATAATTATCTTCATCATCATATTTATCTTCATCATCATATTTATCTTCATCGTCATATTTATCTTCAAGTTCGTCGTCAAAATATAGTGTAATAACTAAAATTTGTGTTATAATCAGGGTCATCATCATCATCATTATCGTTATCATCATCATCATCATCATCACCATCATTCTAGTCGTCGTCGTCGTCGTTGTTGTCAGGCGCCCTTGTAACGGCATGGCTGTGTTACGGTGCCATTGAAATCGTCATTGTTATCATCGTCATTATCATCATCATCGTCGTCGTCGTCGTATTTTCATCATCATCTTCAACTTCATTATCATGGATGTAGGTCAACTGACTTTGCCCTGATTCCACTAATACGCAACCATGGGCGGAGACTTGGTCCTGACTTTGAGGGGTGACGGACGAGCGGTCTAGGGACGATCGCCGAGGCGCGAAACGCCGAGCAGGGAAATGGATTTGGGGAAGGTGATGTATACCCCTCCAAAATTTCGAATTTTAAAAATTTCCACACTGTTTTGGTAGCATTTTAGGCTGTCATTAGGCCTATAACCAAATCACCCTTCATTTCAGTGCTGAGAGTCATGAATTAAGACTTCAAACCTGTCCCCATGCACCCATGTTTACAATTTTTTAATGTTCACAATGTAATGGTAACATCTTAGACTGTCATTTAGCGAAATTGCCCATCATTTCAGTGCTGAGAGTCGTGGTTTAAGACTTCAAATTGTTTATTTCTTTGTAATTTGCACACCATAAAGGTTGCATTTTAGGCTGTCATCTCAAAAACATTTCTCATTATTGCATTTCTGAAAGAAATGTGTTTAAGACTTCGATAAATGCCTCATACTATTTACTTAAATTCTTGTCATTTACACACACTAATAGCCAGTGGCCTAGTAAAAGGGCGTGCAGCCTGTGCAGTGCACAAGGGTCTCTGGCTGTACATGGGCCCCCGACGGTCAGAGTCAATTTTTACTTTCTGAGTATTACTTTCTGAGTATTCAGAACTTAATCAAGTCTAGCCTACATGTTCGGAGTATAGGCCTACACTCTCAAAAGTGTGATTGGCTCAAGCTCTAATTCAATTTTCTGTTAGACTGAAGAAATAAAAAATATTTTATAAAGATAAATGGGAGAATATAATAAAAAAATTGTAATAAGCTTAATAACTATTTTATATTTAATTTCGAGTGCCATATATATGCACTTGGTGTCTATAGCAAAAGGGCCAGGCGGCTTTGCGCAGCCTTTTGTTTGAAATCGAGGGGGTTAGAGCATTGAAGGCAATGAAGGGCCCACCACCGAAACCCTGCAGAGGTGCCACCCAAACACCTTGCTAGGCCACTGCTAATGGCAGCATGTTAAGCTGTCAACTTAGTAAAATTGCTAATTTTTTCAATGATGATAATATCATAGTTTAAGACTTCAGAGTGTCGACTCCCAAAAATTTTTGCACACAAATTTTGGGATTTGCACTTCTTACTGAAATTATTCAGATTTCAGTGCTCTGAGATGTGGTCTAAGACTTCAATGAATATCCACCCGCATTGTTTATAAATTTTTTTAGTTGCACTCTGTAAGGGTAGTGTTTTAGCCTTTTAGGTTGTCATCTCAGCAATAGTTCTCATCGTTGCAACGCTGAAAGGCATGGCTTTATACTTCAATAAATATCCCCTCCCATTTGCTTAAATTTCTGTAATTTCCACACTGTAATGGTTGCTTTTAAGCTCTCAGCTTAATCAAATTGCTAATTTTTCAATGCCGATAGTCATGGTTAAAGACTTCAGAATGTCGCCTCCAAATGCTTGCAAGTTTTGGGAATTGCACACTATAACCATAGCTTTTTAAGCTGTCATCTTGACAAAATTACTTAGGACTTCAGTGCTCAGAGACGTGGTTTAAGACTTCAATAAATACCACCATTATCAATAAAAGTTCATTTCCATACCATAATGGTCGGATTTCAAGCTGTCATCTCAACAAAATTGCTCATTATGAATGAACATTCATAAAGATAATTACGAAATATTTCAGAAATATTGTGATGGGATATAAGCACCTCCGTACCCACACCAAAACCCTTGGCAGACCCTCTCTCTGCCCCCCTTCGAAGTCTCCACCCATGGACAAAACTGATCTGGTTTGGTGCAAAATAACAGCTCCTTAAGCCTGGCCTCCCACTCCTGACCTCAATAACTTCACTGTTTCTTCTAATGTTCGTGATTTTGCTGTCACTCTTGATAGCATCCTGTCGTTCTCTGAGCACCTCTTACAATTGACGCGCGCATGTTACTATCACATGAAGTGCCTCAGAGTCATCAGACGATCTGTTTCCTCTTCAGATCTGTCTTTCAATTTTGTTTTCAAAAGTACAGCTTTTAAAAGGAAGTTATAAGAGAGAGTCAATTATTATAGACTCCTAGCCATGGGCAGTGGTTTGTTATTGAACAACTTTCAAAGCCCCCATTAGGCCTATGGGCGCATCATGTGATGTTGAGTTGAACCGTACACCGTTAATGATGAGGTTTTGTTCGTCCCCCGCTGCCTGGCTTTGTTTATCCGATTGAAGCGTAGCGCCAGGAGAGATAATGGCTGCTATGGGTGCCAACCCCTTGTGCTCCTAACCTGTGTGTGAGCGTGTATGTATGTGTGTAATGACGTAGAGACATAGATGCAGTGTTTAATCTAGTTTCCTCACGTGGGGAGGATCAATGGGGTCTGTATTTCGGGTGGGGGAATAAACGAGAGTCCGGCGGACGATCGCAGCGGCGCATAGAGCCGGACAGGGAGGCTTCGAGGTGGGGATGCGCTCCTCTCATAAGAAATTTGTTGAATTTCACAGTGCAATTGAAATGCCAGAATTTTAAGCTGCCATCCTAACAAAGTTGCTCTGCTATTTCAGTGCGACAAGAGTGGTCTAAGGCGTCAGTAAATATATTTAAAATAGCAGCAATTTCAACCTAAGTTTCCACATTGTAACAGTAACATTTTAAGATGTTCTCTTAACAAACATTGCTCTACTGTTAGGCCTACATTGCTGATTACAGTTCTCAAAGAGTTCAATAAAATAATACAGTAATAACAATTCTTCTTGAATTTCACATTGTAATGGTAGCATTTTAATGTGTCATCTTATCAATATTACTTTCTTATTTCACTGCCGATAAAATGAATGGTTTAAGATTTCAATAGATATAATTAACAGTACTGCAGTTATTTTTTCTCAATGTATCAAGTTCAGCAGCTCAGTTTTACTGCTGTTTGACTACTCTAATTGATGGAAAATAATTATTGCAGACAGGACAGTGGACACGGCAGTATATTATACAAGCCTACTCTTTTGCAATGAAATCAGCTTTTCCCTTTTTACTCGAGACGGTCCTGTTCGAATTGCTGACCAGAACACAGTTAGCAGAAATTGCGACACATGGTACACAAATGAAGAAAAAATTCCAAAATTGGGAAGCCATCTAGCAATGATGTTGTTTTACAAAGTGTTTAAAGGAACAAACAAATTCGTATTTGAGAGTTTAAAATTGAAGACAAGTCACTAAGTTGTATAAAATTTAACGTTAAAATTTGCACAAATAATATTCGTACAAATATTAATAGTAAATTGTATTCATAATAATCATAAATTACAAAAATAAATAATAGCATTGTAATCATAATCTATATCTATAAGAAAGGACTTGGCTATGTTTGTTTGTATGTTTGTATATTTGTCCAGAATGCACGCTCACAGTTTTTGAGCTTTTCACTCCAAACCTTCACTACCGTGTAGGTCTCGGCATGGTACACTAAGTCGAGGGGCTGGCGATTCTCTACCACCATGGGGGCTAGGGTGGGGGGCGAAATCCCCCAAATGTTTTTCAAAAAATTTCAGCTATTGATTTGGAATTTTTTACTAGATAGAGGTCCATCAGAACCACCCGGATCAGTGGTTAGCAAATCTCTACCACCATGGGGGCCAGGGTGCGATTTTTGTTATAAATTTTCATTCGCTTGCCACGTATAAAAGCAGTGACTTTTATCGTTTTAGAGGTGTTCAAAGTGGGGTGGAGGTGGACGGGTGGGATGGAGGTGAGGGGTGGAGGTGGTGGGGTGGCGTAGGGGGTCTAGGGGTGGTGGTTGGGGATGGGGTGGGGGTTGGAGTGGGGGTGGAGTGGGGTTGGGATGGAGGGGTGGGGTGGGGTGGAAAGGGATGGAGTGGGAGGTGGGGTGGGGTGGAGTGGGGGTGGTGGGGGTGGGAGGGGGTTGGGGTGGGGGCGGGATGGAGTGGAAATTTTCGTCACCCCCAAATTTCTCCGGTGGCGTACTGGTATAGAGGTCGGAGTGTAGTGGGGTGTTGTGTGGTGGAGTTGTGGCCGGAGCGGATCGAATGCTAAATTTCCCGGGCAACGCCGGGTACCCCAGCTAGTAGTAAATAATATCAGGGTATAGTATAAGAATTCATGTAAATCAATAATGTAAACAGCAACTAAAACTTATCATTTTGTCAAATTTTTCTAGAGGAAATGTCATGTTATTTATTGTAGTTTTAAGAAATAGTATTAGTACAAAAAATTATTAGCAGTTAATCATATTCATAAAGAACAATATGACAGTATCATCTATAATTATTATATACAAAGGAGAATGTGACCATGAATAATTGTATATTATGTTATTGTATGCATGTATGTTTGTCCAGATTGCACGCCCACAGTTTCGAAGCTATTGATCTGAAACTTTGCACCTATAGATACAGGGCCATCAGAGCCACCCAGTGGAGGGGTTGGCGAATCTCTCCCACCATGGGAGCAGGGTGGGAGCAAAAACCCTAATTTTTGCTATTTTCATTCTGTCGCCATAGTTTCACAGCTATTCACCTGAAAAATTGCAGCTAGACAGAGTGCTACCGGGGTCCCCTCTCCCGACCCAACACAGACCTCGCCCCGAAAGTGGCCAGGTGGGGAACAGGGTACTATTGAGGGAGAGAAAAGAATTTCCGGTAAAAAGAAATTTCACGGACATTGGTCCCTTATAAACCGCAGAGGTTATAAACCGCAGAGGAACTGGTACCCGGTGGAAGTCGGAGTATAGTGGAGTTGGGTGGGTGGTGTTAGGAGCGGGCTGTTGATACAGGTTCGGGTGGCCCAAAACCGAAATTTACCGGGCAATGCCGAGTACCCCATTGAGGTGGAGGCAAGGAGGGCCGGCGGGTTAGGGGGCCGTTGGGTGAGTGAGATGGGGATAATAAGTGAGGAATAGCCTAATAGGAGTGAGGATGGATGGATGGATCCGATTTCTTATCTTATCTTATCTGACCATTTATAAAGCGCTTCTCGCAGCAAAAACCTTTCAGAAGCGCTCCCAGTGCGTTTAACTCCGAGAAAAAGGGCAAGTTTTTAGACGAGAGAAAGATAAGGATACACTACCAGAGAGAATGGCAGAGCGAACTGATGGGGGAAGGCCATTCCATATGGTGGGACCAATGCAGGCAAATGATCTGGATTGAGCCATGGCTCAATCCAGATCACTCTGGATTGAGCCATGGCAGTCCTGACTCGGGGGACAAAGAGGTGTTTTGACCAGGGTCTATGACAACAGAGGTCATTACCCTAGACAAAAATTTGCTCGGCGTATAACAGCACTTAAGAGCCTTTTTGGGCGAAATGAGGGTGGGGAAATAGGGGATTGGCCGGGAGCGAGGCGTATCTTAAATTTCCCAAGCAACGCTGGCTACCCCAGCTGGTATACTATATAATATAATATTGATAATAACATTACAATCATATAATAGTAAATAATATAAGGGTGTAGGCTATAAGAAGAGTTCGTGCAATAAAGTAATGTAAAGTTGTAAACAACTAAAACTATTATCATTTTGTCCAAATTGTGAGAAATTTCTTTTCTGGGAGGACTTCCTACTGATGCCTAGAAAAATACTGCATAGATGTCGTGTTCAATAATCAACATGTATAGGCCTATGGCTCATGTTTAACACAAAGACCTATGGATATTAATTATACACGAAGAGCCCTTGGTCTAACTAATGTAGCCAACTAGGCTACATCAGCTGTCAATGCCGATGCTGAATTGCTAAGGGTATTGCAATCAATTAAATTAAATTCTGCTTCCAATAAAAGGTTTAAAAATTTATGTGTATCCCTTGTCGCTATTATAATTTTCTAATAAAATCAAATTTATTGGAATCGATTATGTGGAAAATACATTTACAATACACATTTGGTAGGACAAGTATTATGCATAGCAAATGATAGCTTTTACCAGACAAAGTCAGGCAGGTTTAAGAATATTGTAACAGCATGGAAAATGTCGACCGAATCATGAGGAGAAGAAGCTCAACGGTTTATCTAGTCATTCTCACTATAGTAAGACTGAGTGGAGAAGCAACGGGAAACAAGAAACGACACCGTGGCTTACGCTATGTCGTAAACTCGTAACATGTGGTTAGCAGGCTTTATGTAAATGTTTTTTGTAGGCTAGCTTAGAGCAGTTCAGAGAGTTCAGGCAACGGATACCTAATTGAAAGAGTTACAGGCCTCATTGCAATGTAAACTATTCTTGTATACATAAATCATGTTCATAGCACACAGAATCCAATATTTGTTTATCCAAATGTACGCGTTGTGTGGAACAGACGAGTTACCATGTAAAACGTTGCGCAATTTTAAGCCTAAATACACTATTTACTTTAGAAATATATGCTGAATCCATTGCTTTATTGCAAGACATGATATTTCAAACCAAACTCAAAATCCTGGGTGGTGGAACTGGCAACCACCACCCCTCTTGGTAGCTCATATCACAAAAAACTTGGTAGTCTGAGGGTTAAGGTTTTTTAAAAGACCAGATGATTCTGTCAAGTAGTGGGAGCCTTAATTATTCTAACAGCTCTTTTCTTGAGTATACATAATATAGGCTATGTATAAGTTGGAGCAATGTTTTATAACCTCCGACCAAATTATGATTACATGGTGGAAGTACGGTAGAATAGAAGCGTTGTAGAGTGCTTTAAGTGTACAGGGAAGAAGAATTATATATTTTAAGCCTTTTCATAATTCCTATTGATTTAGCAACTCTATTTTTGACTATTGTGAGGATGCCAGTTATTGAGATGGTCATTCAAGATTATGCCCGAATATTTAATCTGAAATTGCAATAAAGCAATGGATTCAGCATATATTTCTAAAGTAAATAGTGTATTTAGGCTTAAAAGTCTAATGGGGATATTATTAGGGGCAATAGGCCCTAGTTTTTTCTGGGTCATCAAGAAGCTGGAGAATATAATGTAGTTAAACTTTTTAATGCTCAATGATTGTGAGCTACCATTAAAGCATGAATCAGAACAAGTTAAAGCTGTGTGAAGGTGCAGAAAAGAACAAGTGCATACCCGAATATAAGTTATAACACGAGATACGCATAATAGATCAGATTAAATTATGCATATCAACTGTTCACGCAGTGACTCAATCAAATACCGTTTAAGTGTGTCTTAAAATGATATTATTGTAACCAAGGACATGGATATTGGATAATCATGGTTTCAGTTTAATTTTGTATATTCTGACTTTTCTGGTGACTAAAGTATGACTTTTGTTTCAATAGCTAAGAAGTTTGTCATTCAGAGAGTCAAGGATGAGGTCAGGATGAGCAAGCTTATAATACAAAGTTTCATGCTATAGGTTCCTATTTTTGGGAAAGTTACAGGCTACATATGCAGAATGAATGATGACAGACATTAAAGAGGGTGATGCTCGGAAGAATGGAGGGAGTAAACAGGAGGGGTAGACCACACAAGGAATGGCTGGACAACATAACAGACTGGTGCGGAGTGCAAATACAAGACCTGGCACATGGGGCCTTGGCAAGACAAAAATGGCGAGGAATAACGAGGATATACAATGTATGGCATTGAATACCTACGGGTACTAGTCCCTTGTTTCTTGATGGTGATAGTGATGGTGACGGTGACGGTGACGACGATGACGATGACGATGGCGATGACGATGACGATGATGGTGATGATGATGATGATGATGATGATGATGATGATGATGATGATGATGATGACGATGATGATGATGATGATGACAGGTACTAAGCGCCGCACAAGTGTTCGGTTGATAAGACACTAATTAAGCTTTTATTTGGTTTTAGGTTTGGAATAGTGATCGAGGATAGCAAAGATGGGAAGTGATCACTATTGTGGGTCGTGGTGGTGTAGTGGGTATGTTCGTTGCCTTGCAGACGGAGGGTTGCAGGTTCGAATCCACCTCAAGTCGCCACGAAAGGATCTTGGACGAGTCCTTCACTCGCAATTGCTCGGTGTACGGACTATTGCTCATAGGCTTATTGCTCATAGGCTTATTGCTCATATGGCTTATTGCCCATATAGTCTATTGGTCATAGGTCTTTTTGGTTCAAGGACGATTGATCACCGGACGGTTGATCACCGGACGGTTGATCACCGGACGATTGATCACCGGACGATTGATCACCGGTCTAGTGGTCACTGCAATTTATTAACTGAGGATGAAAGAGAAATATCGTAATTACCGCTAGTAAAGATAAACATCGTCGGCTTCTGTTAATTCTTAAATATAGGCTAATTCTTAAATATAGGCTACACACACCCGGTGATAGCACATCGGAATAATTATTAAGTACGCATCCAAATAAACGCCTTTTGTTCTTTACGATTAAAGGCCTAACACAGTCCATCAAAGTGCTACGTCAAATCAGGCCTGATTGGTTTGTCTTATGCTTTACCCAAAATCCTCAGTTCTTGTAAGGGTTTTGTAAAAAGGATAAACAAATGCTCTTACTTATAACCTACTTGCGTGTAGTTGCAGATTTATCTGATTAGTTACCAGTTTAATAACGCTTGCCGTTTCAGTATATTTTCACATTTCACCTTTTATAATTTCATTACAAATTTAATGCATTATGTGGTAGATTGAGTCTGTGTCATATCGTTTTATATAAATATTTATCCTTACTAGCGGTAATTAGGCCTACGACATTTCTCTTTCATCCATAGTTAATAAAATTAATTGCATTGAGCACTAGACCGGTGATCAATCGTCCGATGATCATTGATCAATCGTCCGGTGATCAATCGGTCGATGATCAAACGTCCGCAGTGATCAATCGTCCGGTGATCAACCGTCCGGTGATCAACCGTCCGGTGATCAATCGTCCGCGCACCGTCTTTTTGGTCATATGGCTCATTGGTCACAGGGTGTATTGGTCATGTGGCCCATTGGTCATAGGCTTATTGCTCATAGGCTGATTGGTCATAATAATTTACAATTTAAATTATTCGAGTGAAGTTATAGAAAAGAAAACACTGATTGAAATAGAAAGAAACATTTACTAGGTCATGTAATTGCTCACATTAATTACATTAATTAATGAGTAATTTTTAAAGAAAACTGTACTTTATAATTATTGAGCAACGAACGGTTCGAACAAGTCAGTTCACGCCTTCAAGTAAATATCTTCGCAAGTTTCTTCATTCACATTTATTGTATTAGTCTACCAACGCTAATTGTCCCTAATTGATAAGCACAAGCTAAGGCGTGAAGAAGGTCACCCCTATCGCCAACGGTATAATTTGTTTTAAACATAATGCTTAAATTCGTTTATTTTGGACTTATGACCAAAGAGTCTATGACCAATAGACCCTATGACCAATGAGCCATATGAGCAATAGGCCTATGAGCAATAAGCCTATGAGCAATCAGCCTATGAGCAATGGTCCTAGAGCAAAATTTCTCAGCGCTTCAGCGTGTCCGCGCAGCTGTTGGGTGAGCCTCTGAGTAGCGGATTTGAAGGGGGCGCTATAACAAGTGCACATACAAACTTATCTGACAATAGTGGAAACTCTGGGCAGTCCTTGCGACTTAAGCTTAGGCTGATTACCTATTCCTTTTTAAGACGCTCAAATCCTACTTTTTAGCTATGACTGGGCTGGGAGCGCCACTGAGTAGGTTTCTTTCGAAGACGCTATATAAATTCTCGAAATGAATGAATATCTGGGTCAATATTCCTGTCCGGGTCAATATAGATATAGGTGTAGGAAAAAGGGATAGAGATCGGAATGTTTATGGTTGCGTGGTTAGCAACATGTAGGCCTAGCTGAGGAGTAAGGTCGTCGGTACCAGCGTCAGAGTAAGGACGGATTTTGAGTCCATAAAGATGACAGACGCGATAGAGAGGACAGGAAGGAATACATTTAAAAAAATCATATCCAGCATTGAAACTATTATTATCACAGTAATACAGATAATCAAGACAATAATATTTGGATCTTAAAACCATTGTGGATGAAGGTAGTTTGATTATCTCTATAATCATTACTGTTACTACATTTGATCTCATAGCAATAGCATTGTAGGTACAGCAATAATTACTTATGTTAGTTTTAAATGCTATACAAAAAATGAAACCATTGGTGCACAATAAATGATAGCTTGGTCTTAAAGATGCCATTGATAATGAACAGCACAAAATAACAGAAGCACATAATTATTGCAAAAATAGAAAAACAAGCGTCGTGTGGTACTGTAGGCCTACATGCAACAGAGTATAGCGGGCCTCAACTCATAGGCAGCCATAAAACGCGGGGCGCGGACATTCCCCCCTGGACAAAACCCCCGGACAAAACCCCCCGGACAAAACCCCCGGACAATTCCCCCTGATTTAGCCTAGGACATTAACCCCCCCCCGGACAATTCCCCCTTTGCTGCCATTTAGGCAAAAATGCGTTTCATCCAACTTCTATTTAAATAACAATTATTTTTATCTATCCCGCTCCAATCCCGCTCCAATTTAAGCAAGAATATTTTCATCAATCCAGCTTCCATTTAAGCAAGAATATTTTCATCAATCCAGCTTCCATTTAAGCATGAACATTTTCATCAATCCAGCTCCAATTTAAGCGAGAATATTTTCATCAATCCAGCTTCCATTTAAGCAAGAACATTTCCATCAATTCCGCTCCAATTTAAGCGAGAATAATTCCATCAATCCAGCTTCTATTTAAGCAAGACCATTTTCATCAATCCAGCTTCCATTTAAGCAAGAATATTTTCATCAATCCAGCTTCCATTTAAGCATGAACATTTTCATCAATCCAGCTCCAATTTAAGCGAGAATATTTTCATCAATCCAGCTTCCATTTAAGCAAGAACATTTCCATCAATCCCGCTCCAATTTAAGCGAGAATAATTCCATCAATCCAGCTTCTATTTAAGCACGACCATTTTCATCAATCCAGCTTCCATTTAAGTAAAAATTATTTTGCATCAATCCGGCTTCTATTTAGCAAGAAATCTTTTCATCAATCCAACTTGTGTACTTATGACCGCCGTTTTATAGTAATACCACTTACATGCAATATGTTCGACAAGGGGGAATTGTCCTACCCTGGGGGGAATTGTCCGGGGGTTTTGTCCGGGAGGTTTTTGTCCGGGGGGTTTTGTCCAGGGGGGGAAATGTCCTACACTCATAAAACGCATGAACCATCGGAATATTATTGCTGGACGAAATATACCGTTTAGCTTTTTTCTTCGAATCCTGCATGTAGGCCAAGTGTCAAAACCATGTATCTTCGCTGAACGACTTTGTCTAGCAGAATTGTCTGTGTGTGTATGTATGTATGTATGTATGTATGTATGTATGTATGTATGTATGCATGCATGCATGCATGTGTGTGTGTGTGTGTGTGTGTGTGTATGTATGTATGTATGTATGTATGTATGTATGTGTGTGTGTATGTATGTATGTATGTATGTATGTATGTATGTATGTATGTATGTATGTATGTATGTATGTATGTATGTATGTATGTATGTATGTATGTATGTATGTATGTATGTACGTATCTATAACATATTCGTTTGTTTGTTTGTATGCGTACTTGTTATAGCGCCCATTCATGCTCCTACTACTCAGAGGCGCTCCCGAATGCAGAGCGGACACTGCACCGGAGTTTCACGCCGAAGCGCTGAGCAATTGTGAGTGAAGGACTTGCCCAAGGTCCTTACGCGGAGAGGTGGATTCGAACCTCGAACCTTCCGGCTTCAAGGCAACGACGCCACCACTACACCACCGCGCCCCAATTCATATAAATATTCATGTATTTATTTATATATTTATGCGTTTGTGTTTGTTTGTCCAGAATGCATACCCACAGATCAATTTCTGAAGTTCCAATGGACATCGATTGAAACCGCCGGGACTACCCACCCCACCCTGCGCTCACCCCGCCACGCAAGTTAGGTTGGGGTCGAAAGGCAAATTTCCAGGAAGACTTCAGTATAAGTATATCGCACCTATTAACCTCAAACATCCAAGCTAGACAAAGACCCGCCATGCAAGAGGGGCGGTGTGAGGGCTGGGCCGAGGTCAAGTAAATACGCGCATCTGGCTAGTACAATGAGTTGCGTCGCTAATTATCAGAGGTGAGTATCGGATATCTTTAAATGGCGTTTCGAAGTCCGGGGACTCGGTGAAGCAGGGTTCGCATGGTATTTAGATGGCCGAGAGTCAACTCAAGTATACATCAATGCAGCACACAGGCGGTTGATGCGTCTCTATTCTCCTATCGCCTAATGTTACTCTAATGGCAATCATGGCCAACGGGAAGTCACACGTCCAGCAGACATGGTCGAAAGGAGACTGATAGACACAATGACAGACAGGTACGTAGACGGAGAGACGAACAGATTTACGCCTGGACAGGGAGAAGGACAGGCAGACGGACAGACCTGGAGGCATACGAACAGACAGGCAGGCAGGCGGTAGATCAACAGACTTACGCCTAGACAGAGAGAAGGACAGGTAGAGGGACAGGCCGGGAGGCAGACGAACAGAAAGGCAGACAGGCGGACAGATCAACAGACTTACGCGTAGACAGACAGACGGACAGGCACACAGGCAGACAGCTTGTCAGGCGGACAGCCCAACGGACTTACGGGCAGACAGACAGAGGGACAAACACACAGAGCGACAAGTTGGCAGGCGAATAAACAAACAGACTTAAGTGTAGACCGCCCGACACACTCTTACGTAAATACTCTTGGACACATAGACACAGACAAGAACAAACATGCACATGATAAAACGGCTACAAAGAGCGAAGGACAGACAGAGAGACAGACAATGGGAAGGACAGAAATAGAGACGAACATTCAGCCTTAAAAGTAAACTCGTGCCATCAACTGCAAATGAAGTTGAAGAAGACTTCCCAATGGTTCCCATGACAGTCATTGTGTTTGAAACCACTATTAAGTCGTCACGCAGTGAAGACTTTAGCGTGATTTCGTGATTTCAATTATTATGAATTCAGTCTTAAATAATAAGCGCCTTTACATCGCGAGAAGATCGACACACCTTGTAGCCCTAATGGTTATCTCCTGCCATCCTTCGGCCAATAATCATTACTTCACGGCCAGAAGGACAGGTAAACAGACAGACCAACGGACATACGCACAGACAGACAGCGAGACAGACACACAGAAGGACAGGTAAACAGACAGACCAACGGACATACGCACAGACAGACAGCGAGACAGACACACAGAAGGACAGGTAAACAAACAGACCAACGGACATACGCACAGACAGACAGCGAGACAGACACACAGAAGGACAGGTAAACAGACAGACCAACGGACATACGCACAGACAGACAGCGAGACAGGCACACAGAAGGACAGGTAAACAGACAGACCAACGGACATACGCACAGACAGACAGCGAGACAGACACACAGAAGGACAGGTAAACAGACAGACCAACGGACATACGCACAGACAGACAGCGAGACAGACACACAGAAGAACGGGTAAACAGACAGACCAACGGACATACGAACAGACAGACAGCGAGACAGACACACAGAAGGACAGGTAAACAGACAGACCAACGGACATACGCACAGACAGACAGCGAGACAGACACACAGAAAGACAGGTAAACAGACAGACCAACGGACATACGCACAGACAGACAGCGAGACAGACACACAGAAGGACAGGTAAACAGACAGACCAACGGACATACGCACAGACAGACAGCGAGACAGACAATGGGAAGGACAGAAATAGAGACGAACATTCAGCCTTAAAAGTAAACTCGTGCCATCAACTGCAAATGAAGTTGAAGAAGACTTCCCAATGGTTCCCATGACAGTCATTGTGTTTGAAACCACTATTAAGTCGTCACGTAGTGAAGACTTTAGCGTGATTTTGTGATTTCAATTATTACACTGGTCAACACTGATTTTATTGCCAAAGATATTAGAGCGAATTAATGGTAACTTTGTGGTGCTGATTCCGAATATGAAGTCGGTTTTGCTAGATTGGCTCTAGTTTTTGAGTTTTTAAAGACAATATGAGAATTAAAATTGTTAGAAATGCCTAGTGGCAAAATGCATTGAAATAGCCATAAATTTGCACAGAAGTGCACATATTTAACACATAGCTGGCAATTTATTCAGTATAATAACAAATACATATGGTAAGCTCATTAAAGATAAGCACAGTAATTGAATTATTGCATATAGAATAACGTTATTGTGCGTTTTTCTGTCATGTATACGTCATCAGGAAAGTCGCGTTGGGGACCCCAGCAATAGCCTGCCAATGCTGCCATCATGTGGGTGTCCCATTTGCCTTGATATCTTTCCTCCATGGCCTTTATATCCTGGTGAATTGTTTCCCTATCAACCAATGGCTCCTTAATTATATATATTTGCTGCACCTATCGCCATGTTTTCTCTAGAGGGCACGGTCGCCTTTTTCCAATGATCTCGCTTTGCCGTACTAATCCCACAAGCAGATGAAGCAAGAGTACTTATACATGTATCCACTTTACTGAAATTTACCATTCTCATATCAACACAATTATACACAATGGTGTTCATTATAAAAGAGCTTCTGCAAGATCAATTTTATATTTTCATGTTCTTCTTTGAGCTTTATTGGGTGCACTATTGAAAGAGAGGAACATATAGGTCACAATTGTGCAATAAGACGCATTTCAAGCTTCTCTTGGGCTGTCTATAAACAGTGCCAATCTTCTGGTCTATATTCCATTCCTATTTTATGAAGAAGTCCAGGATGTTATGGCAGTACTTAGGCCTATACAAGTTCTTCATCTTGGGTGAAGTAAGGAAGAAGTTCCGCCTCACTTGTTCGATAAGCTGCTAGGTTAACTTCTGACTGTATGTATACCCAGTTCTTTTCTTTTAGTCTGAATATTAAAAGATCTGTTGCTTACTTTGAGAGACTGAGATCCCGTATAGCAGGTCATTGATCATTTTGGGAAAACTGCTGATGTGTAGCAGTGCTTCACTTCCACTGCTATCTGCTGTGCTACTTTATAAGTTCCGATTTTCTTCACAATCTGGCAATGGAAGGTCAGGAAGTGTGGTACACTGCTATGGGGACTAACTCACTGTGTGGAACAGGTCACTGATTCGAAATCAGGATATTCCCACTTGCATTTCTTGTATAGATTGAAACCTTTCACTTAACTACACATTACAAATTACAAATATCATCATTGTTTTCTGATCTCTCCACATCATATCATATGAAGACTGAAATTTTAACTCTTCCGTTCTCTATTTGTCCACTGCCGTAAGCATTCAACACAGGTTTTACAGACCTTAAGAGGAGCTCAAGACTTGTCTTGGTCTACATGTGCCACTCCAAAACAATCAAGATAAGCTTGTTTCACAGAGTCTATCATGTTTTTGTATATTTCTCAATACAGTATTCGCCAAAAATATAGCAGAATGCATTAGGATTGTTTAAGCCTCTTCGTGAAGTATTCATATTTCCCTAGGAATAAAGTCAAATAGAAATATTTCGTGTGCCTTTTTTGCACTTGTATATTTGTTCAAAATATTTACTATCTCTTATTTGTACTTTCTGTAGAACTTACTTCAACTTCAAAGTTAATTTGATTACAGTTCATTTACTTTATTTGTGCTTATAACACGTTACACAAGCAGCCACTATTAGTTTATGGTAGGTGCCCATTATCTCATAAACTAGAGCCAACTTGGAAAAACCGCTTTCATATCTGAATTCAGCACCCCCAAAATACCAAAGATCGGTTAAAATATCGCTGGCAACAAAAAAAAATTTTTCATTTGTTGAGCTGTGTTATGAGTTCAGTCTTAAATAATAAGCGCCTTTACATCGCGAGAAGAGCGACACACCTTGTAGCCCTAATGGTTATCTCCTGCCATCCTTCGGCCAATAATCATTACTTCACGGCCAGAAGGACAGGTAAACAGACAGACCAACGGACATACGCACAGACAGACAGCGAGACAGACACACAGAAGGACAAGTAAACAGACAGACCAACGGACATACGCATAGACAGACAGCGAGACAGATACACAGAAGGACAGGCAAACAGACAGACGAACGGACGCACGCACAGACAGACAGCGAGACAAACACACAGAAGGACAGGTAAACAGACAGACCAACGGACACACGCACAGACAGACAGCGAGACAGACACACAGAAGGACAGGTAAACAGACAGACCAACGGACACACGCACAGACAGACAGCGAGACAGACACACAGAAGGACAGGTAAACAGACAGACCAACGGACATACGCACAGACTGACAGCGAGACAGGCACACAGAAGGACAGGTAAACAGACAGACCAACGGACATACGCACAGACAGAGAGTGAGACAGACACACAGAAGGACAGGTAAACAGACAGACCAACGGACATACGCAGACAGACAGCGAGACAGACACACAGAAAGACAGGTAAACAGACAGACCAACGGACATACGCACAGACAGACAGCGAGACAGACACACAGAAGGACAGGTAAACAGACAGACCAACGGACATACGCACAGACAGACAGCGAGACAGACACACAGAAGGACAGGTAAACAGACAGACCAACGGACATACGCACAGACAGACAGCGAGACAGACACACAGAAGGACAGGTAAACAGACAGACCAACGGACATACGCACAGACAGACAGCGAGACAGACACACAGAAGGACAGGTAAACAGACAGACCAACGGACATACGCACAGACAGACAGCGAGACAGACACACAGAAGGACAGGTAAACAGACAGACCAACGGACATACGCACAGACAGACAGCGAGACAGACACACAGAAGGACAGGTAAACAGACAGACCAACGGACATACGCACAGACAGACAGCGAGACAGACACACAGAAGGACAGGTAAACAGACAGACCAACGGACATACGCAGACTGACAGCGAGACAGACACACAGAAGGACAGGTAAACAGACAGACCAACGGACATACGCACAGACAGACAGCGAGACAGGCACACAGAAGGACAGGTAAACAGACAGACCAACGGACATACGCACAGACAGACAGCGAGACAGACACACAGAAGGACAGGTAAACAGACAGACCAACGGACATACGCACAGACAGACAGCGAGACAGACACACAGAAGGACAGGTAAACAGACAGACCAACGGACATACGCACAGACAGACAGCGAGACAGACACACAGAAGGACAGGTAAACAGACAGACCAACGGACATACGCACAGACAGACAGCGAGACAGACACACAGAAGGACAGGTAAACAGACAGACCAACGGACATACGCACAGACAGACAGCGAGACAGACACACAGAAGGACAGGTAAACAGACAGACCAACGGACATACGCACAGACAGACAGCGAGACAGACACACAGAAGGACAGGTAAACAGACAGACCAACGGACATACGCACAGACAGACAGCGAGACAGACACACAGAAGGACAGGTAAACAGACAGACCAACGGACATACGCACAGACAGACAGCGAGACAGACACACAGAAGGACAGGTAAACAGACAGACCAACGGACATACGCACAGACAGACAGCGAGACAGACACACAGAAGGACAGGTAAACAGACAGACCAACGGACATACGCACAGACAGACAGCGAGACAGACACACAGAAGGACAGGTAAACAGACAGACCAACGGACATACGCACAGACAGACAGCGAGACAGGCACACAGAAGGACAGGTAAACAGACAGACCAACGGACATACGCACAGACAGACAGTGAGACAGACACACAGAAGGACAGGTAAACAGACAGACCAACGGACATACGCAGACAGACAGCGAGACAGACACACAGAAGGACAGGTAAACAGACAGACCAACGGACATACGCACAGACAGACAGCGAGACAGACACACAGAAGGACAGGCAAACAGACAGACCAACGGACATACGCACAGACAGACAGCGAGACAGACACACAGAAGGACAGGTAAACAGACAGACCAACGGACATACGCACAGACAGACAGCGAGACAGACACACAGAAGGACAGGTAAACAGACCAACGGACATACGCACAGACTGACAGCGAGACAGGCACACAGAAGGACAGGTAAACAGACAGACCAACGGACATACGCAGACAGACAGCGAGACAGACACACAGAAAGACATGTAAACAGACAGACCAACGGACATACGCACAGACAGACAGCGAGACAGACACACAGAAGGACAGGTAAACAGACAGACCAACGGACATACGCACAGACAGACAGCGAGACAGACACACAGAAGGACAGGTAAACAGACAGACCAACGGACGTACGCACAGACAGACAGCGAGACAGACACACAGAAGGACAGGTAAACAGACAGACCAACGGACATACGCACAGACAGACAGCGAGACAGACACACAGAAGGATAGGTAAACAGACAGACCAACGGACATACGCACAGACAGACAGCGAGACAGACACACAGAAGGACAGGTAAACAGACAGACCAACGGACATACGAACAGACAGACAGCGAGACAGACACACAGAAGGACAGGTAAACAGACAGACCAACGGACATACGCACAGACAGACAGCGAGACAGACACACAAAAGGACAGGTAAACAAACAGACCAACGGACATACGCACAGACAGACAGCGAGACAGACACACAGAAGGACAGGTAAACAGACAGACCAACGGACATACGCACAGACAGACAGCGAGACAGACACACAGAAGGACAGGTAAACAGACAGACCAACGGACATACGCACAGACAGACAGCGAGACAGGCACACAGAAGGACAGGTAAACAGACAGACCAACGGACATACGCACAGACAGACAGTGAGACAGACACACAGAAAGACAGGTAAACAGACAGACCAACGGACATACGCAGACAGACAGCGAGACAGACACACAGAAGGACAGGTAAACAGACAGACCAACGGACATACGCACAGACAGACAGCGAGACAGACACACAGAAGGACAGGTAAACAGACAGACCAACGGACATACGCAGACAGACAGCGAGACAGACACACAGAAGGACAGGTAAACAGACAGACCAACGGACATACGCACAGACAGACAGCGAGACAGACACACAGAAGGACAGGTAAACAGACAGACCAACGGACATACGCACAGACAGACAGCGAGACAGACACACAGAAGGACAGGTAAACAGACAGACCAACAAACATACGCACAGACAGACAGCGAGACAGACACACAGAAGGACAGGTAAACAGACAGACCAACGGACATACGCACAGACAGACAGCGAGACAGACACACAGAAGGACAGGTAAACAGACAGACCAATGGACATACGCAGACAGACAGCGAGACAGACACACAGAAAGACAGGTAAACAGACAGACCAACGGACATACGCACAGACAGACAGCGAGACAGACACACAGAAGGACAGGTAAACAGACAGACCAACGGACATACGCACAGACAGACAGTGAGACAGACACACAGAAAGACATGTAAACAGACAGACCAACGGACATACGCACAGACAGACAGTGAGACAGACACACAGAAGGATAGGTAAACAGACAGACCAACGGACATACGCACAGACAGACAGCGAGACAGACACACAGAAGGACAGGTAAACAGACAGACCAACGGACATACGCACAGACAGACAGCGAGACAGACACACAGAAGGACAGGTAAACAGACAGACCAACGGACATACGCACAGACAGACAGCGAGACAGACACATAGAAGGACAGGTAAACAGACAGACCAACGGACATACGCAGACAGACAGCGAGACAGACACACAGAAAGACAGGTAAACAGACAGACCAACGGACATACGCACAGACAGACAGCGAGACAGACACACAGAAGGACAGGTAAACAGACAGACCAACGGACATACGCACAGACAGACAGCGAGACAGACACACAGAAGGACAGGTAAACAGACAGATCAACGGACATACGCACAGACAGACAGCGAGACAGACACACAGAAGGACAGGTAAACAGACAGACCAACGGACATACGCACAGACAGACAGCGAGACAGACACACAGAAGGACAGGTAAACAGACAGACCAACGGACATACGCACAGACAGACAGCGAGACAGACACACAGAAGGACAGGTAAACAGACAGACCAACGGACATACGCACAGACAGACAGCGAGACAGACACACAGAAGGACAGGTAAACAGACAGATCAACGGACATACGCACAGACAGACGGCGGAACAAACACATAGACGGATGGTTAGTCAGTCAGTCTGTTGAACGGGCACACGTACAGACATATAGACGAACACACGCAGACGGACAAGTAGACAGCCGGACAGTCCAACAGACATGGAGCCTGGGAGGACGTAGTTTATAATGGATGCAATGTTATGTAGAATTACAATCGCGATTAGGGCGACACTGGTGAGTGTTTAAGCGTTACGTTAGCGTAAAATAGCTAATATGTCGCCCTTGTGTGGCAGAAAGTATAAGAAGAGGAGTCAATATGTATAAAAGCGAATGTCGTTATTATGTTCGCAGCTCAGGAGGACTTTAGATTTCTTAAGTGCTCTCGTGAAAAAGTTATATTTGGTGTTAACAGATATTTTTTGAAGAAAACTTGGATATTAGTAGCTTAGATTATTACAAGGCATGGGGCAAAATTTCAAAACAATAAGATGCGTACATTTTAAAAAAATCGCGTTTTACTAAAATCCATGCAGATGTCGACCTAATCGTGAAATTTAGTGGTGGTGAGATTGACTATGGATAAGTCTAATTATTATTATTATTATTATTATTATTATTATTATTATTATTAACTGGTCGGCGGTCTCTGCATCAACTCGACGTATAAGCGACTGATGTCTGTCGAGTGGGCTGAGCCCTACCGAAATGCATTCTGGTCCAATGATTCCGATTCCAATGAATTTTTATTAACATTATAACTTTGTATGAATATCTATTTAAGTGCAAACGTGAATACTGCTATATGGCTCGTCTCGAGAAACAAATTCACGATTTACTTCTCATACTTGTATACAGTGGTGTAGACAAGCGGGGGTTTCGGGGGTTAAAACACCCATTGGCCTAGAAAAAAAGTTTTTTTAAAGGTTATTTATCCACTAAAATAAGAAGAAAAAAAACCAATTGCTTACAGCAACAATTGTTTTTCTTACTTTATTCCTTTTGCTACTTTATTCCCTTTTTATTTACCGGTACTGTAATACTGCTGGATTGGTGTAAGAAAGGGCATCCGGCCAGACAAAAAATTCAACCCCCCCATCATAAATTTCTGGCTACGCCACTGCTTGTATAGACATTTCTTTCGTCGAATCGTCGCGTTTTCATGTTTCCTCGTTTGTCCATTTAACAAGCAGACAGCAGTTAATGGCCTCCCTGCGGCTCTCTGCTAGTTTTCCCCGTTTACTCCGCTGGCTCTTTCTATCGTCTTCTCAAGACTTTTGCTTTCGACGGGGTCTGGGTTGGGAGCGCCGTTGAGTAGCGATCTTGAAGGAACTCTATAAAAGTTTAGGTGATTGAGCTAATCTTTAAGACCCGTTCTCAACAAAGTCCAGAATTCAGTCATTGGATCTTTGGCGCAAATGCTGATTCATGCCTTAGAAGTATAGACAATGAGACGGCAATACAGTGACAGACAGACAGACAGACAGACAGACAGACAGACAGACACGAACAAAGACAGGCAGTGGCAGTGGCAGAGGCAGAGGCAGAGGCAGTGGCAGAGGCAGAGGCAGTGACAGAGGCAGAGACAGAGGCAGAGGCAGTGACAGAGGCAGAGACAGATGCAGAGGCGCCATAGTGGCAGAGTCAGACTCATTAATCATTCAATGATGTGTAAAAGAATAGCCTTGACATCATTTCCTGCTTCTGTTCTGAGCAGCAGCCGCAGCAGCAGCAGCAGCAGCAGCACTAGTAACAAAAACCTCCTTCTGGTCAGAATATATACATAATGTATATATACATTATATATATATTTATATACAGTATACACATCATCTAACTGTTGTTGTTTTTAAGAGCAGTGACGAAGATGGCATTCTTCACCTGGAACATCGTTCCATATGGTCGGACGTAATTGGATCTGGTCAGTGGTCACTAGGTGGCAGGGAGAGTGGTGAAGACCAGCGGAACGAAGTGAACAGGGATCGCATTGATCACGTTAGGATCGACTGACCGGTCGCCATAAAGTAAACGAAGAGGCTTTGCTTGCAACACAGACGGATGACACGTTGGAAATATTCGAGAGAGAGATATGAATATATATATATATATACAGTTATACACATAAGCAGTTATTAGGGCCTATCCTATGGGGTCAAGGCTATATTTCTCCTGAGACGAAGTCAACAGTTCTGAGACCTCTGCTTAATTCAATTTTGACCTTTTTGTGTACAGGGTGGGCCAAAAAAGACCCCCTAGGTTTTTTGCCAATATCTTGACCAAAAGTAAGAATTTAGAAATGAAATTTTACAGTCTTAAAGACAATTCATATTTACACATGATGGTCAGATTTCATCAAAATATTTTAAACAGAGCAAAAGTTATACCACTTTTAGTGAGGCCACCCACCGTTTTTTGGCGATTCAGAAACGAAACGCAACAAACAGTAACAAAAACACGATTTTATTAAGTCTAATCTCAAATAACTGTTGTCAAATGAACTTGGCAGTGCTTCACAACTTGTGTTCCGTGTGCCCACCACCAGTGCCAAAACTTCTTTTGAGTCTCTTTGCAAAGTTCTTGATGGACCTGTTGATTAATCTGACAGATTCTTTATTTACCAATTACCAATTTGGTTGTCACCTTGCTAAGTGACTTCTCAGTGACGCGCAGCTACGCTGGTACCCTGTTTACAAAAAAAATAATAATGATCATCTGGCAATATCAAGACTATTTGATACCAATTATTTGAGATGAGAAAAAATCGTGTTTTGTGTCTTTTTTGTTGCGTTTCGTTTTTGAATCGTCAAAAAAACGGTGGGTGACCTCCCTAAAAGTGGTATAACTTTTGTTCTTTTTGAAATATTATATTGCAGTCTGGCCATCATGTGTAGATATGAATTGTCTCTAAGACTGTAAAATTTCATTTCAAAATTCTTACTTCTGGCCAGGATATTGTCAAAAAACCTAGGGGTCTTTTTTGGCCCACCCTTTATATAGATCTACACTGCATTTCATCCTTATTTGACTCCCAATTATTTTGTCGGCGGCTCAGCACAAATGCATGGACATTTCACTCGCTCTGCATTCTCTCACTTCTCTGTGGTTGGTCCAACAACCTTGAATGGATTTCCATTGACTATGCGACACCTCCCAAGCTGTTCTCAATTTCACAAACTGTTGAATTCTGCTTTCTTCGCTTGATCTCGGCCGGGAGCGCCCCTGAGTAGATACCTGGAAGGGGCGCTATATAAATTCTGATTGATTGATTTATATATGACTTTGACTGTAATAGTGTATAACTAACTGATCTAAACAGGTGCATTTTAAGACAGTCCGAAAGGGTCTCCAATTGTGTGTCTCGACATCGTTTAGTTATCTGCGTTTCTTCACAGATGACTTTCAATCTCTCACTTCTGTTTCCGCCCCCTCCCTTTTCCGATGTCTCTTTTCCATTGCGTACAAGCTTGCTAACTTGAACATCAAAACGGAGCTCAGTGATGCATGCCGATGTGCAATGCTGGCCAAGAAATATCCGCTTCTATGGGATAATTTAACAGTTGTTTTCAATCTTCAATAGAGAACCAGCGGAGCGTGTCCTTCTCTCCCATTGTGTATATTTACATCGTTTTGTCTTTAGCTCATTGTTTGCTGTCTCTCACTACTTCTGCAAGCTGCAGGTTGTGCAATATATACACGGAGTTAACAAAATAGTCCGCGACGAAAAAGGAAAAGGAATCATACAGCCTACTATAGCCGTATACAGATCAATATCCTCTCTGCTATTATGCTATTATGTCGATGCTTTAAAAGCGAATGAGATTAGAAACCGTCTGAACAGGTCAATATATTGTATATACTTTCGGGGAGGAGGTTAATGAACATGGCAGGAGATAGACAACTGTGGAAAATGCTCATCCATTCGTGCAGCCAACCGTCGCAGAGCGACGATGGCGGAATGACATGACATGACATGACATGACATGAACAGGTCAATATTAAATAGTCTTCTATATTGACATAATTATTTGTTTGATTGTAAATATCTTATTTATTTCGTATTGCAATAACAAAATCAAACGTAGACATACATGTATAGACTGCACGTGCGTGAAGCAATAAAGCATTTATCTTTATCGCATTTACTAATTTTAATAAAGATAAATCGACGAAGAAACGATTATTCAAGTGCAAATGTCGGAAACGATTACTCAAGTGCAAATTAATGTCGTGATCAGAGTATAAACGATAGCAGGTCAATGATTCACCGGTCCTTCAGACTAGGCCTATATTAACTTTAGAAGTAACGATCTTATTGCAAAATTCTTGTCTTCAGTGGTCTGCTAAAATTGTTATTCCAACCAGGTCAATACGACGTGAAGTGGTAGACCTTGGATATTAGAATCTGCGCAGTGCCTGATTTGTTAAACTGAGAGGTAGTGCGTTTAAGATCGTCATGTTATCTTGCATCAATATTGCAACATATATCTCTGTCTCTGTTGTAGCCTCCCGTAGAACTTTACGCTCTTCTGCCAATGGGGAGCTGCTGGTCCCTCGAACCCGCTCTGCTACCAGACAGCGTCGAGCCTTCTCGGTTGTTGGCCCGTCCACATGGAATGGGCTCCCACTTGCACTACGCTTACTACCTCGGAATAATTTGTCTGCTTTCTACAAGTTGCTCAAGACCTATCTTTTTAGCTGTGGATGGACTGGGAGCGCCTCTGAGTAGGCTTCTTGAAGGGGCGCTATATAAATTTTTGGAATGAATGAATGAATGAATATTAAACTCGGAATTTGCTGGAACCTGATTCGAAGCAGAAAATAAAAAAACGAAAGTTAAAGTCGCGATATTAATGCACGTGTAAGCGACTTAAAATACGTGAGTAGAATTGATTCGATGCGGAAGACAAAAACGTTTTTCGATGGGTCTCAAAGTATCATCTCTCACAGATTGACTTTGGAAGATAGTTTTAAGACAGTCCGAAATTGCCTCCAATTGTATTTGTGTATTTCTACATCGTTTACTTCTCTGCGTTTCTTCACAGTTTACTTTCAATCTCTCACCTCTGTCTCCTCCCATCCCTCCCTTTTCCGATGTCTCTTTTCCATTGTGTACAAGCTTGATAACTGGAACATCAAAACGGAGCTCAGTGATGCGTGCCGATGAACAAAGCTAGCCGAAAAATATCCGCTACTACAGGATAATTTCTCAGTTGTTTTCAATCTTCAATAGAGAACCGGTGAGCGTTTGAACAAGCGTTGCACTTGAAGTGGCGGCTCTTCTGGAAGATTGCAGCTCCGAAACAGTCATCAGGCGTTGAAGTATCAGAAGCAGAAGCTTAAAGACGAGGCAGGCAATTGCAAAGGCCATGACGGCCGCAGGGATCCACAGCATGAGAACGCTTTCCACTTCATCGAAGACCTTCATCAGGTCCTCGTTCGGACCATGTGGAACGTATTCCGCCGCCTGGAACCCGGCGCGAACGAGGTTGATGGAGGCGACCATGATGAGCGCAGAGGCGGAGAGGCTGCCGGCCATGTTGCCCCGACTGTCCTTGTAGGGCAGGGCGTGGATGTGGTGGAGCAGGATGACGAAGCAGAGCAGGATCATGCCGAGCATTCGGATCAGGTTGTCGTTGACGAACGTGTAGAGGAGAACGAGGATGAGCCGACGTCCGATGAGCAGACCCTGGCCACAGATTGGACCGAGCAGGCGGACTTCGATCTCCTTGAACGGACCTTGGAGGATCTGGACGACGGCCTGGGTCTCAGCCGAAAGGTTTCCGCTGGAGACGACCGGTCGATTCCCGCGGAGACGGAGACGGATGGCGACCCAGCGGAGCAGGAATGGTAACGGGAAGATGCAGGCGACGAAGAACTCGAGCAGAGAGATGAGACAATCGCGCAGCAGTTCCGGTCCGAGAAGCAGAACGAGGCAGAATGGAACGGTGCATGCGACGGCGTACGCGAGAACCCAGTACTGCCAGACCTGGTAGCAGGTGACGGTTCCATCGATGTAGAGAACGCTGCGGTTCTCTAGTGGAACGCAGTTGAGCAGAGTGAACGAGGTAGTCGCCAGTTTCTGATAGACGAAGAGCAACGCTAAGACGAAACCGGAAGCGAGGCGAGTGGAGAAGTAGGTCGACAGAGAACTGCTGCTGCTGCTGCTGGTGGTGCTGGTGGTGGTGCTGGAAGACGAGGGTCGTCTCAAGGTCATTCGATGAGTGCACCACTTGTAGACGAGGAAGACGAGTCCGAACTGAGCGAGGACGTACGGTACGAAGAGAACGCGAACGAGGAGCTTCATCGTCGGAGTGACGCCTCTCAAGTAGCAGTACTGGTCGAAGAACTGAAAGATCTCGATGCGGAACTTGAAGAGACCGGCGAGGAAGTCTCTGAAGATGACCTTGAATCGGTTGTCGACGGAAGTGAAAACCGTCTTGATATGAAGCAGCTGAGCATCCTGGAAGTAGAAGAAGCTGATTATGATGAAGCTAACGCCGAGATCTGCAGACGCTGGAGCAGCAGCAGCAGCAGCAGGAAAAGGAGTCGATTGGTCACAGGCGAATGATTCTGTCTGCGCTGTGGACCTTGACGGAGTCTCATCGTAGCCGCTGTTCAACTCGTTCAGTTCATGGACCGTTTTACCATTCTGGGTCGTCACCGGTTTTCGTTTCTGTGGATAGATTTCGCTCCGGATATCTTGGTGTCGTCCAGTGCCATTAGTCGGTGCTGCTTCAAGACCGTTCGCTGCTCCCCTTTTGAAGAAGAGGACGCAGCTGGAATTACCAAGTTTGACTCCATTGAGGAACATGAGATCCCGGATGTCCTTCTGGAAGAGGAGGAAGAGAAAGTAGAGGACACCTGATCCCAGAAGGACCGGCCACAGCCACGTGGAGTCACACTGGTCGTCTGGAACGCAGTCGGAGGAGAACAGCGCCTCGGAGAATCCGTGCTCGCACCGTCCGCACAGTGGCCCGACCCGATGCGGTGCGCATCTGTTGTACCCTCGGCAGTTCATCGACGTGCAGCAGTACCCTCTGGGACAATTCTGGAAGCGAATCCCGTACTCCGTCTTGTAACCCCAGAAGTTGGGAACGGCGGTGATCTGCTGGAGGCAGCGACCTCCGTACGGACAAGGACGGCAGGTGATGTCCCGATAGACGTAGAGGTCAAGGGCCGGAGTGGTTGGCGCATCACCGTTGACGTTCAGTGTGTAGTGGATGAGGTTAGCGTTGAGGCTGCGGCTGTAGTTGAGAAATCCCCGATCGAGACTGTACTTGTTGCGGGCGCACGGTTCGCAGTAGTAGGACAACTGGTCGACCTTGAACGACCTCTGCAGACCGAGGGTCGTGACCTGGTAGGCGGAGGCGTTCGTCACTCGCAGACGATACCCGATCGGACACTGGACCGAGATGCTGGCGACGTCGAACGACCAGTGAGTGCCGCTGTGGTGGACGATCGTCACGTGACTAGTGGCGGTGATGACGCGCATCCTGGCGCCCTCTATCGTGACGACACCGTTGGAATAGAGCAGATCCCCTTCCATCGAATGCTCATCGCTGGCAGAGTTTTCCAGTTCCGATCGGACGATGGCCAGCGTTCCCTCGCGGTCGACGAACAGCGATCCTCCGAGGAGCCGAGCAGTGTTCCTTCTGAACTGACAGTCGACGACGGCGAGACTGCTGCGCTGGAGACGGATCGCCCCTCCCTTCCCGACGAAGGCCACCACTCCCTTGCAGCAGACCGACTCGATCGTCACCTCGTTGCGGTCGATGCGAAACGTGTCGAGGTGGTGACGGACCTTGTCGATCCGGTAGAACCCGGCCGCGTTGCCATCGAACACCGACCGATGGACGGCCACGTGGGACCCTGGGCTGCCGAGCACCAGCAGCGCTGCACCCGCGTGCATCGCCCGGTTGTCGACGAAGACGCAGTCGGTGATGTTGGCGAACCGGAAGGGACCGATGACGGTCAGACCTCGCTCGTTGTCCTCGAAGCGACACCCCTCGACGATGATCTCCATCCCAAGCTGATCCGGACCATGCCCTCCACGAATCTGTCCTTGACGAGGACGTTGAACGACGTCCTTGTCCGGTTCCATGACACGGATGAGGAGTGCAGCCTCGTAGAGATTACGGACGCTCTGAACGGGGTCCTCGTGCATCTGATGCACGAAGCGACTGTCTCTGATCCGGACCATGCTCTCCACGAATCTGTCCTTGACGAGGACGTTGAATCCACCGTTGACGCTCGGCTGACCAGGGGCGTTCGTGAAGGTGCAGTTGTCGATCGTGACTTGGGTGGAGCGACCTGCCAACGCGCTGAATTTGATGTTCGAAAAGGTGGAGTCGGTCCAGTGCAGGTGAAGGGTCTCGGCCGATATCTGAACGTCGTTAGACTGATTCACTCCCTTATGACTCAGATCCCATGTCGAATGCTTGATGGATAGATGGAAGAACGGGTTTCGAGGTGGAAAACTCCACTTGGCGTGACCCATCCTCACGTCATCCATCATCAGCTGGCAATTCCGCATGTCAAACAGCACTCCACGCACGTTGATTCGAATCAACGACAGTCGAACTACGTCACTTCCTGTGACGTTGACGACAAGCAGACGACTGTTGCTGTGCGCTGCGCATCCGAATTGGAAAGCGCGGGAAAGACCGACAAGACTGACGTTGCGTCTGATTAGAAGCGGTCGTTCCAGCTGGCACAACCACTTGGTGGAAGCATTGTTTCGCACACTATCCAGGAAGATGGTAGCATCGTCAGTGGTTTGGTTAGCTATGGTGTTCAGGATGTCTAGAGCTCTTCCAATTGTGAGACACGGCCTTGAGATGCCGGAACAGTCGCTTCGATCGTCACCGATATCAGTGACATATCGAATGGAAGACGTAGATGATGACAACGACGAGTGAATATCTGAAATTGTATTGTACAGAAAACATTCAGCGAAGCAGAAACACACTCTCTCTTTCTCTCCGTGTCTTTGTGTCTCTGTGTCTGTCTGTGTCTGTGTCTGTCTCTGTCCCTGTCTCTGTCTCTGTCCCTGTCTCTGTCTCTCTCACCGGAGCCTTAATAGAAGGCTCTGTCTCTCACCCCCTCTCTCTCTCTCGCTCTCTCGCTCTCTCGCTCTCTCTCGCTCTCTTTCTCTTTCTCACTTACGCGCAAGGGGAAGAATTCCGCATTGAAAGGATTCAGAAGAAGCTTGCTAAGCTAGGCTTAGCTGGCCATCAAGGACTGAACATAGCCAAATTAGATAAATGGCATTCGTAAATGGCATTCGATTGAGAGATATAACAATGGGTATTTTTAGTCTGAAGACATCTCGGTAAGAAGTGAAATCTCGGTGGAGTTGTAGGCTTACATAGCGTATATAAACAAGAGTGGGGCCACCAAGGACATTGCGCAATCTAAAAATATTCAACTCATGTAGGCCAATATAATAGTAATATGATAATCGAATTGACTTAATTTGTAGAGACGAATTTGAGTACGAGGGTGTATGTATACCGCGAAAAGCAGCTCAGAGCAAGACCAGAAAAACCAACCCATCAGTTCATATGATAAAAGACTATATAGGCTACCGCTGTTCGCTAGTAGACCTTTTTCAAGATCTTGGAAATGCTCTTGAGAATAGCTCAGTTGCTCGTTAGTCGCTGCTTGACTACGAAGGTAATGGTGTTGAAAGGAATGCCGTATTATGCGTAGACCTGTGTATAGTGTATACCCACCTTTGAATGTGTGCAAGTAGCCTACATGTATGTATGTATGTATGTATGTATGTGCACTTGTTATAGCGCCCCTTCAAGCTCTCTCTCTACTCAGAGGCGCTCCCGACTGCAGAGCGGACACTGCAGCGGAGTTTCACGCCGAAGCGCTGAGCAATTGCGAGTGAAGGACTTGCCCAAGGTCCCTACGCGGCGACGTGAGGTGGATTCGAACCTCGAACCTTCCGGCTTCAAGGCAACGACGCTACCACTAGACCACCGCGCCCCACGTATGTAGCTTATGCATGACTTGTGTGTGCAGACTATGCATGTTTTCAGGTAGCTAGGTAGATTGGTATAGCTATGTATGGCATATGCTTATCTCTCATCAATACCTTTATCATCTAGGCTTACTTCAGCTATTATCCAGACCTGCGCCAACTATAATATATAGTTGCAATCACCTTCCATGAGATTGCAGCTTGATCTCCTGAGCTTGTCTATATCTCTGTCCATTCTCATTTTTAGTGATAACACTGACTTGAAGATGAGTCCGGGAGCCATTAAAGCGTTGAGTGTATAAATTTGCGATATAATAATTATGCTATAATTATTCTTATTAAAATTCTCGTTCGTCTCGTCAGAGCTAGCGCGTGTTTTTTTAACTACAGTTGCTTTCATTTTGTTGTCTTCCTGTTTGTTAGAACAACTATCTTCCAGATGACTCTTATTCTGTCAAACTGCATTCAAACGACACACAAGTCTACGGCATCAAAAAGTAAACAATAACGGGACAAAATGAAAATGTGACTATCACAGTGTATGTTTCGTTTAATTAAGAAACCGTAGTGGAGCTTGAGTAATGGCTATAAATAGTCTATAAGTATATAAGCAGCCATGCATCAGCATCCTGTGTATACTACAACATGCAATTTATGGCACCGTATTTAGGCAGATCGCCCCACCGGAAAACACTTTCATGCACGCATCGCCGCATCGGACGATATATCAACATCTGAGACTGCATGCATGGATGAATCTATGCTGCACAGTTGTAGAGGTCTAGATCTACTTTTATAGTGAAGCAGCAATTATTGCAGCATAATAATAACAACAACAGCGCCAGAATCAGTTTTCTTATAAGCTATATTCTAATCTTTACAGTCTACACGATTTTTGCGTGTGTGTGCTTGTGTGTGTGTGTTTGCTTGTCAGTGTATGTTTGGTTAAAAGAGGGAGATGAGTAGGACTATATGAAAAGCAACAGGAAATATGTTATTTGAAAGGCCTAGGTTCTAAAACCAGAATAGTATAGGGCCTACATGTACATGTATTTACGCAAATATGCGTATGTTTAATGTTTATGCCTACGTGCAAACTATCATAAAGCATGTCTCCACGCGTTTTATGATGACTCGCGCAGTGTCCGCAAACACAGATAAGATATTCTTGCATGTCTACATGCAGGTCTATACAATCTACACATACGTATAATTATATACATTTATGTATGTTCGCATGCATTTATGCCTGATCAGACCATCTGAGTCTTCGGTGAATGACTTGGATCTAACGGAATTGTCAGAATATCCAATGACTAGAATTATATCGCATTTCATGCATTCTGCATTTACGTAGGCCTATTCACGTATAGGCCTACGCCTAATCGTCAGGTTCCTCTGAATAATTCTCGGTCGTCAGCTTTCAATGATTGTATCTGACTGCTATAATATTGCACACTGTATCTGGCTGTTCTGTCCGCGTTGTGCCGCATTGTCATCCATACATAACAAATGGTCTGCATTGAATGCATTCTCGTCTCTTACGAGCCTATAGAGTCCTATAATTATGCTTCTGTATATCTCCTCATTCCGCATCGTGACAATTCTTCCAACAAATGCTTGAGAGGCGCGTTCAATTTCTATTCGAG
The DNA here is from genome assembly GCA_949752735.1 of Lumbricus terrestris. NCBI lineage: Eukaryota > Metazoa > Annelida > Clitellata > Crassiclitellata > Lumbricidae > Lumbricus > Lumbricus terrestris. The sequence goes on from OX457040.1 coordinate 45,974,070, forward strand.
TATTTTAAAACTATTTTTAGACCTATAATCATCGATCGATCTACTCCTCTGATATCTTTGGAAGTTGAAGTTTATTATTTTTGTTTTCAATGACTATTATTCAAGGTTGCTCTGCATTGGCAATTCGTCCGAATCTTCCACTGATGTTGTCCATCTGTGTATTGATGTACTGTAGACCTATATAGTTCTGCTCCATTTTCTATTTCGGAAGCCAATGACGTAAAATAGTGAAGATTGTTAGAGTATATCTAGTGTGATTCGCACATGCCTATAGCACCTGAGTGACCTGACAGAATTCCATTACTTCCTCTATAATAATCTTATTACAGTGGTGAAACTAATTCGATCAGGTGCGGTGATAAGACATCTGACAGACATTATAGGCTAGCCCCAGTTTTCGACTGCACGCATTCCGTGATCTTTTTTACTTGTATCACACTCAATACTGCGTATTTCAAGCAGGGCTGTTTTTAAGGGAATTTTAGAACTGCACAACTTCTTCTTTCCCTTCCCATCCTCCATGGTAAATTACTTCCAATCGGAGGACAATGACCTTTTTTGATAGTTTTCACTGTACATAAGTGCTTCTACAACTGCAAAAATGCATTTAGAACTGCACATTTTGTGTACAACTGCACGCTAAAAAGCCCTGATTTCAAGTGCAGTTCTATAGGCTACAATATACATTACACACACAACGTCAATTGCATTAGCCGTGAAGGTGTGTCCTATTACAATCGGCGAAGTGTAATCGCTCATAATATTAGGCTATAAATATTATGTGCGCGGTAAACATGAGCGTATATACGCATGCATGAGCAATTGAGCATGCACTATATATATAGACGAGATTAATATATAAAAAAGTGTTTTGGTTCCTATCGCTTAATTAACTGTGACCCAATTGCGCAGACCTCCAGTTTATGTGCAGGAGAGAATAATAAGTTGCCTTATATGACAGACTTAATAGGCTATACCGTGTATCAAGCATATAAAGAGAGAATATAAAATCTGACGGTTAACGACCACAACTGAATCGCTTCCACGTCACCAAGCCTGATGAATGCTTCAGCACTGCACAGTGCACACTGTATAGGTTGATATCCATATGTATAAAATATAAAATAGATCTATATATACATGTATATGCATATATCTCACAACATGCATCCGTAGACTAAGGCCGTGAATGGGTAGACAGTTGAAGACACACGCACATAATTATATATATGCGGATAGAAAACATGTATCAACTTCTGTTTAGGGGTGTATATATACAACTGCATATAATATTATACATAATCATAGGCCTATGTATAGCCTATAGCACTCGCACACACGCACGCATACGCGCACACACACGCACATACATATTATATTTATATATTATACAGGGTGGCTCAAAAAAAGTACCACCGGATAAAGTGCGATAACCTCGCAACCGACTGATATTTTTCTGTGAAAATTTTCCAATTTGCAGGAGAATGAATTTCCAACAATCCCTGAAAGTTTCACTTGAAAGTTTTCAAATTTGCAAAAGTTAGAGCTGTTCAAACTTTCAATTCCATTTTTCCAAATATTCGGAGAATCATGCTCCAATACTTGTGATTTCATTAAGATTTTTTGCAAATTACAACACACAAATTGATGACGATGGTATTTGGTGATATTTTATAGATTAAGGTCTCATTTCGTGAATCCATTAATGAACGTTATGGGCAAAGTTTCTGCGGAAGATAAAATGGGAACTCGGACGTTGCGTGAACAGAGACTGGGACTTCGCGCAATCATAGCAAAATATCCAGTGAAAAGTGGAGCCTGAGCACGTTGAAGGCTATAATCTCTGTAAACGTGTTTATGTAACTAAGATCAGATGTCGGAAGAAAGGCAGGAAGTGGTAATTTGGTCTGACTGAAAAACGCGATTTTCACGAAATTCGCTTGGTAATCGAAAGGGTCAAGTTTGCAAAGCACATCATGGTTTCGGCATCAGATATGCTGGCGTGTGTCACGGGCCTCACGGCTGCAAGAAAATACTGCATTTAATCCCATTCAGTAGGTTAGATGTCAAACTCATCATTGGACTCTCTTACAAAGGCTCATTGAAGACCAGGTATATGCTCTAGCATTGGTTTTATTTTCCAGCATAACGGTGCGCCTGCTTGCTCGTACGGCAAGGATGATTATGATGGCGCTACCTTATTGCCATTAACTGAAGTAAATGTATTGGCAAAGATGACTAACAAACTCGCTGGCCCTTAGCCCTCTTGCTTATCACGTCTGAGGAGCTATGCTGGAACGCTGCAAGACATTTCATCCAAAGTTGGCGAACATTGGCCAGCTGAAGCAAGTCTTGCTGCTAATGTGGGATCAATTGCTGCAGGACCCGACCAACAAGGCCATACTGAGCTTCACAAAAAGAATTCAAGCTCGTGCTAAGGCAGGGAGTGGACACTCTCGTTATACCTTACAATAAACTGCAAAACGGAATTCTGAGGTCGTAGTGAAAAGTGATATCATTTGACATGGAAATGTACAAGTGACGTTCCTTTTCCGTGGAAATTTGAAAAAACGAAATTGAAAGTTTAAACAGCTGTAACTTTTTCAAACATGAAAAGTTTCAAATGAAACTTCAGGGATTGTTGGAAATTCATTCCCCTGCAAATTGGGAAATTTTCGCAGAAAAAGTTCAATCGGTTGCGAAGATATCGCATTTTATCGGGTGGTACATTTTTTATTGAGCCACCCTGTATATAATACAAATGCGTGAAACGCGTGAAGGCAATTTGGCGATCGAGTATTCCGTGCTTCTGGCACCGGACGCTTCCACTCATGAGTTGCAGAGATCTGATAATAAGCTAAAAGCAGAAAGAGAGAAGAAAACAGGTTTCACAAGCACAGCATTCTCTACTGCGTAAGCATTCTCGGTTCGGCCGACATCGATCATTCATATGGCGCCTGAAGCATTATCGATCCCGAAAGACTAACGCTTCATTTGCAAGCGACGCAATTGACGCAATTGAATCACGACATTTGAATGCGAGTGATGGAAGATAAGCCTCAACTGCACCGATTGTATTCAGGCATAATTCAGCCTTAGTATATAAACCAAGCGATAGAGGAAGAGAGACAGACAGCCAGACAGACAGACAGACAGACAGACAGACAGACAGGCAGACAGACAGACAGACAGACAGGCAGACAGACAGACAGACAGATAGACAGGCAGGCAGGCAGACAGGCAGGCAGACAGAGTTGTCGTTGATTTCATGCTGATCTAGCACTGAACAGTGTGCTATCTCTCGTCCGTTGTCTGTCCATTCCCGTCCGTCTGTTCATTCGTGTGGAATGTGACACTGTATACGTCTACTGCCACACTGCAATCTGTGCATTGTGATTGGATTTCGTTAAAGCTAATCAGAGTGTTAAGATAAGAAGATGGAGACTGGAATTGCTTTTTGAGTGAATAAATTTTTTATGCTCGGTTTACTGATCAATCAGAGATCGCATGATGGACCATCAAAGGGTATTTAATGATTTAAAACAGAAATGACCTTACTGCTTCTCATATTCATGCATAGCAAGCAGCAATGCCGCCAGCATAAAGTTCTCTTTGTGTCCTGAATCAGCATCGTCAATAGTTATACTCTTCATGACTTTTAAATTTTTCATCGCAGGTCAAATTAACAAGCTATCCTGTGAGCTGCTTGTTACAATGAAGTTCTATGCCCTAATTTCCTATTAGAATAGCAATCGCCGCAAAGTACTAAGCCCTTAAGTCTATGAAACGCGTCTGAGTCAGCTCTATAGCCAGATCTATGAGTTTAGTCGTCGTTTTCTGCAATGCTTAGAATGCAAGTAAACTGAAGAACTACTTGGATTAACTTGGATTAAGTGAGTAGGCCTAAAGGTCCTACATCAATATAAAACTTTAGCAAGGCCTACAAGCTGCGGTGGTTTCCCATGCGCGCAGTCGTTTCGTAGACTTTATTTTTATACTCTTAAGAACACGGACAGTTATATGGATTTTGTCTGTACATGCAGCTTAGTGAAGTGGCAACCGATGGTCTATATACTGCACTGTGGTTAATGTTTCAAATCAAAAGAACCGGCAGCGCTGCTCCAGACCAGGACCTCTGCTCCTAGCGGCAAATTACCTCCACAAAAGACTTAGCCAGTTGAGTAGGCCTATATCGTGCGCGAGGAGCAGAAAATGACGCTATGGTCTAATGGGCAGTTGGACCAAGCGAGTGATCAACATGTGATAAAATAATATTGATTCGATCAATGCAAATCCCTCCATTGGCCCGAATTCCGCTAAAAAATATACGCGTCTGTCTATGAGAGCGGGATCAAGACTATTTCAGAACGTAATATAAAGACAGTAGGCCTAGGCTGTACTGCAACTTGACTTCGCCCTTGCTCATTCTCGTTTCATTGTCGCTTTTTCTGCAATTTTCTTTTTTCAATCTTATTTTCTACAGTTTGGTAAAAACGTGCTTTAATTCATTTGGCCTGACGTCACTGGGTGCACCCTCTGTCAACTCGTTTCATTCCCTTTCGTATTTTGGTGCTCATTTGTCATGTCTAGCCGTAAATGCCAACGTTTGATGTCAGTTTCATAAAACGTTCGCTCTACCGCACGTGTAGGCTAATGGCATCTCATCTCATGCATATAATTTGGATGAATATCAACAACTCTAGTTATAGGAAAATTATAGGTCTGATTGACCATATTATTGACGCTCTGGTCTACTGCATTGATTTGATCAGATGATTAAATGAATTGAATGAATTCTGCAACGCGGAATAGATCTATGACCTTTTAGACCTAATCGGATATGGAAACGGGACAGTCCAAAAAGAAACATTTCACTAATGTAGCATAATATTTTTATAATGACGACAAAATATGGCACTGTGCCACTGTTGGCAGCAAGCTAGGCCTATTTCTATAATGCTTTACAAACCTGCCTACTGTCAGTGCAAATGCCGATGCTCAGAGTTATGCAACAAGTGCAATTTAGCTGTTAAATGGACGAAAGTTTACTGTGGGAATTTCAATAGTACAAAAGAACGTATAGGGTGCCTACGTATTACCGTTCATGTGCCAAAAGCAGAACATGATTTCATCTGCTAAAGCATCCGCGCCCATATACAATGTAGCAACGCATGTATGTTCGTATATCTTTGCATATCTGTGTGTGCATACATGTAGTTCATGTGTTATGCATGTATTGTCCGGATCGATGACCTTTACAGTCTACAAGCATTCATTCATTCATTCATTCATTCATCCGTTTAACCATTCATTCATTCATTCATTCATCCGTTCAACCATTCATTCATGCAGGAACATTCACATAGCACTTCTCAGAGCGCACACATTGTTTCAACGAGTAATCTCATGCGTCGATTATGCACATTAACTTTCCTTACCAAGACCATTCAGCTCAGGTTCATTTCTTCCCAAATCAGTGGCGGCGCTGGGGGTCTGGGAGGGGCTAAGCCCCCCCTACAAGAGGCTCAGCCCCCCTAAAAAAGGGCCATACGAATTTTTACATTGAAATATCCACGATTTTCGGCTGACGACTAAAAAAAATAAGGTCGTCAGAAATGTTTCCGGCGAAAATGGAAAATTTTCATGAGATTTCGGTCGATGACTAAAAAAAAGGTCGTCAGAAATTTTGGCGACGAAAGTGGAAAATTTTCGCCGCGAGGCTTCAGCCCCCCAAAACTGAAATCCTGGCGCCGCCACTGTCCCAAATACGGACTAGACATAAAATACGATGCACCATCGTAGACTAAGGAGCGTTTAGTATAGCACTGACGTCATAGCCCCTGCCTACGCACATTCGTTCATTTCGTTGAATTGCATTCTGCAAGGTATCGATTGCTACTCGCATACTAAAGGCATCGATTGTCGGATGTAGTTGGGTGCAATGGATATGAACTAGACGTAGGCCATTCAGAGCGAGCATTTATAAGACCTTCCGTCATCAACTGACTGTTATGGAACCGCATGAAATTCAATTGAATGGAAGTCAATTCTTAGCACCAACTAACAATAACATAACTTCGGTGAGACCTGTAAAGCGCAACTGCAAGAAAGCTCATAAGCCGAGCCGACCATTCAGGGAAACTCATCAAACGGACCAGACTTGCGGAACGAATATCACACTCATGCAAGCGACGTTAATAGTACTATTAATAGATATTATAGTACTCTAAAGGTGAGGCCGAATGAAAGCAAGTTTCGTTATCAGGGTCACAATAATAAAGTGTTATTAAACAATCATTATTGCGCATAATCCATGAAATTATGTTGCACTCATAAAAATCGTACTCTGTGCTAATAAGTGGATTGATCGATTGCAAAGAACAGATCCACTCCCAAGAATATCACCGAATAAATTTAGGATAGGCAATAAACGCGAATGCCTAGCAAATATTGGAGACATAAACCTGTCCCACGGAAAAGTTAAGAAGAAAAACAAGAAGATGATGATGATGATGATGATGATGATGATGATGATGATGATGATGATGATGATGATGATGATGATGATGATGATGATGATGATGATGATGATGCTAAAGAAGAAGAAGAAGAGATGAAGGAGAAGGAGGAGGAGAACAAGATGAAGAAGTAGAAGAAGAGGAAGAAGAAGATGATGATGAAGAAGAAAAAGAAGAAGAAAAATGTGCGAGCCATGGGCTTGGGTAGCACATATATAGGGGTAGTCATCATCGTTATGTTTAAATGATGGTAATCTGCTTTGTGGTCAGTACAAAGAAGATAGTCGATGCAATAAGGGTCCATTACATAGGGCTATACATGTAGTTGCAGTCTGAGTGCCAGGTGAACTTTCCTTGTCGGTAAAATGTCTGGTTAAACGAACGGTGCTTTTTCGGTTCCTTGCAGTCTCTGATTCTCCTCATAACGTTTTAGGTCTCTATAGATCTATAGACTATATGCCTATATAGGCTAACGATATATATGCCTATATAGGCTACTCCACGCAGAAGACGACGCCAGAGCCACCGACTCAAAGAACGAATAACAAGAAAAAAGACACACTGAACGAACAAACGATGATCAACAGAGACTCTGAGAGAGACACATCGGACGACAAACAGAAGACAGACAGAACGACAAACAGAAAGATTTATGAACGACTGCAGACCGATGGAAACATTGACGCATTGACCTACAAGTACATCCAATGACAGACCGAACGGTATACATGTAGAGAGACAACGACAGATGAAATGGAAGACAAGGCAAAAGACAAGACGACAGACTTCCCGACTGACCGAATGCCCGACCGACCGAGTGACCGCATGTCCGAATGCCCGACTGACTGACCGACCGAATCCCCGGCCAAATCATCTTGGTTGTTACGCTTCTGCTAAGTCAATCAACTCCGTTTGTTTTCATGAGCATCTATTATCATTAGTCTTTCCGCCTGTCTTGTCCATCTGTCCGTCCGTCTGTCTGACTGTCTACTTGTATGTCTGTCTCTCCGTCTGTCTGTCCGTCTTTCTGTCTGTCTGCTTATGGAAAACTGAGTAAACAGACAAATTGAATGCTTTGTTTGCCATCAACAATGGTTCTGCTTTGGCCATTGCACCAGAGAATTATGACGACGATGATGCCGATGAGACGCAGCAACCAGAATAAGATTGGACGGGGATTGAGAGGATGCTCAGTTGTGGCTGCTGCTGCTGATGATGCTGCTGGTGGTGGTGAGGTTATTGTAGCAGAACGATTGCAACAGATTGGCTGTTCAATCGGAAGAAGACGAATAAATTTACTCTACATCAACGATGGATTAATTATTAATGCAGACATTTAGACAAAATTAGAGAGGAGGAGGAAGAGAAGGAGGAGGAGGGGAAGAGGAGATAGAGGAGGAGATGAAGGAGAATATGAGAAGGCGAATGGGAGGGGAGGAAAGATGCTCTATTACTGCTTTGAATGAAGTCTATTAATCAATTTGATATTCTTTCGCGAGACAGAGTTATTTAGTTCTACCAATTTGGATGAATGATGATCGATTACAAAAAATGAGTAATAAAATTGCAGAAATCAAAAAGTGAAAATAATGTGCCACAAGAGAAAAGCTAATAATTAAACGTTAAAAAATTATTCTAAATCAACAGATTTAAGAAAGTGAAAAATAAGTACAGAAATAAGTTAAGGTTTTGCAAATTGTTTAAAAAAAGATAATCGTTAAACGTTTTTGACGACTAAACAGAATCATTTTAATAAAGCGAAGATGAAAATTGGCGGTGATAGAAACTTAAGATTGACTCTGAAAAATTATGATGACAAAATAATTGCGCCATGATAAAACGTTTGGGCGACGTTAGGCGCAACCTTGCTGGTTTGTCACTGGTCAGCTTTTGTAAACAATTAGATGTCTCAACCGGAAAGAGGAGAGCAAAATAATGTGTCAGGATTGTTTTGTGCTACTCTATTTGAGTCTATAACCTACATGTAGGCCATAAGAAAAAAATCTTTCTTGGTGGGCTTCTTCAAATCTACCTACACATAGACTATTATGTCTGCATTTTCATCTATAGTCTACAACGAATGAATGTCGTTTGGTTTTGGCCACCATTACTTATTCAGTTGCTGATAAATAACTATGGAATGTGAGCACGGTTACTTGCATCCAGAAGCTAAGATTGACTTATACAGAACGTGGTTTCCAGTCGATTGCTTGTCTCCAAGGGCAACAGCAGCTGCGGCAGCAACTCATAATAGTTTATGGAGCAAATGTTTCGAATGGCTGAATTTTCCTCTGGTCTGTGTTAGTCTTACGTAGAACTCATTATTGGAAATTTTATCAGCATTTTATCGACTTACAAAAAATATACGCCTTAGTTATTTTTATTCTTTTAGCTCTTCCAACAAAATGCTGTGATACCTCGAACCCAAGTATTATAATTGTACCTGTTATAGTAGTCAATCTTCTCTCGCTGAAAGCCACTTTCGCATGTGTTGCTCATTCCATAGTTTATCTTCTTATTTAAAATCCAAGTCTCTCTCTAGTTCTTCTGATGATCTACCAAAATACCGCCTCACCTCTACACTCAGTTCGACATAGTAGACCTATATATTGAGTTATTGATCAACTATCTTCTCACTGTATGCCTCTCTTTCCACTTCGACTACCGTAGGCTATTTAGGCCTACAGGCTACATGTAGGGATTGTAGGCCTACCATATTCCACTGAAAATCAACTACTTACCAGTCAGTCGATCTGATCCAGCTTTCGATTGGCTTGCATCTTATAATTGCATCCCCGTATTAATCAAGTCGTGTATAAATCAACGCACATCAACGCCCACTGTCTTAGATTGAAGTGTACGGCGAGTTTCTGTACTGGGTCCACTTATTTCACGCTTTATATGTCACTCAACTAGACGTCGTACTTACCAAACCATTTATATGTTTATGATGCGAAGCTGCTCCTCTCGTTTAATAGATTCACACCTAATTCTTCTTCATTTCGTTTGCATCCATCTTTACATCGACGACCATTTTTGACGACTAATAAAAGCTAAATATGAACCATTCTAAGACCGAATTTCTCATTAGAGACTCGGACTAACAATCCTGCAAATGTTATCGGCTAAGTCTGTTCAGATGGGTGGCTTATACTTGTATCAAGTAAGGGGTATTCGCAGATTCAGTTATCAAATCTACAGGCCATATCAATTCACTAGGCTTCTTAAGTGCTTTACTTATCAGCGAGGTTGGCTACTGTAGCTCACATCTCACTACAGCAATGATAAAGGAAGTTCATCCACCATCCATCCATCCATCCATCCATTTATACGTCCATCCATACATCCATCCATCCATCCATCCATCCATCCATACATCCATCCATCCACCCATCCACCCATCCATACATCCATACATCCATACATCCATACATCCATGCATACATTCATCCATCCATTTATCCATCCATCCATCCATCCAACCATCTATTCGTTCGTTCGTTTCTGTTGAAGTCATTTTCATAAGAAATTCTTTATCCAAAGGACTTCCTCCTCGCGACGTCCTTTCGTCGTCTTATCGCGTCCCACGGAGTCGGTACAAGTCTTTGTTCCAGTCTGACTTATACGAATCCATTGACCCAGTTCAACTGAGGTTGTGTTTGTGGCAAAATGCCGACGCCAGATTTCAATTCCAAACCAGAAGCAAATTATGGTTTCAGATTATCGTTCAGAACCTAGAACTGATCCCAACGACGAGATAATCCGATCCACAAGATAGCCGTATAGCGAAACCAACGGACAGCAGTGGATGGCAACTATCAGCAATGAAATCGCTTCAGTATAATATATAGAAGGATTCGACCCGCTCCGGCCACAATTCCACCACACCACACCCACCACACCCCACCACACTCCGACCTCCACCGGTACGCCACCCGAGAAATTTGGGTTTCGGGAAAATTTCCTCGTCCCAGCCCAACCACCCCACTTCCACCCCAACCTCCACCCCAACCATCCCACCCCCACACCACCCTCACCTCCACCCCACTTCCACCCCCAAACCATATCACCCCACCCCTCCACCCCCACCCACCCCACCCATCCACCTCCACCCCACCCACCCCACCTACTCCACCCCCACCCCACCAAGGCTTGGAGTGAAAAGCTTAAAAACTGTGGAAATGCATTCCGAACAAACAGACACACAGAATCTTCTCTTTATTTATATAGATAAACGGAAGTCTTTAATATCTATATTATAATTCCGAAATTCCATATGTTTGTTTGTTTGTTTGTACACTTTTTGACTCTCCCCTGCAGAATAGGCTCGGAAATGAATCAGCGTCGGTTTATAAAAATTCTTGCAATCGATTCTTACCCAAATTATAAGGTCATCGCAACTATTTTCAGGTTTTAACTCACTTTAAAGCAAGAATTATTAGCCTTTTAAGACAGATTTCATCAATAAATGATAACGCTAGCACTTTGGTGAAGAGTCTACTCCGCATGACGTCATACCCGCCCAGTAATAATTTTCGTAGCGCCCCGCAGGGACGGGTTACGTTTGGCTTTTTGGGGAAGCGAGGTGGGGTGGAGGGTTGGCGAAAACCCGAAATTTAGAAGTCAACGATGGGTACCAGAGTGGAGTAGTTGTTAAAACCCTAAATTTCACTTTAGAACTCGAGTTATTAGCGTTTTAAGACAGAAGCGTTTTAAAACAGATTTCATCGCTCACGCGTTGGTAAACAGTATCGAGCTTTAGTAAAGGAGTCTGCAGCCCGAATGACGTCATACAAGCCCAGTAATAATTTCAGTAGCGCCCAGCAGGGGCGGTTTACGTTTTGCTTTTTGGGGAAGCGGGATGGGGTAGAGGGTTGGCGAAAACCCGAAATTTAGCGATCAACGTTGGGTACCACAGTGGAGTAGTGTTTGAAACCCTAAATTTCCCGGGCAACGCCGGGTTAAACATCTAGTAACCAATAAATCCACAGAATGGATGGGACTTTCGAAGTATTCAGACTGTAAAAATAAGCTACTTGCAGACTTCTCAGTGGCATATCAAATTCGACTATTATTTTAATTTATTTGTCTTCGGTTAAACAGAACTACAGCCGTAACCGGCGGCACTTTAGAAGATATTGTAAGCAGTTGTTAGTGCTCAGGATTATCAGAAGTGGACCAAATCGGATGCGCCAAGGATTCCCACTTGCACGGTCCATGATATATGATCAGTAGGCAGTAGCTCACATAGCCATACAATAGGACGAAGGAAGGTCTATGGAATTTATGATCTCAAAGTCTGATTTACCTTTTGTTGCTTCACTCTTTTGTTTTGTTGTCACCAAAAAGTCGATGGCCATCACCACTACCGCCCCTCCACCACCACCGCCACCACCGCTCCTCAACCACCACCACCACTGCCACCACCACCATCACCACCGCCGCCCTTCCAAACATTTGTCTATTTCAAAAGTCATTATCAAAAGATCAGATCTTCAGATTATATGATTCGATGATTTATGGGCCGGTCAGCCAGCCAGCCAACCAGTTTATTCACCTCGATATTTCTGACCTACTAATGCCACCACTCTATGGACAGTATGGACTTATTATGCTGACGTTATGTCCGCTTTCCTAATAATCAATGAGGTGGTAGGCTACTCTTTCCGGTAGGTGTCTGATCTGAGATTATACTGCCCCCCTTCAACGATAGCTTCTTTAGAATCTAGATCTAGGAGTGGACTAAGACAGAACACTGTTGTGGTTTTGACTTTCATTCAGCAGAGTCTATACTCTTTTCTAAGTAGTTAGGCTAGTGCATATAAGAAATGACGAACACGTGCATACGAAATCTATAGGCTATAGGCTATGAGTTACACTTAATTATCGTTTAATATGTAGACCTATACTTGTATAGTAATGGTATTATTATTATCTGAAGGATCGACTGCTCTGTTTCTCATTGAACATGTTTCTGTATGTGGCTTAATCAAATGTTTGTAAACTTTTTAATGTCTGTATCAATAACAGATGTAGACTATAGACCTACTGTCGAAGCAGTTGACATCTAGTCGGCGCATTTATTACTTGAGACTGAAGAAGAAACGAGTTTGCATGTATACTCATATGAAAACATAGAAGTAGGATGCCTATATGAAAGACACTTCTCTGCGTTCTGTTTCAATCGCAATGAATTGGATTATTGGCAATTGCGAATTCTGAATGCATGATGCATCAGTCTTTGGTTTGTTTCATCAATCGTGTTGGGTTATGGCCAATAAATACGTCACATGCGTAAAAGTGTAGAAATCAATAATACGGATAAACTTTCCACCCAGTTAAGGTTGCAGACGCAATAAAGTCCAATGTATGTAAGTCGCAAGATCCTGCGACATTGCACTTACAATAATTATAGGCATCGTAGACACAGAAGGATTTATAGGCGGATGGAAAGATGCGAAGCTCAGAGATGCCTGAATCTAATAAGACTCTGATGTTCGAGTGTTTCGGAAAGTGAAAGCAGGCAATGCATGCTGAAGGGCTCAGAGCCTCAGAGCTTTAATTTTTTTTGGCACCCCATCCATGCGCTGGACTGGACCTGTTCCACTGTAAACGTGCATAGTATACGCGGGGGACGATGAGGGACGATGAAGGCGGATCTATGGCCATTGGAATTGAAGACTTTGGAGCCTGTAGGCTGACCAAAAGAGCGATTGGTGACTAGTCATGAAGCAGCAATTATGATGATGATGATGATGATGATGATGATGATGATGATGATGATGATGATGATTGATGACGATGATGATGATGACGACGACGACGACGACGACGATGATGATGATGATGATGATGATGATGATGACGACGATGATGATGATGATGACGATGATGATGATGACGACAACTACGACGATAATAAATGTTCACAGTATCCACAGACGAGGTCAGACGCAAGGAAAGCCACAATTAAGCGACAGCATCTAGAGACTATTAGATCTTTTCGCTGATAAAGATGCGCTGACGAGAAGCTTCGACTGCCAATGAAGGCAGATGAAAGACCAACTGACACAACTGAATCACGTCTAAATAATATTTCGTCTGCTGCTGGCAACGGACGATTCCTAAACATGGTCCGCTTACGATCTCGTGATCTCTGTCGACCGACACAGGATGAAAAGAACATCGAAAATGGTTGAAGACTGCATTAGTCTTCGCCTCCCTTTCGTCCTCCTTCTTTTTCTTCTTCTCCTCCTCTTCGTCCTCCTTCTCTTCGTCCTACCCTTATTCTCCTTCCTCTTCTTCTTCCTTCTCATCGGCCTCTTTCTCGTCATCCTCCTACCCTCCTCCTCTTCTTCCTCGTCCTCCTCCTTTTCCGTCCTCCTCTTCTCCCTCCTTTTTATGCAAAAAACTCCCAGAGCTTCGCTGAGCAAGGAAGAAATGACCTGGCACTGCATATGAAATGCCATATATATAGGCTATATATATATAGGCTATATATATATATATGCCTTATTCGCTTCCGACGGATACAAATAGACGACATGCGGCCGGAAGAGGCTGCTGCAAAGTGAGTCGAATGACGTCGACGACGACGACGACGACGACGACGATAACCTAATCAGTCGATTAATTTTACAGGAAATTTGTTCTGATTTTGAAAGAGGTCGTCGGTCCTCTTATACGACGACGACCGTCCGTCGTTTCATTGGAGTCCACCCTCCGTTCATCCACGTCCCTCTCTGCCGCCTTCCGTCTTTCTCTTCCGAGGTTCATTACATTAGTCCCATGTCGCTTAGGCCTACATTTCGAATTAGGAGCCATGCGATTCACTTCAAACGAAAATACTTACAGTTTTCCTCCAATGGCAGCGAAACGCGGTGATAAACAGGTGCGCACATCGAGATAAAAACACCCTCAAGACAAAAGAATAGAGAAAAGGAACCTAACAAGAAACAAAGAAAAAACGAAAGAAAAAGACCATGACAAGAAAACAGAAATCTAACGAGATAGAGCAGATAGAAAGGTTTGAAAAAACAGGCGGAAAACAAGGATGCAAAGAGACAGAGGAAAGAATCGCGGAGCAGGAAAGGATAAAGATGGGAAGGAATAGAAAAAGATCCGAGATTTTGAATGTGAGACATCCAAGCAAGCACGCAGAAAGATTGAAAAGTCGGCAAACCTTGTTTTCGAGGAGCACGTTCAATAGGCCGATCGACATTATCTTATTATAAAAATAGGAGACAAGAAAATCGTGTCGCAGTTTCAAATTGAAGTAGCATTGACGCATGTACCAACGCAAATTATATGTTATCGGATAACCTTCACTACCGTCGCCCGTTGAATACGTACTGAAATAATTTAAGGTTTTCGTATATGAAATCCATGCTGGCATCTGTCGTTGAACGGGCTTAACGACACTTTTTCATTTCGAAGATGATTAGTGTCGGAGGCAGAGTACAACCTCTCACTCCACATTTATATTGCGACCGAGCCACCCGCAGTAAAGATCCGAGAAATTAATCTCTGATAAACCGACCGACCGGGAATCGAACCCGGGCCGCCGGCGTGGCGAGCGGGCTACCAACCCACTCGGCCACTCAGGATCTCTGTATGGCATCTGTCAAATGTTGTGACTATTTGTACGCAAATTGACCTGCATCGTCACCTGCACAGACGCCTTAATTGGCGCACGCTTTAATAAACCTAGCGGGCCATGGAAGCTGAAATTTCCGCGGATGTTATGGCCTATGTAGTATGTTGAATTGCACTTGATGGCTTTTGAGTCAGCATTCAGTGAAAGTAATGTAGGCAATGGCCTTTAGGTTCTGTAATCTCTATAGTATAGAATTAAGATTCATTGCTTTAACGTTGAACTCGCTCCACAAACGGAATGTAGGCTAGGTCTGTGAAGTCTACTATTTCATCACTCTTCTTTTAATACCATGTGTAGGCTATTCCTCATTTAATACAATAAATTGCCACACTTTCAGACGATTCAATCTCTGCATCAAGTGTCAAATTGATTGACTTTCGCTCTGCGTGATTTACCATGTCATGGTGATCTCAGCAGCGATAGATGGATACACCGTGAAAAGAAACGAAGCACAACTGAGTTAAGTAAATCCGATCCTTCAATGCAGACTTCGAACGACAGCTTTCGCTTCATGGCTTCGTCCTGGATTCCGGATCGAAGCAAGAAATGTTTCAGGATGGATTGCGTGGCTCGAGAATGATAACCAAATTGCAAATGTCACTTATAGCTATGTGAGGTCCATATCGAGTGGCAGAGAGAGAGAGAGAGAGAGAGAGAGAGAGAGAGAGAGAGAGAGAGAGAGAGAGAGATAGATAGATAGATAGATAGATAGATAGATAGATAGATAGATAGATAGATAGATAGATAGATAGATAGATTAATAGATAGATAGATAGATAGATAGATAGATAGATAGATAGATAGATAGATAGATAGATAGATAGATAGATAGATAGATAGATAGATAGATAGATAGATAGATAGATAGATAGATAGATAGATAGATAGATAGATAGATAGATAGATAGATAGATAGATAGATAGATAGATAGATAGATAGATAGATAGATAGATAGATAGATAGATAGATAGATAGATAGATAGATAGATAGATAGATAGATAGATAGAGACAGACAGACAGTGACAGAGACAGAGAGAGACAGAGACAGAGAGAGAGAGACACACACACAGAGAGAGACACAGAGAGAGAGAGGAGAGAGAGAGAGAAGAGAGAGACAGAGAGAGAGACAGAGAGAGAGACAGAGAGAGAGAGAGAGAGAGAGAGAGACAGAGAGAGAGACAGAGAGAGAGAGAGAGAGAGACAGAGACAGAGACAGAGACAGAGACAGAGACAGAGACAGAGAGAAAGAGAGGACGTCTCCGTTATAACGCTCGGTTGTCAACAGAATTATCGTCATCTCTGGTTGAGCGATCTCCTGACACATAGAGACGCACGATAACTGACAGGAGTTGCCGGTTGCCTAGCATGAACTGTTGAAGCGCTGCATGAAGGAATTGTAACTAACGGTTGCTTAGTCGGTGCATCGGGTTGTCATGCAAAGTTCGTAGCAAGTTTGCAGGCAGACATTTAATTTCGTTATTGATTTATTTCGCAAATCTATCAGAAAGTTGACCTATGGCAATCAGCTGCACGACGGCGCAGTCTTGGATGATAAACAACAGACTTACCAACCGAAAAAAAGATTGATTTCTTATACTGGGCAATGGGCAATGGGCAATGGGCAATAGGCAATGGGCAAAGGGCAATAGACAATGGGCAATGGGCAATGGGCTATGGGCAATGGGCAATGGGCAATGGGCAATAGGCAATGGGCAAAGGGCAATAGACAATGGGCAATGGGCAATGGGCTATGGGCAATGGGCAAAGGGCAATAGACAATGGGCAATGGGCAATGGGCTATGGGCAATGGGAAAAGGGCAATAGACAATGGGCAATAGACAATGGGCAATGGGCAATGGGCAATGGGCAATGGGCTATGGGCAATGGGCAAAGGGCAATAGACAATGGGCAATAGACAATGGGCAATGGGCAATGGGCTATGGGCAATGGGCAAAGGGCAATAGACAATGGGCAATAGACAATGGGCAATGGGCAATGGGCAGTGGGCAGTGGACAATGCACGGCAGACGACGAAAAGTACAAACGATTTAAGTTCTTCAAACTGGGAGACATGGGCGGAGTTTATCAGGGGCTAGGGGGGTTAAGTCCCCCAAGAAGATCCAGAATCAATTTTTTCACCGTGTAAATGGTTTCTTTTCTCTGACTTAGCCCCCACGCGAAGCTCACGAATGAATAAAAAAGAAAAAAGGGTCATCAACTTTTTGCCAGGGAAAATTAGTATTTCGGCGAGATTTCAGTCTGAGGACTAAAAAGGTCATCAACTTTTTTGTCCAGGAAAATATTTTTCGGCGCCGCGCTCGTTTTCTGGACCGAGTCTCAGCCCCAACAAATTTAACCCCTCCAAGAACGGAAACCAAACTGCGCCCATGCTGGGAGACTGACTTGTTGAGTCGGCTAATTCTGATCGTGATCTTTGCGTTCTCTTTAATTCTCCAATGTCCCTTGATTACATTGGTCATTTTTGTAAATCATGTCTTAAAGATCTTATCTCTATGTGTGCTCAATGCTCATGTCTGGCACCGGGTTTCTTGCATGCACGTTCGTGTTTTGCACAGAACCATGCGCGACGTCACCATACATGTCTACGCGGGTATCTTTGGCAAATGCGTTGGCTTCTAGTCGCCTAGATTACTTAGCAATTGCTTCTTAACGTCGACCTATATCACCGCCTACAATTATCTAAAGTAACGCCTCGTGATGCAGATCTTTTTCTATATAGTGGTAACTGAGGCATAAAATCTCTGCAGTCCTGCACTTATATCATTTAATTATTGGTCTCCTTTTCTACAAAGATTTATCAAATTATGCTCATGGTTTATAAACCATGTAACTGCAGATAACCACAGTATTTAAATTTAAGTTCTCGTTTTCCAGTCTTTTGAAAGAGACTAAGTCTCTTTTTATAAGGGAAATAGAGACACCGAGAGATACACCGAGAGAGACACCGACAGGGACACAGAGAGACAGAGAGAGACAGAGATAGACAGAGAGATACAGAGAGAGACACACAGAGAGACAGAGAGAGAGCGAGAGAGAAAGAAAGAAAGAGAGAAAGAGAGATAGAAAGAAAGAGTGGGAGGGAGACAGAGAGGGAATTAAAGAGGGACAAGGGCGGGGAGAGAGAAATGGGTTATGGAAAAAAGAGCGACGAACAGAACGAGAGAAGGATGAACATGTTATTACGATAAAGACGCGCTATATATACCTGGACACAGAGATGGAGGGGAAAGGTAAAGATACGAAAACACACGTGCACACAGACGGGTGAATAAACACAAACACAGTCAAAGAGACACACAGACGCATAGAACCACAGACACTGTCAGACAGTGTAATAAGAGGCAGAGCAGCAAATAGAAAACAGACGATTTACCGAGAGCGGAGTCTTGTAATGGTTATAATATAATATTATAGCTAACCTTATACTTGTGTATACATGCACAATTGTAGTCTATTTGGGAAAGAGATTGGTCACATAAACAGGGAAAATAAGATTGTTGTTGTTCTCTGGTCTGGCCGACTTAATATGTCTTGAATTGCATCAGATAAATCAAAATTCATCTGCATTGAACGCTTTTCTGCTATCGAATGGCAGAAGGGAATCTACTGCGGTATAGGACCTTTTGCATCTCCTTATAATGGAGACTTCACGCTGTGGTCGGAATTCAGACCCGTGGGTCTCGATAGTGATCTGACATACACAACGTAGAAATTTATCTCAAATGATGATGATGATAAGAGCAACAACGATAACAACAACAACAACAACAACAACAACAACAATAATATATATAATCTAATAATAATAATAATCGCTCTCCGAGGCACTTTAGCTAATCAAGAAAACGACGAGTAGAGTCATTCTGGACTAGTTTTTAAATTTAAACATTCATTCATTCATTTGGACATTTATATAGCGCTTCATCAAGAAAAAACTACTCAGAGGCGCTCCCGACTCCAGCGCGCACAAAAAGAACAGTTTTAAGTTTAGTAAGGAAGGATCCCGGTAGAGTCCCAGGGTGTAGGCGTAGCTCAAAAGGAAGGCCATTCCAGACCACTGGTCCAACCACAGAAAGGGCTCGATTCTTCATGGTAGTAGTACGAGCAAAAGGAACTAAGAGAACTCCCCCATCAGCAGAGCGTAACTGACGACGTCCTTGGATACCCAATGTAAAGCTGCATAGCTCTCAGAGGTAAACAGTAGCCTAGTTAGCAATGTAATCCTTTAGAGATCTTATATAGCTTGGGGCAAAAAACTGTAGTCGTTGTAGTAGCCTATAGTAGTAGTTGTTGTAGTAGTAGTATTAGTAGTATAATACTTAGTAGTAGTAATAGCATAGTAGAGGGTAGTAGTAGTAGTAGCAGTAGCAGTAGTGGCAGTAGTAGTGATTGTAGCAGTAGTTGTATAGTACTAGTATAGTTGCAGTAGTAGTATAGTAGTGGAAGTAGTAGAACTAGTAGAACTAGTAATAGTAGTTGAAGTAGTAGCAGTAGCCCAAGTACACACAGACACTCGAACAATCATACACATGCAATAATCAATCATGAATAATGCATAATTACCATCAAAACCTATTTGGCCAATCTTGACCACCCTCTAATAGGCCAGTGGGACTTAACAGTTGTTTGTTCTCTAAATAAAATGTTTTCAGGTTAAGAACAGCGACCCTACATCTGTCCCTCCGTCCTTCCGTCCTTCCTTCCGTCCGTCCGCCCGTCCGTCCATCCATCCATCAAACCATCCATCCATCCATCCATCCATCCATCCATCCATCCATCCATCCATCCATCCATCCATCCATCCATCCATCCATCCATCCATCCATCCATCCATCCATCCATCCATCCATCCATCCATCCATCCATCCATCCATCCATCCATCCATCCATCCATCCATCCATCCATCCATCCATCCATCCATCCATCCATCCATCCATCCATCCATCCATCCATCCATCCATCCATCCATCCATCCATCCATCCATCCATCCATCCATCCATCCATCCATCCATCCATCCATCCATCCATCCATCCATCCATCCATCCATCCATCCATCCATCCATCCATCTATCTATCTATCTATCTATCTATCTATCTATCTATCTATCTATCTATCTATCGATACAGCCTGCCATTCATTCATTCATTCATTCATTCATTCATTCATCCATCCATCCTTCTAGCTCATTTTCTTTCTTTATTCCATTTTGTATATTTCTATTTAGCTACCCTCTATCTTTTGATCTGCTTACTTCCCATCTTCTTACCCTCCAGTCTACTTTTTACTTACAATATAATCATTAATCACTGACAATTTTGAAGTCAGTTTTCGTCGCTTACCTGCTATAAGAATCCGCAGTAGTAGAACGATGTGAATCATTTTAGCAATGTTGCCACTCGACTAACGAAAGAACTTGCGTTCTGATGTCGAATCCGACACTGAATTTACATTTCCACCATCACAATGACAAGAAAATGCACGCAGTCTGTTTCTGAACGTTTATGTAAGCTTAGTCTTGCTCTGCTTTCTCTCTGCGTTCCTCTTCAACGACTGCAGCGAGCTTTCTATCGGTGGCTGCGGCGATTTATAAGCCACTCATCTCCTCGTCCTCAGCTCATCCTCATCCTCATCCTCGTCCTCGTCCTCATCATATAGCCTACCAACTGCTGCAGTTGCTGCCGTTGCGATGGCTGCTGCGACTCCCTGGACTGACAGGAAGTTCGTCAATGCTAAACAAAGCGTCCGAGATTCACAAGCAAGATGTTAATCAGCAGATGGTCAGCGCTTAGCAATCTGCTGCAATAAGCGTGTAGGTTAGTGTAAGCGACTGAATGTTAATCAGCAGATGGTCAGCGCTTAGCAATCTGCTGCAATAAGCGTGTAGGTTAGTGTAAGCGACTGAATGCTCATTAGCAGATGGTCAGCGCTTAGCAATCTGCTGCAATAAGCGTGTAGGTTAGTGTAAGCGGTCTGCGCAGGTCAGCGGCCATATTGGTTGTTTATTAGACCACTCCGTCATTTCGGTGGATTATTTCAACTTTATGCAGAATTCGCGCAGTAATTTCACACACGTTCGAGTTTACTGGTTCTAGGTTCGTGTCCCGAACTTATTTGTCGGGTTCGTCAAGGATTTTGCGTTGGAAAGGATTTTGTTCGCAAGTCGTCTTGTGTCGCCCACGTGTTGACGTTAGACGCCTCTTGATGCACACGGTCGAGCTCAACCATCAAGACCGTGTGGCTTCACCGCTGTTGTCTGCTGTTTACATCTCGCCGAAGGACGGTTCACGCAGGTCAGTGGAGTTAACTCGATTGGATGTTGTCGCTGGTGGCGTTCAAAACTACCGACCGACAAGCGACAAATGCCTTCTACTGTGCAAACTTTGTGCCCGACGATTGGCCGGACGCGCGCATCATCTTCAACTATGCAGCGAGGAGCTTCAGTTTCGTCAGCGTTTCGTGTTTGCGAGCCCTGTCATCTGTCGCCGCTCTACTCTACTGACGCAACCTGTACCAGAGACTCTGAACATTCACACCATCTGAAAGCTGTTGACGGGATTCCGTTGGATGATTCTACGTGTCTGCGAGGGATCGCCACTGATGACTGTTTCCGGCTCACTGTGACTTATTTTGCTAATTGATGGAATTTTCTTGTTGTTATGACACTTAACACCATTTCGGCTAGTTAGCGCAGAGAGCGCCTCTGAGTAGGTTTCTTGAAGAGGCGCTATATAAATACTTGAAATAAATAAGCGACTGAATGCTCATTAGCAGATGGTCAGCGCTTAGCAATCTGCTGCAATAAGCGTGTAGGTTAGTGTAAGCGACTGAATGCTCATTAGCAGATGGTTAGCGCTTAGCAATCTGCTGCAATAAGCGTGTAGGTTAGTGTAAGCGACTGAATGCTCATTAGCAGATGGTCAGCGCTTAGCAATCTGCTGCAATAAGCGTGTAGGTTAGTGTAAGCGACTGACGCCATTTGTCATCTGCGATATTAGAAGCGTCACATGAAACCTGGAATTCGCAGTGAGGTAGCCTACATGTACGCGCCTTGACATTAAAACGTCTGCTGTTCAATATCCTGTGGCGCCCTCTGGAATTACTAATTCGCCTTTATTGGCACGAAAGGAGGAAGGATGAGGTCGTCCAGTTCTTGGACTATTGTCCTATTTACGCTTCAGAGAAGTTATCTTTCATGTCTAATTTGTGGACATCAGCCATGCACCGGAACTACAACAAATGAAAACATCAGCTCCGATGTTCAATAGACACACACGCACACATGCACGCATGCACGCATGCACAAACGCATACATACGCATATCGCCTATATAATCTCTACTCATGCGCATATTATATACATTTTTATGGCGACAAATGATCACATACACTCATGCACATACACATATGCATACATACACGTTGTTGTTACATGTTTAACGACACTGTCATTTCAAAGATGATTAGGGTCGCCACGCCATTTAGGTCCCCGTGGACGGATCGTGCTAGCCCGAGATTTTGAATCTCTGAATAGCCACTTTCGGGAAGCGAAACGCGGTCCCCACGCGCTCTTTTCCAGAGTCGCGTACAGAAGCGCGGCCAGCGCTCTTACCGATGTAGCTAAGAGAGCCAGTATACATAAGCTTACACGTGCGTGTGCGCAGCTATTTAGCTACAAGTGAAGTTAATCTTTATAAAATTATACTACTTATAAAAACATGCAGAGCACTATAATTGCCAAGCTCACACAATTATATGCATTCATATAATATAATTATGTAGTATGTACACGAGTGAATCTTCTCTCAGTCTCTCTCTCTCTCTCTCTCTCTCTCTCTCTCTCTCTCTCTCTCTCTCTCTATATATATATATATATATATATATATATACATGTATGTAGGGCTGTAGGTCTATAGATTTCGTTGTGGTTCAGCATATATATATATACATGTGGGGATTTGTATATATATATATCGCCTATATAATCTCTACTCATGCGCATATTATATACATAATTTTATATATATATTTATTATAATTTTTATGGCGACAAATGATCAAAGAAAGCTAGGTTCTGCTTGCGGGTCTGGATGCTGCCTGTCGGTGTCGATTACTGTAATCCCCTTTGGACCAGTTTCCTTCCGATATCGACCTGGCTGTCAGCTGGTCCGCAATTCGTCCTTTATCTGTCGCGAAGTCATTTTCTCAGAGGACTATGGCCGCACTGGCCTCAATTTTCCACGAGGGATAAAGGTCAACAGACCGTTTCAGTGAGCGATAAATTGGTTCTTTGGTTTTCTCAGTCTAAAGATTTATTCGGATGTCATCTTGAGTTTCAGCTCATTTTCCTCTGCAGCAGACACTTTTTGTTCATTTTCCATTCCGCGAGTCTTCTGCTGCTCCATCTGGTTTAGCTGGTAATCAACTTAAACTTCTTGAAACATACATACATACTATGTGTTTAAATGATTTGTTTAGCATCTTCAAAGAACTTATATATCAAAGGAGGATGCATGAGAGGCTGTAAGAAAAGGACCAATTGTAACCAAAAACATGGCAAGAAATTCAAAGCCGAACCAGGTGACATTTGCAAGATGTCAACGGTGTTAATTATTCAGGAGGACAGTTGTCGTTCGAGAAGGTCAGTTCCACCGAAAGGCGACTTCATGGAGTCAAAGACCTAAGGTAAGAAGTTAAAGGTCATTGCGTATATACAGGACGTACGTCATTAGGCGCCTGCGTAGAATGTCTTTCTCAAGATAAAAGATAAAAATTCGCCTCAGAACTCTCCGTTCAGATTGTTTTGGTTTCGATGTCGAGTTGTCGACCTTATAATGATGCAGAACTGCGTCAATTTTCAGAGTGGAGGAGGACTCTGACAGCCACCTGCTTGCTCTTCCTCGCTTCATCGTTCTGAACCGATGTTGATCACCTGCAAGCAGTCACTACTTTTCGGTCATCAGAGTAGAGCCATAGTTTTCCAGCACGAGGATTCGAGGAACCGTCACATACATGTAGGCCTACGCATCCCTTTCCCATAATTATAGACTCGGTGAAAGACGATCGCAGTTCGATATAAACATGTGGGCATGATTGGCCTGCATTGTATACATAGTTACATAGTTTTACGCATTCATGCATACTGCATACATGGGCGTATTTAGTTCTCCCCACGCCCCAAGCAGTGCATTACTTTTATTGAGCATTAAAATGTAGACCTATAAAAATACGAACCGTGTGATTTTGCATTAGGTTTTTCGAGTATCTGATGTACAGCACTGTGGCTTTCCTGTGGCGAAGTGAACATACTTTTATTTCACTAAGTCCTTTTAGGCCTATTAAAGTTTCTAATGAAATTTTTCAGAGGAGTTACTTTTCTATGGGCAAGGAACTGCAAAAAAGTTTGGGTAAAGAGTTTAAATATAGTAGTACACCGCAGAGGCCGTTCGCATAATTATTAGCTTATTGTGCTCTATTAGGCTATTACAGGTCAGCTCATTTACGGTAGGCTATATTCCCTATTTGGGAAGGGCTTGTACATAGGGGACCAAGATTCCTGTCGTATTTGTCAATGAAGTGCATAAACATCGTAAATGCTTCATGGGGGAATCAGCGAAACGGACCTGCACGCCACGTCTTTATCTATATTTATATCATAATTATTATGTATGCAATTATAGTTCCACGTGAAATTCGGCAAATATAGCCTACACATGCACAATTGTGCATATATTACGTTAGCCATTCTTCTAAAGTTTCTAAACTATAGGCCTAAATATACGAATCGATTGCTGTGAAAACTATGTGAATGATAGATTATGGTGCCTGCTAAAGTCAACCATGCAACCTTCATATTTGTTTCATATAATCCTGTTGAGCAGGAACATGATTGCAAGGGTAGACAGCAATATCAGACATCGACCATCGCATGAAAGGTATTCGTGGAAACTGATGCGGGCGTAATTGGTTAAGATTCTATCGCATGCACAAGCATGTAGGATGATGGTTCGATGCAAATGTGCGCAAAAAACCTCTTCTGATTATAATAATAATGTAGGCTAAATGCGCATCGATATTGAGCCAGGGACAGGTCGCGCTGCCTTCTCAATCGCAGTATGTCCGATACATTGATTGGATACTGGATAGGTTCAAATATATCGTGTCACGTGTGGCATTATAGACAACTACAAAAAGGTCTGCCACTTCCGAGGCTTTAAAACAGTGAAGCTAGGAGAGCCACTCTGTCTGGCTGTCTGTGTGTCACAGTGTGTCTCTCTCTGCGGCTGTTTCTGTTTCTGTTTCTGTCGCTGTCTCTCTGTCTCTCAGTCTCTCTCTGTCTTTCTCTGTATTCTCTGTATGTCACTCTCTCTCTGTCTCTGTCTGTCTGTATGTTCGTCTGTTTGTCTCTCTTTTCCCCCAGATTCACTTGATTAAATTTGTCTAAACCAATCAATGGCTGCACTCCGTGTTTCGCCAAAACCAGCTGAATCCTTAAGGACGCCTGATTTTTGACCCAATATGAAAGACCGCCTTATATATATGCATATATATAGTACTTATATATAAGTAATAGAAAAGTCTCGGCTTTGCTGGACGCTTTTGAATAAACCTAACCATGAATGTCTGCGCGGGGTGGTAGATATAGTGGTAGGCCCTACTCTGGTAGGCTACACACAACAGCTGGGCGAGGCTTTTCTATTGCTTGCTTCTGCCATTGGTGATATTCAGCCACAGATGATCAAAATCCATAGGTCTACTTCTTTCGAGTTCTTTCTTCCTCCTATACTGAAATCCGTCTAAAAACAAGTCAGTATACAGATCCCAACAGTTCTTTTGTTGACGTCCGCTTATTTGTGTGTATTGACCTGCTTATAGTTTTTCATATTTAAATGAACAATTTGGTCGTGACTTTTGACTCCACCTTGTTCTTTTCTGGTCATGTTTCAAACCCTATAGGAGTATAGGTATTGTACTTGTATGTCACTTTCGCATTCGGAGTAGTCGTGGAGCCTGATCTATACAAATACAATGTCAAACGTACATGCCACAGTCAAGCTGTCGTTTTTGGTCTCGTCTGCAACTGTTCTGGTATCTTGCTGTCTTCACTGCTGCAGAAGATCATAGACCATTGTAGTATTTACACTAGAATGCGGTTAGCGATTGGTGCAATACAAGATATGCTTATTTACCTAACCCATTAGTGCCTGACTTTTGGGTTTTTTCATGAAAATGTGAAAATAGTGTTATTTCTATCTAAGGAAAATTAGTGCGAAACACCATTCAACCTGAAATTTGTGTTTTCATTTTATTAGCATTTTTACTTTCCGTCCCCGCAGGTATTGTTTACTTGTATGCCACTTTCGCATTCGGAGTGGTCGTGGAGCCAGATCTATACAATGTAACACATGCCACAGTCAAGCTGTTTAAAAAAATCTCGTTTGCACGGGGACCTAAATGGCGTGGCGCGCGCCCATTCAAACGGGCAAGCGGTGGTGATTGGTGAAGGATCTCACCCTCAGGGTCGAGGCCATAAAACAGCCGCTATATAAATGTCCGATTACATTCTCTGTTCCATTTCCATTATTTTCTATAAACACTGTAGCCAGCATCTAGATTTGCAAAGCAGTAGAAATTAGAACGAAGCATTGAAGACCATAGAGGCATAGACCATTGTAGTATTTGCACTATAGAGTGCGGTTTGCAATTGATGCAATACAAGTTATACTTATTTACTTAAATTATGGTCAAGGTTTTCGGGTTCTAAGATTTATATTAGAATTATATTAAAATTATTTTAGAATTATACTAGAATTATATTAGAATTATATTAGAATTATATTAGAATTATATTAGAATTATATTAGAATTATATTAGAATTATATAAGAATTCACTGCCCAGCGTTGCGTGTTCGGTCGTTACTATAAGCCCGTAACAAACTTAGCATCAGACTCAACTGTTTCGGCTTAGGCCTGTACGTACCCATTTTGTTTTACTTCTGCATCTATGACCTGTTAGGTTCTGACACCCGTCTCGAATAAAGTAGGCCTATTACTTTGAATGGTTTTACTCGACGAGATCATAAATTCAAGCATTAAGCTATGTGCATCGCATATTGTGGTATGTGTGCCATAGAAGTTATTCGAACAGATCAAATGGATTGCAGGCGCAGTTGTCATCTTCTTGGGATTTTCTTTTTCTCGAATTTGACAGCAGCTTGTAAATTTGTTTTCCGTGTATTTTCTCCAACTGGCCAATCGAATGGTGTCTATATTAGTCCTTGATCTGCCATGAGGTCCCGCTTGAACTATGGTGTTGGGGAGTTTCTCACTTCCAATCAGTCAGTGGGTCCCTGGACATGAAAAATCGCCGAGGTGCTTGTCCGCCATGACGTCTCATGGCACATCATGGATCATAATTATGCTTTTAAACCCCTAAAGAGTTTGTTCAGAAGACTTATCTTGAGATTGCTGAAGATTCATTTGGCAACTCTTTCCAACTACGAAGATTCTCATCCTACTTTACGTTTATCGTCCGATACATTATAATCTCATGAAAATGGATGATGCTGTGGTTCTATATATTTGAAAACTAATGCATGAAGCCACCTGGCGAATAAAAGGCAAAGTCAACACGAACTAAATTATAGTGCTGTAGTATGCCAAAACAAATTTTTGTCCAGGGTAACGGCCTCTGTTGTCATAGACCCTGGTCAAATCTGGATCCATCCATTCAACTAAAGATAGGCCTATGCTTTAAACGCAATATTGCTTTATGTTTCGATACGAATAATCTATATAGCAGCCTACGATGGTCTATTTGTATTGTATAAAATATGGTCCGAATGATCATACACAGTCATCAGCCCTTGCCACTGGCCCACTGGCTATAGTCTTAAGAAAAGCAAAATGTATTAAGCAATTTTGGAAACTGCCTATAGCAACAGACCTACAACGAATAAACTCAAGTCCCAGAAGCAACTTAAAATGCGCTTACTCTATAGCAATAGGCTATAGATCTAATTGATAATGCTTTCTTACTCCAGCGACATCATTATTATCAGCTACCGGTATTTCAACGGTTTAGCTTTAATGCATTCGCCACGTTCAGTGCTTTGCGCTGTGCACAGCATAACTTGAAACGCGTTACTGTAATAATACTGTGACAGGTTAGTTTTTGCAAAACAGTAATTAGACTACGTCCCTTCGTGCGACTGGAGGCCTATTATATAGGGCACTAATGAATCTACAGCGTTTAGAATTCAAAGAGCACCGTGTAGCCTAACTAACACAATAGGTTTAGGCTATCTATTTTATTATGATCTCATGAACACGTGACACTGAGTCAGTATTCATTTTCATTCTTTAGCGCAGGATAAATATAGGACCTAGATATAAAGCACAAGAAACCAAGTTTGAAGAAACTGCGTAGCTCCTATTTAAAAATTAGGCCTATGCCAAGTTCAGCGCATGCTCAATTCATGTTGACTTGCGAGTTATTCGTTAGGTGGCCCTGTGCTTAACGTTTCTAACTTGTAGTTTTTTATGAAACTTTAGACTAATACTACAGTGAATTAACATAGAGATTATTGCGAGCATAATATGCTCGCAATAATCCCTATGTTAGTCTAATATTAGTCTAAAGCTTCATCTAATAGTCTAATATTAGTCTAAAGCTTCATCAAAAACTGCAATTCATTGGTCTATTTCAAACAAACTCGTACTAATAGAAAGCCTTCTGCTTGAATAAATTGACATCCTTCAATAGGCAATGTTAATGTTCATTGCGCGTAAACTGCTTTCGATAGGTATGAAGACGGAAGATGGCCTTTCATGCAGGTCTCCATGGCTTCAATACAAATGCAGAAGGTGACCTACGTTCAGGTATGCATGCCTATATATATATATATATATATATATATATATATATATATATATATATATATATAGGCTGTCATTCTCTCTCTCTCTCTTTCTCACTCACTCATTCACTCACTCTCACTCACTCACACTCGCTCACTAGGTTATAGCTTTTGCAGTCGTTGTAGGCTATGGGGCTGACTTTAAAAAAAATCAAATTGACTGAACTTATTTGAAATCTACGATGCATTACGCCATATAATTATTACACTAATAACCCCATGCACATTTTCAAGAAAACGAACTCTTGCTGTGTGATTCAAATGATGGCAAATTAAACTACACAGATGTAGACTTTTACATCCACCACTCAACGGGGCGGAGACTAAAAAATAATTCAAATTTCCTCGGTCCTGGTGATGACATACGATTACAAATGCGAGTCTTTCGTTCAAAATCTGTCACCCTTCCATGCAGCACACGGCTACACACCTGCTGTTACATGGAGTCCACATTGTTTCCCACCCAATGCTCATGGAAATTAATATTATATGGTAAATCAGCAGCGTCGATAGTCTCAGATGAATTTGAATTTAAAGTGATTCAAAACTGTATCTCAAATGAATTTGGATTTAAAAAGTGATTCAAAACTGCATCTTATATTTCGGGAAAATTAAGCTATTTTAATTAGGCGCTAGGCCCATTCGATTTTAGTCTGTTGTTTGTCAGTGTTTAATCTAGACGTCTCTGGGGGGGGAACTTCCCCCCCAGGATTGACATTTCCCCCCCCAGAAAAATTTCACAAAATGTTATTGGTTTTTAGTAACTTTTTCATCGTTGTTTTACTTGAAGTGTTATAATATACCGTGATATTATTTGCTATTATATGATTACAATGACATTATTTACTACTATAATATACGATACTACCATGTTGCAATGAATATAACTTCCTGTATATATATTTAGATAAACACTATTTTTTTCTAACTAAAAACAGAGATGACATCTCCTCCAGAAAAATGTGTCAAAATGGTAATAGTATTTAGTTGCTGTTTAGTGTTTACATCATTGCATTACATGAACTGTTATAATAATATAACAGTAATGTTATTTACTGCTACATGGTTGTAGTAATTGTTTACTGTTATATTATATGACAAAATCCAGGAAAAATGAGTATAATTTACTGTTAATATTTGTACAAATACTATTTTTTTACAACTGAATGGCTATCAAGTGCTATCCTTCACATTTTAAACTGTCAAATTTCAAAATGTTTTGGTCCTATTATCTGAACACCAAGTAGAACAACATCATTACTACAAGACTAGTGGCTTCTTGATTTGGTACCGGTAGTTTATTAGCTCTTGGTAGATTTGTGTACCATTAAATATGATTTCGGAAAGTGTGTACTGGTCAGCAACTCAGGGCCATATGGAGAAACTGGGATAAGCTGACAGTTTCTGATTACAGTGCTGAAAAGTCAGCTTATTTACTCATGTAAACAGTAGGCCTAATTCACTAGAATAACCCAGCAACAGCAGAACTGAGCTGCTGAACACGATACATAAAGATTTTTTATTGTAATTATATAATATATATATATATATAAATCCTAAAACACTTTTTATCAGTACTGAAATAATGGAGTTATTTTGTTAAAATGGCATCTTCAAAGGGTACCATTGCAATGTGGAAATTCAAGAAGTTTCTAATGAGTCACTGAAAAAGTACAGCTATTGTGTTAAGATGACACCTTAAAATGCTGCCATTGCAATGTGGAAATTCTAAAAGTTTCTAATGGGTCACTGAAAAAAGTACAGCTATTTTGTTAGGATGACACCTTAAAATACTGCCATTGCAATGTGGGAATTCAAAAAATTTCTAATGGGTCACTGAAAAAGTACAGCTATTTAGTTGAGATGACACCTTAAAATGCTGCCATTGCAACGTGGAAATTCAAAAAATTTCTAATGGGTCACTGAAAAAAGTACAGCTATTTTGTTAGGATGACACCTTAAAATACTGCCATTGCAATGTGGGAATTCAAAAAATTTCTAATGGGTCACTGAAAAAGTACAGCTATTTAGTTGAGATGACACCTTAAAATGCTGCCATTGCAACGTGGAAATTCAAAAAATTTCTAATGGGTCACTGAAAAGTACAGCTATTTTGTTAAGATGACACCTTAAAATGCTGCCATTGCAATTTGGAAATTCAAAAAGTTTCTAATGGGTCACTGAAAAAGTACAGCTATTTTGTTAAGATGACATCTTAAAATACTGCCATTGCAATGTGGAAATTCAAAAAGTTTATAATGGGCCACTGAAAAAGTACAGCTATTTTGTTAAGATGACACCTTAAAATGATGCCATTGCAATGTGGAAATTCAAAAAATTTCTAATGGGTCACTGAAAAAGTACAGCTATTTTGTTAAGATGACATCTTAAAATGCTGCAATTGCAATTTGGAAATTCAAAAAGTTTCTAATGGATCACTGAAAAAAGTACAGCTATCTTTTTAAGATGACACTTTAAGATACTGCCATTGCAATGTGGACAGTCAAAAAATTTCTAATGGGGAGGGGGATTTGCCCCCTCTCCATTACCCCCCCTCAGTGCGCTACGCGCCTCACGAGCGTCCTTCGGACGCTCAATTGTCTCCCCCCCCCAGAAACCTCAATTCCCCCCCCCCCAGCGGGCGGGGACTAGATTAAACACTGGTTGTTTGTTGCAGGTGATTCCTATAATAAGGAGTCTGCATAAGCCATAGGCTCTGCCGCTCCACCCTTCTTTAAGAAACAAACAATATCTTACCATCGTAATAATCGCAATCGTAGCCTCCACATTTCTAGAGCGCCACTCGTTAGCCAAAAGCGCAGGACACCAGCTTATCCAAGCCTAGCTGCTTGTAGGCCTAAATATCCATGGCGTCATCAAAATGCGTCAAACCGAGTTCGCTCGGTTTGACGCATTTTGATGACGCCATGGATATTTAGGCCTACAAGCAGCTAGGCTTGGCCAAACCGTCAAATGATCCCTCGTGCACTCACGGGAAACATTTCATTCATCTTTCGCGCAGATTCAATATAAATTCCTTTCACTCGCCTATAACTTACTCTCATGCTCTCTATCCGTTCGCCGCTTCACCTTCTTCGCCATCATTCACTATCCATTCAACCCTAATAACTCGATCCTATACGTCTGCGCCATAATTCACTATATCCATTCAACCCTATTAACTCGATCATATACGTCTGCGCCATAATTCACTATATCCATTCAACCCTATTAACTCGATCCTATACGTCTGCGCCATAATTCACTATATCCATTCAACCCTATTAACTCGATCCTATACGTCTGCGCCATAATTCACTATATCCATTCAACCCTATTAACTCGATCCTATAGGCCTACGTCTCTCAATCTCTTCCTGCTTCCTTCACTTAGTCTTTAAATTTCATTTAATATAACATTACTCGTGCAGTTTGTTTCTATTTAAGCGCATAGTTTGTTCAACAATGCGAGGGTGAGCTCACAAATCATTCTCCCAATGGACTATTTAGGAATTGTACTAACGATAGTAGGCCCAACTATCTCATAGGCCATACTAAGAAACTAAAATAGGTCGATTGAGGCATATAATTATAGGCTATTAATGACTGACTGAAAGTACTCAGAAAGGTGGTTCTATCGTATAGGCTAAATGTTCAAGTTACGAATGTCGCTTATCACTTCTCATGACAGAGATTCGTGGATTGAAGACTTCATAATTAAGCAGAATAGTTTGCATAATTAAGCAGAAGAGTTTGCATAATTAAGCAGACGAGTTTGCATAATTAAGCAGACGAGTTTGCATAATTAAGCAGACGAGTTTGCATAATTAAGCAGACGAGTTTGCATAATTAAGCAGACGAGTACGCATAATTAAGCAGACGAGTTTGCATAATTAAGCAGACGAGTTTACATAATTTAGCAGACGAGTTTGCATAATTAGGCAGACGAGTTTACATAATTAAGCAGACGAGTTTGCATAATTAAGCAGACGCGTTTGTCATTAAGCAGACGAGTTTGCATAATTAAGCAGACGAGTTTGCATAATTAAGCAGACGAGTTTGCATAATTAAGCAGACGAGTTTGCATAATTAAGCAGACGAGTACGCATAATTAAGCAGACGAGTACGCATAATTAAGCTGACGAGTTTGCATAATCAAGCAGACGAGTTTGCATAATTAAGCAGACGCGTTTGTCATTAAGCAGACGAGTTTGCATAAATAAGCAGACGCGTTTGTAATTAAGCAGACGAGTTTGCATAAATAAGCAAACGATTATGCATAATTAAGCAGACGAGTTTGCATAATTAAGCAGACGCGTTTGTTATTAAGCAGACGAGTTTGCGTAATTAAGCAGACGATTATGCATAATTAAGCAGACGAGTTTGAATAATTAAGCAGACGCGTTTGTAATTAAGCAGACGATTTTGCATAATTAAGCAAACGATTATGCATAATTAAGCAGACGAGTTTGAATAATTAAGCAGACGCGTTTGTAATTAAGCAGACGAGTTTGCATAATAATTATGCAAACTCGTCAGCTTAATTATGCAAACTCGTCTGCTTAACAACAAACTCGTCTGCTTAATTATGCAAACTCGTCTGCTTATTTATGCAAACTTGTCTGCTTAATAACAAACGCGTCTGCTTAATTATGCAAACTCCTCTGCTTAATTTTGCAAACTCGCCTGCTTAATTAGGCCTATGCAAACTCGTCTGCTTAATAACAAACTCGTCTGCTTAATTATGCAAACTCGTCTGCCTAATAACAAACGCGTCTGCTTAATTATGCAAACTCGTCTGCTTATTTATGCAAACTTGTCTGCTTAATAACAAACTCGTCTGCTTAATTATGCAAACTCGTCTGCTTATTTATGCAAACTTGTCTGCTTAATAACAAACGCGTCTGCTTAATTATGCAAACTCCTCTGCTTAATTTTGCAAACTCGCCTGCTTAATTATGCAAACTCGTCTGCTTAATAACAAACTCGTCTGCTTAATTATGCAAACTCGTCTGCTTATTTATGCAAACTTGTCTGCTTAATAACAAACGCGTCTGCTTAATTATGCAAACTCGTCTGCTTATTTATGCAAACTTGTCTGCTTAATAACAAACGCGTCTGCTTAATAATTAAGCAGGCGCGTTTGTTATTTAGCAGACAAGTTTGCATAATTAAGCAGACGAGTTCGCGTGATTAGCCTAAGCAGACGAGTTTGCATAATTAAGCAGACGAGTTTGCATAATTAAGCAGACGAGTTTGTTATTAAGCAGACGAGTTTGCATAATTAAGCAGGCGAGTTTGCAAAATTAAGCAGACGAGTCTGCATAATTAAGCAGGCGAGTTTAGGTCATCGATGGAAGGATCGATCGTTTAATTAATTAACTATAGGTTTACGTTAGAGAAGCAAGGACTGTATTTTGCTTCTACTTCAAACTGGTTGAGTTCCAGTCCACGACCGAAGGAAAGACAGTCATGTTAAGGCGCCAGGCTCAGACTTTCTATCGTAGTGAAGGGATGGGAGCAGAAATGGTGATACGCGTGGCAGCGTGGCTGCGTATTATTTTGAACACAATTATTATTATTAATCAATTAATAATTATTAATTTTACACATTTTGCAGATAATGCAGAATCAGTGCGAATCAGTTTGACAGTCCAGTCTATGTTCGTAAGGCGGACCAACGATTCTGCAATTCAGAAATCTTCACTTTTACGTTGCTCTGTACAACTTTCATGCACCTGTTTCCTGTATAGGCCTATAATTATTTCGTCAGCTTTTAGTGAAATTCAGGAGAGACCATCTACCGTCTTTCCATTCTTGGACATCAGTCAAACACAGCTGTAACGCAGTTTCTGCAGAAGTCTAAACGTAGCCTTATCAGATATCTGGGTAGCCTACTTTAGATGCAGACATGACTGCATAGTATACATGCATAGACTCGAGAATTTTTCGGTAGACTCCAGACCGCAAAAATCCTATAGATTCCCAGAAGAAGGGATTGAAGTCTCATGTATCATGTGTAGTCTCTGCCATACGCCCATACAGAAATCGAACGCATCAATGGCACGCAGGAGGCATTTGGTGCAATGCGTAGGAACTGTAATTAAGAGAGAATGAGAGATACAGGGACAAATATATTAAGAGAGACAAATAGCAAGACGGCGAGACAGACACATTCTTTTCTCATTGTCTCGTTTTCGTCCACTTTTATTCTCTCACACAATTATTGTCTATAATTTGCCTTTGTCTCTGTTCTGTCTCTGTCTCTGTTCCCGTCTTTGTTTTCGCCTGCCTGTCTTCCTTTCTCATTCTCTCTGTCTATGTTTGTCTCTCTGTCTCTGTCTTTCTGTCTCTGTCTGTCTGTTTCTTTCTCTTTCCTTCTTTCTCACACGCACACTCATTCTTTCTCTGATTTACTTAAGTCTCTATTCCCCTCTTTGTCTCTGTCTGTGTCTTTGTCTCTCTCTCTTTCTCTCTTTCTCTCTTTCTCTCTCTCTCTCTCTCTCTCTCTCTCTCTCGGTGCAGTCGGACTGAATTTCTGAATAGCCAGCAAATCGAGCGAGCGAACTAATGCTGCATAATGCGCTATAATATCATTGCACCGACGAAACTGCTAATGAAGAGAGGCAGAGGCGCGGTGGTTTCGCAGCCGGACAATGGTCCTAATTGTGATGATGAGTTGATTCCCTACATTCGTCCATTGAGACGAATGTAGGTTTCGTAGCAACCTGTCGTCTTCCAATCTCTCGAATACAGACCGAGAGACCAGCATCGCTCCCTTTCCTAATAAACCCCACCACCACCGTCACCGTCACCAACGTCACCGTCACCGCAGCCGATCCCGTGAAGTCTTCTTGATAAATTAACGAATACTGCTTCGGCGATGACGTCAACGACGACGACGATCGTGATGATGAAGAAATTCCACACAGTCCTAAATTATCGTTCATGGTACAGGACTTGAGATGTGCGTGGGTTGTCCGTCTTCCCCTCCCCGTCCCTGTCGACCACCTCCTCCTCCAAGTTGCCCCCTCCTTCACCCATGCACGGCTGAGGAGTGGCTTCGTCTTCTTCTTCTTCGTCCGCTTCTCCAATGAGAATCATCCGCTATTTTGGTTGTTATTTAAGGGATGCGGATGACGAAGTGTCGTCTATTCGCAGAAGTTCGGTCCTCTTGCGACGGAAACAGGCGACGACTGCAGCAGCAGCAGCAGCAACTGAGGATTGGAAGAAACAATTCGATCGGATTCGACATCATCATCATCATCATGGAGACAATGAACGGCGGCGGCGGTCTTTGTCGAATTCTGTCGATTCTTCTTCTAATGAATCTTTTCGTGACGACTCGCATCAACGTCCAAGGTGCGTTCTTCTTCGTTCTTCTGCTTTATTTGTTCTTCCTAATATGTTATTTATTTTTGTTTGTTTATTCGGTAAACATATAGTATAGAGCAATATTACAAGTAAGTCATTTGAGTCGGTAAAAAAAGCTGATTACACAGAGAAAATTTAAAATATATTATGTAGCATCCACGGCGTCATTCCACGCGGTAATCCAGTAGTAGACAGGCTCTTCGACGTTTAACTGCATACGTGTAATATATTTGTTGTCAGGGTATATATATATAGCAGAATCTGAGTTTCATCTGAGTTTCAAATCAACTGAGTTTAAACTTTGGACGAGGAATCGCTGCCATGAGTTAATCACTGTCGTCGCAAAGACATCCAATTCATTTGATTGATGTTCCTCAACAGAGTAAAGCATTAGAACATTGCCTTTGAGAAGGAACAGGACCGCAGACGAGTGTGGGCCCGAGTGATGATTATCCTACACTGGCCCCTTCTGAGAATCCACTGGTACACTACGCACATATTTCATTTACAAGCGGGTCCAGAGAGGGATTGGGCCTAAGGCTTGTTCAGCATGTTTGGCCTACCAGTGGCCCACACTTTAGGGCCCACTCTTTAGGCCCCACACTTTAGAGCCCACACTCATGCAAACGAACCAAATCTCAATAGTCATTGCTAATTGTTAAGTCCAATCGTAAAAATGAGTAAAAAGACTCAGACAAATTATTCGAAGTCATTCATTTTAGTATACACAACTTTCGCACATGTGAGCACTGTGCACGGTCCCTATTGGGTTTCAATAATATTATCAACCAGAAATTCTAGTGAGAATAATTTATCTTGCTTGTCTAAACACTTACTAGCATATACCTCGCCTGACCGGAACTCAAGTGCTATGTGACGAATTATAAAACAAAAAAACGACGCAATTTATTGTGTACCCTGTACACTGTACAGCAGAGGGTTGGCAGCATGCGTTGCGTGATCCTCAATCCGTTTTATATGTTTTATATAGCAAATATGTCCTGACAACTAAAAAAGGTCATGTAACATAACTATCGTCCGTACAGCATATCAGTAACATGTTTATGAACAAAGCTAATGACGTAACAATAGTGTTTGTAGAACAAAGAGAGGTCGTCATACTACGAAATAAGCCATTATCCTAGCAAAGTAATATAGACACATAGCTAATGACGTAACAATAATTGTTGCAGACCAAGAGAATACGTCATTATAGCATAGAGCTATTGCTGCAACTTGTTCATAACGAAGTTAGTGACACAAGTCGTCATAATAAGAAATCCACAGAGCAAATTTATAATGTGACATCATCACCATGACCAATAAAAAAAGTGACGCAATGATTGTGTTTTTAGAACAAAGAGATGTCGTCACAATAGAATGTCTAATATTGTCAATAGCACAAAGCCAACACTCTCAGGTGTCCTTTTGCTGTGATTCTGAGGGTCTGGGCCCACAATTTTTCTGTACAGGAACAGGGTCACTACACATGCTAATCCTGCCCTGTACGGACCCCCCAAACTGCGGGCCCAGGTGCTAAAGCACCCTTGGCACCCACCTTAAAGTGAGCCTGCAAAAGAGAGTTTATTGGGCCTACCTATAGTGAAACTGTAGGCGTCCAGAGCTCGTACTTTTTTTATTAAGGCACAACCGCACTTTGTAAGACTTGAGGACCCAGCTCATTGTTTTATCGTCCCGATCGCTGTCCTACACGCCATCGCAGGAAATCGATGAACGTGGTCGGACCTTAGATTTGCATCGAAATTCACCCCCAGCGTATGAAATAGGCCTACCTACAAGTTTTGATATGCTTCCTGCAGCATAATATGCTATAACATGTATTCCAAAATCAGAGGCAGTGTTATCTCAGTTACGGTTTTTTAGTTACAGTTTCAGCTTTTAGTTTAAGTTACAGCTTCAGTTATTACCTTCGGATGTCCTGACAAACGACACGATGATCACAAGTATTCTGTTCCAACAGATATTTTGTGCAGCAAATCAATCTGATTTAGCGCATTGTCGGTTCACATCAGATTAACACTTGCTATGCTACTCTTTCTAAAACATGAATCCACACAAAACGAGAAAAAACGTTCAACATAAATCGTGCTTGTGACGCTAGCGCATATATATAAGGTCTTCTGGTCTAAGTGCCAGAGTTGGATAAGAGGTCTGCCGTCGATTCACCCAGAAGGTGAGTTCATTATCAAGATCACCATTGAAGTTGGTTGCTTCAGTCAGGTATTGATCAACTTCTCCGTAAATGCCAAATGTCTTCGATCGTGGACTCCGTGAACTGAATAGGTTCGGTGACCATGTGACAGAAGCTTTTAAGACGTCACTGGTGGCGGCTGGTAATCTGTAGACAGCACGATCATCTCCAGTGCAGCAGGACTCTCAGCTTGAGTCTGAATGTGCCGCTGTCTTAACTTATCGCCAGGCTGGACTCTCAACTTGAGTCTGAATGTGCTGTTGTCTTAACTTATCGCCAGGCTGGACTCTCAACTTGAGTCTGAATGTGCTGTTGTCTTAACTTATCGCCAGGCTGGACTCTCAACTTGAGTCTGAATGTGCTGTTGTCTTAACTTATCGCCAGGCTGTTCCTCCTGCTCTTCGCTCAGCAGCAGAGTCGCACGCACACACATTCTCATGTTTGCTATGCAGATAACAATTTAGAAGATTTGTCGCATTTTTCACGACCATTAACGTGGTACGCTCGTCTTTTTCAGCGTCAATGCCATCAACATCGACTCTTGTCAACTGCGGCTTCATAAATAAAATATTCCCACAAGCCACATTCTACTTTTCCGCCGCTATTTGGCTGAAACATTTTTTTCTCTCGTAAATGTATATATATATATATGCTCTTTCTTAATAAATGACAACACAACAAAAGGGAAAGAAACCGGAGGTTAAATGGGCATAGAAAACTGACTGTAGGCTAGAGTAGGATCATCACACAATTCAAAAAGAAAGTAGGCCTAAGGAAAAACGCTCACGTTTCGTTTTAAAGTCTACACTTCGTGAATTTTAGTTGCACATTTTCAGCTTCTTTTGCAGTTGAAGCTATTCAGCAGTTTCCAGTTTCAGCTACAGATAACCGTCACACAATTCCAATTATGGTACTATAGGGGCCTACCAGTTACAGTTTCGTTTAATGGAAATTACCCTGATCAGAGGAGATTGCACCATCGTAGGGGTCTTTATATTGGCCCAGTTGATTTCCAGTCCTAACTGATGTGCTTCTAGACCCAGAATTTCCAAAGACTGGATCCGACTTCAGGCGGAAACAGACTGTGAGCCAAATTTTCAGCTCTTCACTTTCCAGCCTAAACCAATAAAACCGTCTGTTGCAATGGAGTGAAAGCCGTGCTACAAGTTATACAGTCTTCTCGGGAAACTCGACTGAGAAGAGTATAAAATATTATTTCCATAAGTTCCTTCAGATCTATAGCCTAAACACACTTCACAGCGGTTTATGCAAAGAGGCTTCGCTATAAATAAACCACGATTTGATGCGGTTTGTTATTCATAGGCTAATTATTAAACGAATCATAAATTAGTGTTAGCAAATTCCATTCCGAAATAATTTCATTCATTTCTAAAACTTTTCATTAAGTTCATTACAGTGCGCTGTTCTCTTTTGCGTGTAGGCCTCTTATCGTGCGGTAAAACACCAAGTCCGGATTACATTTGCAGCCTGTTCCATTGACCCTATCAGTCTGTGGCATGGAGCCCGTACAAGATCCATAAGGGGGTTCGTACAGAGCCCACACATGTAGGCCTAGGCCCTACCATCATTTAATGCCCAATCAATTGCTTGCAAAGAGCAGAGGTCCAATAAAATCACAAAAGCACTGAGTGATTAAGTTAATGCCAAAATGTCATAGTCCTAAGAGCTAAGATTAGAGGATTCACAATAACAATAACGGTACTCTTGACAATAATGTAACAATGACAAAATTCTAACAGGCTTAATATGCGCATATTGATTGTGTGTTTCTTTCCTGTTCGAAACTCGTCGTTCGTTTCGTGGTCGGTTTTCAACAACAGGAAATGAAGTTTGAAACTAAATTTTGCTCAAGACATCTTTGATTTTGCACTATATATAGTTAGCAATGATGAATTTGCAATAAGTCGCAAGCACTAAAAATAATACTCGCAAGTGAACTATGTATGGCACAATGCCGAGCGATATGAAGATATAGGATGGTGGAAACGAAGTATAGGACAGCACCGGTGCTATATGTTCCGTGGCCGTGCACCGACTATTCGTTTTTGTGTGCTGATGTTATTATGTTTATGTGGGAAGATTTGACGTCTCTTTTGATTGCTTGATTAAAGTAGCACGATGTTTGTATGTTTGTTTGTATGCGCACTTGTTATAGCGCCCCTCTACTCAGAGGCGCTCCGGACTGCAGAGCGGACACTGCATCGGAGTTTCACACCGAAGCGCGTTAGGGAGGTGTTAATTTATACCTACTCTCTTTCACACCGTGATGATGCAGAAATGTTTTTCTTACTTCACAGCCTTTCCTTTGGACCTGTCTGGTTCGGCTTCTTTCGTTCCTAGTCGAGTATCTTCGGACTCTGTAGTCGACATCGGAGTATCTGGAACCTCGAGAGAGGCGTTCCTGAAGACGTTCTGTCGCTACTGCCACTCGCAGCCTTTCTTCTGCGGTGATATGCTCCAGCTATGCTACACTAGCTACCGACTCATCGTATGAGCAGAAGCAACGCCGCCAGGTGTGACCTCCCCTGGATGCAGATAGGTAAGAGAATCTTATCTTTTCAACTGATGCATTCGGCACATACATGCAAGTCCACCACCCTGCGCGTTGAATCATGCTATATAAACATACAGACTTATTAGACTCGAGAGCGTGTTTCAATCTCCTGGAAATCAATTTGCCTAAAGATATTTTAGTGGTGAAGATAGGGAGGTAGGCCTATTAACAA
Source organism: Lumbricus terrestris (assembly GCA_949752735.1). Classification (NCBI taxonomy): domain Eukaryota; kingdom Metazoa; phylum Annelida; class Clitellata; order Crassiclitellata; family Lumbricidae; genus Lumbricus; species Lumbricus terrestris. The sequence continues at coordinate 46,015,520 of OX457040.1, forward strand.
ACGATCAACAACAAATGATCAGTAAAACTTTGGGGACCCCCAACCCTCGGAATCGCAAGAAAAAGACACTAAAACGTATTCAACGACAATTTTTTAGCAATGTCAATAGGTTGTAAATAAATGTAGTCTATGTAGACTTTTACAAGTCGGCCATGAAAAAGGGCCCACGATACCATGGGAAAAACGCCTTGCGTTGCATGGGCTACGAGAAAAATCTCTATGAAACAGGTTTCACCTAACCATTGACCTAGTGCATTTAAATAAGCCAAGAATAGGGTTTCTGTCTGATTTTGAGATGAATATGGCTGATAATGGAAACCCCAATTATAGCTAATCACACACTGCGTTGAGTTGACATAGACCTATTAAAATGAGTAGTGAGGACTACGAACAATTTGCCCCGAGTTTTTTCTTATCTTTACTATTGATTTATTGAACTTAACAACTAGCAAAAAATATAAATATTTAAATCATTTGCATGTGTAGTAGTCCCTCCCTAAAGTATGGGGCCGCACATGTTGAACGTGTCCTTAATCTGCCTGTGGGTGAAGAGCCCACCATGTATTCCGCCGTATTTATGATGGCGTGTTTACAGTCTGATATCTTCGATAATGAAGTCACGGAATTGTTGTAGCAATAACTTTAAGACTGAATTGACCGACTTTAATACACAAAATACGAGATGGCACAATGGTAAGCTACAGATGTCATCGGTATCATTGGCCATAGTAATAAGCGATATTTAAATGAGACAACGACAGAATAGGCTACGTATCAATTCTGTTTGTTCGCCGTAATAGTTCTTCCGTTCACATGTAGTTCGTTCGTCTACTTCTGCGCGTCCGTCCGCTATATTTCTTCTTTAGTCCTTCCTTTAGTCCATTATTTTGTGCGTACGTGAGTCCATGTTTTATTTTTCCATTAGTCCTTTCGTCTATCCGCTAGTCTATTTTTTAGTCCGGCAGTTAGTCCGTTCGTTTGTCCATTATAGGTCTATTCCTTTATCTGTCTGACGAAATGCCTTTGTTTTGTACAACAGATTCGACTGCGAGGTTAAAGCGAGTTACGAAGAAACTTGCATCTGACGCTCTCTAACAAACTGATCTGGAGCTACAAAAGCGGTGTCAATATTGAACTCTTGCAGTAAACAATGTCTTCACAATTTTGGGTTTTTATTTTCTACACTCTGCATGCAGGCTGTACGCAAAAATATTTCGGAACTTTTAACAGAAAACACGATTTCCAATTCTTAAGGCTTCGATACAGACCTATCATATTTTTCAAAACAATGACAAGTATTTACAAAAAGAACAGTTCCTGAATAGTGCTGTAATTGGTACGAGTGTAAGGTTATTCTGTGCTATAATACGTGTCCTGTGTTTTGCTGACGAGTTATACGGTCTATTAACCTAGCAACGTGGATGTAGGCTTAATCGTTATTCAATTCGTAGTCACAAAAACAGACGGACACAGGCAAACAAACAAGCAGATTTTGGTCTGCGAATGATTGAACCTTGTCTGAGAATAGGTTATTGCGAGAATGCAGCTGCGCTAAGGGAATGATGGGTTCATATTACTTTTATAGGCTCTACGTGACTATGCAGGCAGAATAAAGTTGCTCGTCTGCAGGTAATTAAGCGAACGCGAAAGACGTAAAGCGAGATTTCTAGACAGAGCTGCGCATTGCTGCAAAGACTTAAAGATAAGGAATTGATCTGAAGGATGAATTTGTGCACTTCACTTGGACAATCTGATTCAATTTAATCGACAACAATCAGGTCCAGTCCTATATCTGAATTGACAGCTGACGTCGACTCATAAGACGCAGGGCTGTTTTAAAGGAATTTTTAGAACTGCACAACCTCTTCCTTCGTTCCTTCGTTTCCCATCCTCCATGGTAAAGTAGGCTACTTCCAATCGGAGGACAATGACCATTTTGCCATAGCTTTAGCTGAACAGAAGTGCTTCTACAACTGCACAAATAAATTTAGAACTGCACATTTTGTGTACAACTGCACGTTAGAAAAACCCTGATAAGACGCAGGTGATCTCTAGTGTTTACGGGTGGCTGCGGTAGAGTAGCAAGTATAGCCCCCTATGGAAGACACTTATTTGCTTACTTGCTTACCTGTGAGTTCATTCATTTATTTCAAGAATTCATATAGCGTCCCTTCAAGAATCACACTCAGAGTCTCCCCAAGTCCAACCACGGTGCCAGAATGCGCCTCACGTACCCCTAAGCCATCATCCCCAAAATTCCCCATGATCTCGAACGGCAACTAGGAAGTCGATGGAATTTGAATTCCTCGCGTACTATTTAATATGAAAAGAGAGGCCGGTACGAAGAGGAAGTAGGGATGGATTTTGGACAAGCCAAGGGTCGTGTCTTACGGTCTGCCTGCTGAGTTCCGATCCTTCTCAGTTCCTCCACCGCTGAGTTCCGATCCTTCTCAGTTCCTCCACCATCATTACTAATCACAGACCCTCACCTTCCTCAGCTCCTCTGTCTATCACACCTCGGGTTTTTCATTCGAAATTTAAGACACTCCTCTTCAAGAACTCTTATCCTGTCTCATCTGATCCTCCACCCTCCAATTCTCGGCCCAGACAACACCCGCCTTAGTAACTTACTAACTATTCCGCCAATAGGCGTACGAGACGGGGTCCAGAGGGGCAATTGCCCCCCCAAATTCGGGCAAAACTGGTTTTCGGGCAAGTAGACCCGGGAAAACAGTAAAAAATGTTTGATGACCAAAAAAGGTCGTCAACTTTTTCTGGCAGAAAGTTAGTATTTTCCACGAGATTTGAGGATTTTTTCGGGCAGAAGTTAAATTTTTGCTCCCCCACTGCTGAAATCTCCCGTACGCCTATGGTTCCGCCTATCTGATCCTATGGTAACTCGACCCGGACCACCACGGACTACTCTCGCGGACAACCCTTCTCACTCAACGCAGCGTTCGTGAATAAGCTGATGCCCCGCGCCTGGTTTTCGAGTAGCGCTTTAGAAATTTCGAGTTTACGATTACGATTATGGTAACTCGTGTTATTCAGTGGCGTCAGTAATTTTATCTAGTTGCGAGACTGTTGTGGTAGACCTATATTGTTCGAGGTATCATAAGCATCTGGTCTTTTAGGACAGTGGTTCCCAAACTTCAGCAGACTGCGGACCGGCAATAATTTTTGGTGACGCTCACGGACCGCTGACTTTAATTAGGCCTAAATGGCGATGGCAAACAAAAGCGACCTAAATTATAAAAAGACTAAAATATAAGGCAGTTTGCAATTAGCCTACATTTAGCCTACATGTCATTGAAGCGTTTATTTGTTTAGTTTTATTATGAGTGTTTTCGCTTGAACTGTCGGCTATTTTTCACCTTGGATGTAGCCTATTGTTCGAACAAGAAGTCATTTCTGAATCATTAGGCCTATCATCTTCGCTCTGAGTTTCTGAGCAATCACGTATATTCGCTGGTTTTTTTATATTAAGAAACCTGTCCAGATTTGTTTGCTTACGTTTGCTCATTTTTTTTATTCAAAGACATTTGTTTATATTTAAACTAAAAGTTTTATAGCCTACCATGTTAGAAAGTTTTAATTTTGGATCCGGCGTTTGTCGTTCACCATACATCAACATAAATTTGCTCGAAGCTGATTGAAGTCATCGATCTAGTAGCCCAAATTAAGAATAAAGTTTTAAAAATTTGAATTCGCCATCTGGCAAGTTAAAATAAGGCGCCTTGATTTATTTCAAATTTGTAAATAGTAAGACAGAAATTTGAATAAATTTTGGACAACAGTTCGAATAAATTCACAATTTCAAACAAATAAACTAATAATTACAGTTTAGTTTGTTTATTTTTAACTCTTCTCCGCGGACCGGCGATCATACCTCCGCGGACCGGTGCCGGTCCGCGGACCACCACTTTGGGAACCACTGTTTTAGGAGTTTTCCCTTTTCAGTCGTTCTTTATCAGAGGCTAGCGTAAGTCTCCGGCAAAATTTGGAATATTGTAGTAGTTTAGCAATGGTAGTGGCTTTGGTGCATAGGCGCAACCACCCTATGGGACCCACGGGACGCGTCTCCCCAACTTTTGAGTGGTCCCCTAGCTTTATTATTATGGTCCCCCAACTTTTAGGACGTGATTCATTATGGTCCCCCCCAACTTTTAGGACGTGATTGCACCTATGCTTTGGTGATGCTACGGTTGGAAGAGGAGGAAAGGCCATGGTTGCGTTTTCTGATAGAATAGAATGGGGAGAAGTAGGCCTAACTTAGTTGCTGTGAGGTGGTCTATGTCAGCCAAACTTAGAAGGTTGTCTTGGAACATGACACCTTGTATTCTTGGATTTTTAACTCGAGTTATATAAGGTAAGGGGTGGGGGAATTGGTGACCTTACCTTAGACCTTAGTCCTTCCCATGCATGCAGATCTGCACATCGGGCAATGCAGTTTCTCCACTCCAATCTCTTCATCGCCACTTTAAGAGCATCGTTCCATGTAATCTCCAGACCTTGCAGATCCTCTCGCGCAGTTGGTGAGAATGGTGGAAATTATTAGATCTTTAGATATGCAGCTATTGAAACTAAGGTTGCTATAGCAATTAGCAGACGCCCAGATTGATACTACGAGTATTTCAGATGAGATGGACTGAGAGGATCCACTGATCCAGGAAAATGTCAGCAAATCCAGCATTAGATTAGGAGGTTCTGGCTAAACAGTCATAAATTTGACCAGGAATATCTAGAGTGGAGACGAAGACAGTACTTGATAGAGTAAAACACTTTGGAGAAATCAAGAGAGATATTATTTTATTAGCCTAAGACATATTCTTTGTTCGTTGGAGGAGTAGTGCGTGGTGATCTATAGGCCTAATGCCTGCAGAAGTAGATCCAGTGTAGGTGTGAAAAAATTTACTAGTGACAAAGAATAAATGAAAACAGTTTATTTAAGTCTTCAAGATTACGTCATTCAGCAAATTTTCATGTATAGGCCCTAAACAAAATGTTCCCATTTGATACGTATTACGCAACACCGGAAGCGCACCTGATGTCATCAGTTTTCACGTCCTGATTGTCCAGACCCACAGACCCCAACTATTTTGGACGATTTACACCAATGGAGGTGAGTTATAATCGGAAGTCATCGTTAATTTTCGCGTTGGAACAAAGCATTAGACTGAAATAATAATCAGTACAGTTTGTGAAATGTTATTTTCAATTCCACTAGACAGATTGGGTGCAGGTGGTGCTTGTCCACTCGCAGCGTTTCACGGAGTCGTCCCAGACGAGGCCGCCAGGAGCGCACGGGCGTCGGTCGTACATGTATTGGTTTGAGCAAGTGGCATAGACGCCGCATCCATGGCACGATTGATAGTCTCCGTTGGGCCGTCCACTGCATGACGTGATGCAAGATGGACCGGTACTTGGTTCAACGCTGCAACCTAGAAATAATGACAAAATATTATATATGACGCTGTTTCTGCTGCTCAGACTGTGTCAATTATTTTAAAATCTAAGGCCTATGAATCTACCCCACCGGACGTGATTAGAATACAGTTTCTAACAGACTTTCACTCGTTAAGCTTACGCAACAGAGACCAAATTAATCGAATTGCAACGGTTAATCAAAATAATAGAATTTAAACGAGTAATCAGAGTAAAATGTTGGAGTTTGATGGATCAATTTTCAGACACAATTCAATTTATTAACAAACTGTTCACGGTATGTGGTTCGGTGCTCCTGTTTCATCCTACCATCTCCATACAAAATTCCTGTACTGCGGTTACCTACGTTTAGCGGGTTCACTCCTTTCTGGATAACCCTCTCTCAGAGATATCCTTCTTACGCAGGCCTACTTGCAAGTTAACATAGCTTCGTACAGCCTACACTGTTAGTTTTTACATTTGCTCCTTTTGTACTTTACTGTTGATTTCTTAGAATAGACAAGCTTGAACTGAATTGAATTGAATTCTAGTAGACTCTCATTAGCCTATTACAAAGGTTTCGATTGCAGCTGTTTTTCGACAGCACTTCAAAATGGCGACTTCAATACATCGTAGAAGTCAAAAACGAAAGTAACTCAATTACCTGGCTTCTTTCTGCAGTAGACAGTTTTGTCCGAGGTGTCTCCATATGTGTATTTCGGGGTCCAGATCCATCTGGCGTCGTCGCTGATCCCTGGCAAGACTCCCCATGGACCGACTCCATGATTTCCAATCACGGTGGCAGCTGGCCAGGCGGAGTCATCGTACCTCACTCCAGTCCAGCCTGCGTAGAATCTGTTGGTGCATTTCCACGAACCATCGGTTGTGCTGAATGCACCGGAAGCAAGAATACCGGCAATGGTACCTACATCGACTGCCTTGATTGCGATGACCTTGGTTGAAGCTGGCACACGGACTTTATCTGCAGCGGTCCACGAGTCCGCATTAGTCAGGCCAGACACTTGAGTACCGTCGATGTATATCTCGAATTGATTATCGACGGTGACAACGAACTCTGAATCCGTACAACGCGGCAGCTTCTGCTGGTCTGGGATAGGATCGGCCATCAAGTGGGAGCACAGCTGTAGGCACAACGCCAGACCTGTCAAAAACAGTCAAAAAGTTCATTGGAAAATCAATTTCAAAATATGCTGTCGGAAGGAGTGTCAAGAGATGCGTTTAAGATATGGAGGTAATAGAAAGAGAGCCATGCCGTGGCCATTGACAGAGGTGCCAAACGAATACTATCCTATACCTATTTTCATTTTTGTTTCATTCATATCATCTTACTTACTCCATTCACCTTAATTAAGTGAATAATCTTCTCAGTTGCTTATAAGATGGTGTCCAATGGGTTAGAGCGGCCGGACTGTTACGCCCATGCAGAGTTCGAACATGGCAATAGCTAGCAGTCCTTCCCTCGCTATTATTTCTAGCATTATCGATGTTCTACCGTAGGGTCGTGTGCAATTCTGAATTCTGCAAGAAGGACAGTATCAATTATCAAATCAAGTTATAATGTAAAATACTTTAAGCAACACCTGTGAGTTCGTTCCTATAGGTGTAGGCCGACGTATTCTGAAGGCTAGACTTATATTATACACATTATGACTTATAGTTCGGATTTAGTTCACTTTGTAAAGCTCACGGCTATGAAAGGATAATGTAATCGCCGCTGTTGAAACGAACCATTTTCCTAATCTGTACTTACTAATCGTGAACTTCATTTCTTTTTTTGGCCTCTGCGTCTGCTGTGAAGAATGAAACTGAAGCGTGAAGAGCGTCTTTCCTTCGTCAGGTGTCGGCTACGATCGGCTATGATCGGCTGTTCAATGACAATATCAGTTTAAGTCGTCCATTATATAGCAGCGGATGGCCTCTCGGGGTGAGCTTATCTTGACAGATATGAAGGATTTACGATCCTATACTGTCGTTTAAGTGAAGTCGTGTAAACACAACAGTAATGGCGTGATCATTTCTGTGAATCGCGACCTCCAGAGATATGCAATTAATTAAAAGTTGAGTTCTCAACTTCTCGTGTGTAACGAAATTTTACGTTAGATTAGCTGACCTGTGTATATTATACCATGTCGCTGATTTTAATTTATTGCTGTCAAAGAGTAGACCTAAGTGACAAAGGCAATTTCGTGGAAAGGTTTGTCCAAGTAGGTCAACCTTGGATACTGGCATGTTAGCTGGAGTGCATAAACACGTTGTTTCTTGCAAAACTACTCGAAGTTCGCTAGAAATGACGAAGAGCATCAATTGGAGGCAGAGGCCATTGTTGCATGAGACATTCATCATGATCTTCAGTTGAACCCGCGACGTCTTATTACGTAGACTACTGTAGATATGTGAGCGATCTTACGCTATACACTCACTGTTGCATTTAAATCTGTTCAACAAAGAATTGCACTCTCTTGAAACGCACTTGTTTGGAGGATAGCTACTTGACACGGCAGTCTCAAAGTACTCCATTCCTTAGCTTTACCTAAAGTGGTAGCTAAAACTAGGCCTTAGTATTCCGCTGAATTGCGTATATAGAGGCGGGGAAGTGCAATGCCACATGCGGACATATGAGGAGAGAGCATATATTATCTCTCAGATTTCATAGACTGCAGGATTTAGGCCAGAACTATTTGAAAGCCAGAGTGCAGATGGCAGACAATCATGAGTTTCCTTGGTATATGAGCTGTTCTAGCCTACATTGTCACGAACTTGCCAATATCATGACCATTTAAAAACTATTTAGCTATTATTGGTGACAGTTACAGATAATAATCACGCGTTGGCGTGGGCGAAGTTTATCAGGGGCTGGGGCCTAAGCCCTCCAAAGAAGACCCAGATTAATTTTTTACCGTGTAAATGGTATATTTTCTCGGGCTTAGCCGCCCAACCAAGAAGGCGCAGACTCAGAAATTTGTTCGGGGAAAATGTTCACAAACGCGAAACTTCAGAATGATTAAAAAAGGGTCATCAACTTTTTTAGGCCGAGAAAATATTTGTCGGCGTCGCTCGTTCTGGACCGAGTCTCAGCCCCAACATATTTAGCCCCTCCAAGAACGGAAACCAAACTCCGCCCATGCGGGTTGACACAAATTCCGGTTATAGGCCTACTCTTCGTAAGTCAAATTGGCTCATTGACGATCGATTTTTTTTATTGGGTTGAATTGACCTTCGAGAGGCGATCGATAGCAATTTCGGTTCATTATCACGATTCACTTGCTTCACAAAACTGTTACGCTTTCATAACAGGTTAGATATTAAAAACTGCTATTGTGACTATACAGAGAATCTGCCAATATGCTTTATGTTTACAAAGCGAAGTTCTAGGATGCAGTTATTGGGACGGCATGAGGTTGAGGAGGTCAAATAATCTGAAGTTTATCAGTGGGACACAAAGAAACCTGGCGCGCCTATGAAATAACGGAAACTACTTGTTCACTTCTTGTATGCCCTCCCTAGTGTGGGACGCGGTGGTGTAGTGGTGGGTTCGGTGCCTTGGAACAGGAGGGTTCCAGGTTCGAATCCACCTCAAACCGCCGCGTAGGGACCTTGAGCAAGTCCTTCACTCGCACTTGCTGGTGCGCTTCGGCCTGAAACTCCGATGCAGTGACCACGCCGCAGTCGGGAGCGCCTCTGAGTAGGGAGCTTGAAGGGCGCTATAGCAAATGCGAGAAATAAACAAATAAATAAAACCGGATGTGAGGTCACCTGTGGTATAGTTGACCTTCCTTCTAATCTATGTCTTAGTGAACAGCTATGAGATGAAACCCTCCTATAATAGCGGAAAGAGCTGAGCGTTGGAGGTCGCGAATACTTGCGGTTTTTCCCCATATATATATATATATATATATATATATATATATATAAGATGACCGAGACAGGATACCATAATGAAGGAATCCCCCTTCTCCTAAACTAAGTCCCATCCATGGCAGCCAGAAACCAAGAGGGTGATTTACCTATCGTACTTTGGCTGGTCACAATTGCCGGGTATGGTGGAAGTAACTCCCCTCTGTTCAGCGCCATTGCCTATAACGCTAAGTCAGCTAATGTAAATCTCAGAGAATTTCTCAGTGCCCACAAAAGCCGCGTCATAGAGATCAACTTTTCACCGAAAAATCAAAGTCCGTAATTTAATTGTTCCCTTCCTCCGGTGCCTAATCTGGGAACACCTTGCATGCTGGTGCTGAATAAATGCAGAAGTTGCAATAATATTGCTAAGTGGTAGCATTGTCGTATCATTGTTATGTCAGTATTACTAATCTGATATCATTATAATCTTTACGCTTAAATTTGTTTTCTGTTTTATCGAGTCAAAATTCGGCTAACTCTGAGAAAGTAACATAACAGGAGGCCGGATGACGTAACACAAGTGCACATTACGGAAAAGACCAGACCAAATGAAAGGTATAGCCTAACTCATTGGAACCGTGTTCGGAAAACCTGGCATCTGATAATAATTATTCTAGTTCTTAAGCAGAGTTTGAATAGCATTTCTTTTAAAGACATCTCTGCAGTTCTCAAAATTTACTAAGTAGATCTAATCACGCATTATAGGCTCTAGTGTCTTCACAGCGAAGCAGGTAGCCTATGGCCTAATTCACAACATGCTCCTGTTTTGCCTGCCATAATGCTTTAGCCAACCAAGGTAGGCCTAAATTTTAAATCCAAAGCTGAACATTACGCAACTGCCTGTCACGACTGTGGGTCTTCTATAACATCGACACTGAAGACTAAAAATCTGCTTAGCTGGCTTCTGCAGAGCAAAGTATATGATTACATGTATTTGCCTCGCATCGTATAAAGTTTATATAGGTTAACCAAATCGCCTCTCCGAAGTGAATTTTTGTTTAAATAAATTCATAATGCTTAAAGTGTTCCTCCGAACAATTTAAGTAAAGAGGTCAATTCACTTGAAATTTTCTTTTAAACAAAACCTGGAGCAATGGATGACAACGTGTTTGTGTGCGGCAGGCAGATTAAATGGACAAGTTTAACACTTCGTGATGTTGAGACTGACCAGTGGCGGACCCAGAACGTTTCGAAGAGGAGGGGCCACATTTTTCGGTCTTGGGCAAGGAAAAATGTCATCTTTAGTCGTCGCCGGAAAAATCTGATGACCTTTTTTTAGTAGTTTGTCCAATTCTCACGGAAAATATACCATTTTATCCGCCAAAAAAGTTGATGACCTTTTTAGTCATCATAGACTACTTTTTTAAAGGTCTGCCGAACTGATGGGGGCCACATCCACTTTCCACGCAAAAATGGCTGATGAGAAATAAAAAATTCTAAATGGAGGCCATGGCCCTGACTCTGACGATGTATAATGTTTTGGGTCTCTAGACCTATGCGGATTTAGAAGCATGCAATGCATGGGATTGGTTTGAACCATCTGCCAGTCAGGTATAGGCCTAACCATTGCGACTGAAAGTCTGGCTGTTTGACTGCCTTTCGCTTTGTTTGTCTGCCAGACGTTTTCCGTCTTTTGTCTCAAATATTGTCCTTCAGTCTGGCTATATGCTGTCTGTTTATCTGTTTCTATATGCCTATAGATACCTTATTCCATGCATCTGTAAAGGCAGTATAAAAACAGCAAGCTTAGGTACGGACAACTGTAAGAAATTGGTAGCGGAAAGTGATGTTCATTATTGATTCGGGGTACAAAAAATGAGAAGCAAGGCACTCTTCTGTCTAAACAGTGGAATAACGAGCGTTACCAGCACCCACAGAATGTTACCTTTATGAATAAGGATTCTTTGTGCAGGCTGTGAGCTTGTGCAACTGCATTTGGTTCTCTTGACAAGAAATTATAAGGACCTTACGCCATAGCATGTGGCGGCTTAGAATAACCTTTCAAAAACAGCTAACCGGTTCATTGACAAGTTGTCTCGGGGTTTTACATGATGGGCGCCCACATATAAATGACCCATTTTTAAGGCCTATCTAGATTTTCGCTGAGAAAATTCAATTTTTCCACTGAAGTCCGATAGATAACATTGACCCGGTTCTGTTAGATTCAAGTGGTAGACCATGTCTATTAACATACCCACTACACCACCGCGCCCACAATATATATACTGATATAGTGCCAGTTGAAAATTGGGAATTTCCCCCCCAGATTTTCAACTGATATTATATATTACATTTTTCTTAGAATTTCTTCCTGCACCAAAAATATGTTTCCTTTGCTTGTAGTATAAAAATGCACAATAGACCTAACGTTTATTTTCGACCGCTAAGAGCTCTGACTATATTCAGTTGCCGTCTATATCGTAATCGTAATCTCAGCATTTCTAAAGCGCTACTTAAAAGCCAAGCGCGGGGCACCAGCTTATTCACGAGCGCTGCGTTGAGTCAAAAGGGTTGTCCGTGAGAGTAGTCCGTGGTGGTCCGGGTCGAGTTAGCATGGGATCAAAGGGACGGAACAGCTATTAAGGCGGGTTTCGTCTGGGCCTGGAATTGGGGGAGGAGGATTAGATGAGACAGGGTAAGAGTTCTTGAACAGGAGTATCTTAAGTTTCGAATGAAAAGCTCGAGGTGTGATGGATAGAGGAGCCTGAGGAAGGTGATGGTGTGCGAGTAGTTGTGATGGTGCATGGAGGAACTGATAAAGATCTGAATTCAACAGGCAGGTCATTCCAAAGGCTTGGTGCTGTGCTTGAAATGGCTCGGTTGGAGAACTTGAGATGACTTGTGACCGGCGGTCGAGAGAGAAAGACAGGCGGATGATCGGGTAGAACGGGTTGGCTGGATGGTGAACAGTTCGCGAAGATATCTGGGCTGAGAGTATTGCAAAGAATTGTAGGTTAAGGAGAGAACTTTGAAGTGGATTCGTTCTTGGATTTTCAACCAGTGAAGTGACTTGAGGATGGGGATGATGTGATGATGTCTTGGTGTTCTGGTGACGGCTCTAGCTAGAGAATTTTTTATGAGTCTCCAGTTCTAGTTTAATATTAAATGAAGAACTGCGTTCACTGCTTGCATAACAATTTATTTCATTAATCAGAAGTTACAAAAACAATCTTTGACTTAACTAAGCACAACTAAAAATACTATTGCATGGCATACAGTATGGTACTGTACAGTGGGTTTTGGTAAACAATATACAATGTAGGTCAATCTTGTGCAAAAATTTTAGAAAAGAGTGGATGTGTAGAAAACGGTGAGTGCAATAATTAGGCCTATACCCGAATTTTTCCAATCGCTCATGAGCGCAAACTGTTAAATAAGGTGTCAAAATTAGAAATTTTTCGAAGATCTTGCGGTATAGATCACTTATTTTAGCTGGGCGAGCCGCTCTGAACGAAAATGAAAGTGAATTTGTACGAGCAAATGAATATATCAGATTAATGAAAGGACTGTATATGAATAACGGATGGAGAAGTTGGAATGAACAATCGGAATTTATGAGTTCCCGGTATAAACCTGTCGCTCATACAATTTCATTCTTGTTTAGGGGAAGTAGGGGCGAGATGGACCCTTGGGGCATGATGGATCCCGTCAATATAAGGTATATATGATGTCGCCACCTATCGAATGAACTTTAATTATTGTAACACTGTTGGAGCTTTGGTGATTTGACCAAAATAAGCGACCGAAACGACATTTTTTCGTTTTTTATGACGAAAAGTTGATTTTCGACCTGTTCGATCCTATTTTCAAGAAACAGTTTTTTGCTAAGTATTCAATTGCACATTGTCACAGGCTTTTGATGCAAGTATATTTGGTTAAACACCCTTTTCTGCCGTATTAACGAATTCGGTATTGGCAGGATACCCAGTAGATCAAATTTTTAATTGGTGAAAAGTTTATACCTTACGCATGGGGGCGAGTTGGATCAGTCACCGACGGGGCAAGACGGATCTTGTGATCCATCTTGCCCCGTTTGTGTGAATTTTTCCTATGGCTCGAATTTTTTCCTCCGATTTCACATGTTAATTAATTATTATGTTATTATTACTATAACAATAATTGTTGGATACAATAATAATGACAATTAACGCGAAAGTCATGATTGCAGTGGTCTACCTTGTTCCACCATGGGGGCAAGATGGACCACTAAAATCACCTAAAATCGAAAAAATCTAGTCCAATGTAACTTCTGTGTTATTCTCACTGTTTTACATTATAGACGATCACATTTATGCATAAAATAGTATTCTGCATGTGATCAGAACATGCTATGATGAAAGACTAATGCGTGGAGCATGATTTATTAGATTGGTCCATCTTGCCCCATAGTGGGGGCAAGACGGACCATTACGACTAAGTTTTTAAATTTAAAAAATCTTATTATCAAAAGGGGATGCAATTAAATTTGTGTTGCCCTTAGCTATGGTACTGTATAGGCTACGAGTAGCAAAAAAATTGTGCCCGTGAAGCACGTTTATGGTGTCTCAAACCCAAAAAATCCGTTACGGGGTCCGTCTTGCCCCTACTTCCCCTATCTGATTTGTGACAGGTTTTAAATTTCAAGTATTATAATATACGCTATATTTAACTTTAGGCTATAAGATCTATAGAAGTCCATATGGTGCGAGTTATAGGGAAGTCCGTCTAATATGAATGTAATTCTTTTTAAAAGGTTTTATTCTATGCATTTATTCGAAGCATTAGTCTGAAATAATCAGAACAGTATGAAATGTTATTTTCAAATCCATTAGATAGATTGGGTGCAGGTGCCGCTTGTCCACTCGCAGCGTTTCACGGAGTCGTCCCAGACGAGGCCACCAGCAGCGCATGGGCGATCATCATATAGGTAGCCGTTGGAGCAAGTTGCATAGACTTGACATCCTTTGCATGATTGATAGTCTCCATCGGTCCGTCCACTGCACGACGTGATGCAAGATGGACCGGTACTTGGTTCAACGCTGTATATGCAACCTAAAAAAACAGCGGCAAAACAATTTGAATTCGTCAGAGCACAGCTGTTCAAAGGAGGGAGTCTATAATCGTGGGTTATTATATGATTATATATTATTCTGGAGCAGTGCGCCCTGCTCCCATCTCTCGGATATGCGATATAAGACAATAAATTTCGATTGCAGCTCTTGCTCACAATTCTCCAGTGCTGCGACTTGAACTGAATTCTTTCCTTCGCAAATTCAATAGAAAAACTGTCGTTTTGTTTTGCTCATTCGTTCGTCGTTCGAAGCAGAACATGAATAGTTTTCAACTTGCATTTTATATAGGCTATGTGGCTATTATTCGCCTATTGAAGTAACCCGAAGTATAAATATTGAGAACGTGATGTATTGAATATACCTAGCTTCTTTCTGCAGTAGACAGTTTTGTCCGAGGTGTCTCCTGTGGATTTCGAGGTCCAGATCCACTTGGCGTCGTCGCTGATCCCTGGCACGACTCCCCATGGACCGACTCCATGATCTCCAATCACGGTGGCAGCTGGCCAGGCAGAATCAACGTACCTCACTCTAGTCCAGCCTGCGTAGAGTCTGTTGGTGCATCTCCACGAACCATCGGTTGTGCTGAATGCACCGGAAGCAAGAATACCGGCAGCGACTCCACTATCGATTCCCTTGATTGCGATGACCTTGGCTGAAGCTGGCACACGGACTTTATCTGCAGCGGTCCACGAGTCCGCATTAGTCAGGCCAGACACTTGAGTACCGTCGATGTATATCTCGAATTGATTATCGACAGTGACAACGAAATCTGAATCCGTACAACGCGGCAGCTTCTGTTGGTCTGGGATTATTGGATCGGCCATCAAGTGGGAGCTCAGCTGTAGGCACAACGTCAGACCTGTTAAACAGTTGGAAAATCAATTTTCTGTCAGAAGGGAGACACGAAAATGTTTATAGCATAACAATGGATTGGAAAGGAGTGCCATGTAGTGGCTAGGCAGAGGTGTCATTAAATTCTGTCCTATATATAGATGTATTTTGTCGTTCATTTTCACACTTCATTTCGTCTTGTAGTCATTAACTTTTATTGGCACGAGTGCTTTCTCTTTTTTTGCATCCATATTCCGTCCTGTTCAAGCTGTTTATATTTTGGGGTCTACATGACATAATTCAAAATTAACCAGAATTAATTAATGGCTTTAAGATGGTTCAAATAACAATCTTCAACTATAGGCCTACATACGAAAGACTGCTATAATTATAGTCACAAGTTATGCTTAACTTCTTCAACACTTCGATTAGGCCTATGCCAGTTAACACAACATTTCTTGCGAGCTATTCTTGAAGCCTAAAAGTGCTGCACTTGAGACATTTTCAGTGTAAAAGTTGTGTACGAATGTGAAAAGGCCGAGTTTCAAACTCATAGTTTATTAATGCAGTGTAAGAGTCCAAGGCGCTTAACGGATAAGTGTTCGCATAACTTAAGTGCGTAGAACGCCGAGTATGTGCACTGTGCATGTCGTGCATGTAAATCAATCAATCAATCGTAATTTACATAGCGTTCCTTCAAGGTACCTACTCAGAGGCGCTCCCGGTCGAGATGTGCCTGTTATGTGCATGTCCTGACAAAAGACTCGCTATTCATTGTTCTTTGTATATGTTAACACGTTAACTAATGTTCGTGAGGCGCGGTGGTATAGTGGGTATGTTCGTTGCCTTGCAGCCGGAGGTTGCAGGTTCGAAGCCACATCAAGCCGCCTCGTATAAGAACCTCGAGCAAGTCCTTCACTCGCAGTTGCTAAGGCGCTTCGGCGTGAAACTCAGATTCAGTGTCCGCGCTGTGGTCGGGATCGCTTCTGAGTAGTAACCTTGAAGGGTCGTTATAGCAAATGTACATACATACATACATGAACGCCGCTTAGTTGCATAGGCAGCTTTACAGGAAGTTCGCCTGTAGATAGGAAACGACTGCTGGCTGCGCATTGGTCTGCATGTCTCGACTGCGAGGTGGTCAGTAGAAGCGAATAACGGATAATATGGTTGTCAGTGGAGATTCCGACTTTTGATCCCGTATCCTGAACATTCCGCTTAGATTTGCTTTGCTCAAATGGTTTTTGAAGACTTTAAAGTATAGTATTTCTGTCATTAAATACCCGACCATTTAGCCAATTTCACTTAGTGCATGTGGACTTTTCTAACGTGCATAGGTCGGTTACTTGTATAGGTTCAAGTCAGTTCCGAGACACTGCGCCTAAACGAAGTCGACTGTAGATCTAACTTTTGTAAACTTCTCAGGTCATGTGCGACATTAAAACGTTGTTTTAATTTAATGTGCGACATTAAAACGCTGATTGAAATGATAATTGTGTATCTGTACTTAGTACTAGGGGCCTGGTTACTGGTTAGCTTAAGGTTTTTGCTTTTTTCCGGGCTTCCTGTTGCCCAGTGATTTTCTGTTTTTGCTGTACTATAAGCTTACATATTTTACTTCTGGTGCAATAAAGAAAGAAGAAAGAGGAAGTCCTAAAAACAGTTAGCACTGGTTCTGCTGACTGCTTCCGACTAGTCTTATGAACAAATTCCCGCTCTCACGCACAAGGTAACTAAAATAATGTTGGTCAATTTTTTTCATTGAATTTGTGCTTTACTGGAACTTTTTAATCATCCTTATTTGATAAAAAAGTTGTTAGTGGCATTTCTTCGACGGTCTTTGGGTCTACGCCAGTAAAACGAATTATTCGCTACAAAATAGATCGATTCTTGAACTCACAGTCAAAGAGGATAATGCATTAGCCCATGTTGAAATGAGCTACATATCTAATATATACTTACTAATCAAGAACTTCATTTCTTCTTCTGTCGTCTGTAGCTTGTGAAGAACTATTCAACTGAAGCGTGAAGAACGTCTTCCAATCGGCAGGTGTTCGGTGTCATTGGCTGTTTAGACTGTCTGTTTTATAGACGCTGTGGCCACCCTGGGTGAGCTTATCTTGACAACTTTTAAGGATTAACAATCTTTCGGTGAAGTGAAGTTGTGTAATCAGTTATGGCGTGATCATATTTTCTGTGAAATTCCAGGGAGAAGCAGTAAATCAAAATTTCAGAATCCACTGTGTGACAAACGCAGGATTGTTGACCAGAAAGTAGGTCTTGATTATCAAAGCATCCATCTTGTGCACATGTAGGTATACGTGTCCGACTTTAATTTATTGCTGTTTGTTAAAACTAGGCATATGCGCAATTTTGGAGCGTTAATTTAGCGAAGTTCTAAAGTAGGCCTATAAAAAAAGCTAAACTGGCTGCATGTCCGGGTCCACACGCTCTACCTGGTCCCCTGTCCCCTACGGCTTGCCTCAAGGCTCGGTCCTGGCGCCGCTTCTTTACATTCTCTACACCGCAGATTTATCAGTCAAATACTCTCCCTTAAGGGTGCCTCGGCTCATCAATATGCTGATGATACGCAAGCATTTGTTCATGCAGCTGCCTCACTGGTCGCCACTATCCTTGATGCCACCTCAGCGCTAGACCAGTGGATGTCCTCTAACCGTCTTCGCCTGAATTCGGATAAAACACAATACATCTGGCTTGGCGGCAGAGCTCAGCTTGCTAAGATTGACATGGAGCTCCTCTGCACTTTGTTCCCGGATAGCCATTTCTCTTCCACTGTTCGTAACTTGGGCTTCACTCTGGACCCTGTTCTTTCTTTTCTCGGACCATATTAACAGTGTCTCACGAACATGTCTCTATCACCTTCGCCAGCTGCGTACCATCCGGCATTCACTTTGGAATCTCGTGTAAATATGGTGACTGTTGCTGTGTTTAAAATTTCAAACAAATCCTAAAAGTTTTTACCGAGTTATGACACTTTTTGTGAGGGCTACTTTTTCAACCGGACACAGTGTACGTGTAGGCCATGCAGACCTACAGGATTTTCTATCAAAAGGGCGCCGATCAAAATGGCTCGAGCGAACAAAAGGGTGGTAATCAAAAGGGCGAATGTTGAAGTTTTACGGTGCACTTCCAAATTTTCTTTTCGTTTATTGTTTATTCAAGTCTGAATATAAAGCCATCAACTATTAACATAGGCCTATATCCACCTTTGTTGCTCTTTATAAATTCTAAGTTCATGCTCACACTTTCTCGGCAACTTTGTTTAAACTAACTGCTAGTCAAAATCTCTCAGATCTACTGCACACAACTGCACTGTACGTTTATTTATATAGACCCATACAGACATAACTATCGCCAAAACGGAGAAAATTCCGACCATTGGCTAGTTAAACTACTGAAATTACATGCGAGGATCGATAGGCAGTAGGCCTATAGGCCTACGTACGTATGTGCGCATTTCCCTTGCACGTAGCCTTTCGTTTCCCTTGAACCACTGCGAACGTTCGATGTTCTCCCTTTTGATTGTCGCTCGCTATTTTGATCGGCGCCCTTTCGAACTCGTCCTTTTGATGGTCGACCTTTCGAAGTCGCCCCTTTTGATAGGATAGACTACCGGCCTACAGCGGTTGTTTATTGATGAACACAAGTTACATAATCATGTAGGCCTATATTCGCTTAATTTTAAAATGGGACAAATCCCAGTAACATAACACACCAGGTTACAAGTCAAATATGTAAAATAAAACACTCATTTTCCCTGTTGGACCTTGCCCTTTCGGGCGTATCACTGCACTTTTCTTTTGTTGGTGTATGTGTTGAATAAAAAATGGATAATTCTTCAATTAACCTTATCCTTAACAAAATCTATATGCAGACTATCAGTGTTATCACTGTTATCTTGTTATCTCATAAATTTGACTATTAAGGAATCGTGAAAGTATAAGAAAAGTATTTTCTCCACATGATTTATGCCCACACGCAGTTGAATCGCAGGCCTTAGCAGCTGAAGTATGTCCGAACACGTGTTTATAGGCCTAGATAAAGTGACATCTCAACGCTTAGAATGTTATCTTCGGTGAACACACCCAATTACAACATGACAAGATATATTATTGAGATGATGGGCGACAACAGACCACTTGACTCTTCTTTATATCTTCCGAGACACGTGCAAGATAGGCCTATGTCTATGATAACATAATAATTCCAATATTTTAACTTTCCTTCGTCGATCGTCGTGTTTGCCTTAAATGTCAGTGAGGCATACTTCAAGTAACTCGTACGATAAACTGAAGTAGGCTTTTAATATGCTTAACTTAGTTTTAAGTTGGCCAAAGGTGTGAAGTGCTAGAACGTTCGCACCCTGCTGGCAGTTGCAAATTAAATATGATATATATTTTAGACATGCCTATCGTATAGGCCTAAGTGCTGTCGTATTTCTCTTAATTTATTAATTTTGATCAGAGCACAGGTGCACCTACCACATATGTCACTTACACAGCAACTGTTCGTCACTGCGTTTCGCAAACGACTTTAAGGACAACGTTAGTCACCAAGTTATAGCCTACGAAGTAGCCCTCACTCCACGCTTTTCATATAGTGTGGGAATGATGTAGGAAGAAATGCTGGAGCGTTGTCCTAAATGAATGTCTCTGTCTTTTTGAATAATTTCGCCAGTCTAGCTGCTTACAATCTAAACTTCAAGAGCTTATCCAACGCTAAAGACTCTATTAATGTGCAAAAATATTATAGGCCTACATCAGCTTCATAGTAGATGCATAGATTGACGAATTACCATCTTTTAAATAATTTTTATATAATTTTCTCCTTATTCAAAGTTAATGCAGCCAGCAGTTGATTTTTCTAAGTCATTTGTACATCGCTTTAATTAATTGGGCATATTAGTCATTAGGCTTTCCGTTTGGCCTTGGATAATTGTTGCGGTGTAACCTTCTTGGTTTGACTCCGGTCAGTTTCAGAGAGTTTTGTCACTTCACACAGGATCGTAATCGACGTAATCTCAAAATTTCTAAAGCGACACTCGAAAGTCAAGCGCCAGCTTATTGACGAGGGCTGAATATATGCTCTATTAGCCTATTGGTGCTAGGATATCCAGTAGTCATTATCCAGGCCCGGCGTTTCCTTTGCTCCTCTGCCTTGGATCCACTTTGCATGGATATAGGCTAATAATAGCTTGTAGTCATGACGTAAAGAACAGCCTCCCTTTTTAAAGAGACCCAGGCAAACAGAAAAACTACGTGGAGCTGCGAAGTGGGCGTATAAAAATCTAAAAGGCTAAATTATAAAGCATGTCAGAACGAAGATTTCATTATGGGCTATGTGAGAAGAAATGCTATGACACTGATTTGCCTAACAATGGGCAGCGATTTTCATCCGAACCCAAGCCAAACATAATACAGGCCTATATGTATATATATAAATATAATGTGTATATATATATATGACCTTTCACGATCAAGTCCACAAATTAATGAGTCGCGATTAATTCGGTAAACATTTCTGTTCTCCAAAACTCAAGAGAAATGATTTACGGAATACATGTCCATCTGTTATGAAACAACACTTCAAATTTAAGGCTTAGTGGGTCTAAGCAAGCGCATCGAAACTTGACCCGATGATTGTGTTACCGAATTATCTTATCGCAGTTTAATTTCGGGGAAGCGACACTTCTCGATAACATTATGTGATTTATATAATTTATGACAATCAGCGAGAAGTATCTAACCCACTTAGTTAGTCAACAGCTGAGGCAACATAAGGTCGGCGAACGCACAACGACATTAATTTTGTAGATCTCTAAAACCTCGCAGAAAGGAGACCACTGTGCGTTCCTCTATCACGCCACATTAATTATTGTGGACAATAAGTAGTCTTGCTATAACACTGATAATGAATTCTGTTCTGCGCTTGGAGTTTGCGAGAAAGATTTTGAAAACCTTTTGGGGTCGTCCAAAAGGACGTCCGCAAAAATGATCTGCGTGTACTTCTCCCCCTTGTTCGCATTTGTCTGCATTTAGCGTTATATACTCCACACTTTTGCGGACGTCCAGATACCAACATCAAAACCATAAACATAATAATTAAAGCACCAACATCGAGTGCAAGGCCGTAGCCAGGATTTTGGAAAGGACTTTTACTGTTTACTCGATCTTGAGCAAGATGACATCAGCTGCCTTCGACCACATCCGCATTACTTTGAATTACAACCGAAGAACGATCAAAACTTTATTTTAACGAGTCATAGGCCCTATAGGCCTTAAGCGTATTCTCAACAAACACGCGCCCGTGGGGCCTAGAAATTCCATTCGTTGTAGCCTACCTGAGTTACTGTCCTGTCAATCTGCTTTTCTCATTAAACGAACATCTTATATTATAACTCCGAAAATCCATATGTTTGTTTGTTTCTTTCTTTGTTTGTACGGATTTTGACTATTCGTAACAAAATAGGCTCGGAAATTAAACAGCGTCGGTTCACCAAAATTTTTGCAATTGATTATTACCCAAACTTTAAGGCAGGGCTGTACTCAGAACTTTTGAGGTGAGTACACGCTGCCGCCAGAAAAAAATCGACTTTTTTGGCCAAAAATTCTGACGACCTGTTATTTTTAGTCGTCGGCCGAAATTTCGTGGAAAAGTTCCACTTCCATCCTCCAGAATTTCTGACGACCTTTTTTAGTCATCAAATTTTTTCCGTGATATTTCTCAAGGAAAACCTTTATAACAGCGTAAAACGCTCTACTTTCATGATTTTTGTCCCTTCGTAATTCGCGATTTTTGCCTGCGTGTACCCACTGGGTCTTACTGAGGTGGGTATACGCTGTATACCCACGTGTACCCTCGCTTTTTGAGATGAGTATACGCTGTCATTTCTTCCCGGAGGTGAGTATACGCCGTATTCCCGCGTATACCCTTGAGTACAGCCCTGCTTTAAGGTCAATGCGACTATTTTCAGCTCTTAATTCACTTTAGAACTCGAGTTATTAGCGTTTTAAACATAATTATTTCATCAATAATCGCTCACGCTAGCTCTTCAGTAAAGAGTCTACAGTCCGCATGACGTCATACTCACCTAGTAATAATTTCCGTAGCACCCCGCAGGGGCGGGTCACGTTTGACTTTTTGGGGTAGCGGGGTGGAGGGCTGGCGAAAACCCGAAATTTAGCGGTCAACGATGGGTACCACAGTGAAGAAGTGTTCAAAACCTTAAATTTCCCGGGCAACGCTGGGTAACACATCTGGTATATAAATATATACTAGTTGGGGTACCCGGCGTTGCCCGGGAAATTTAGGATGCACCGCTCCCGGCCAATTCCATACTTCCCCACCCTCACTTCACTTAATTCCATATCCTCGCTCCTACTGCCCACCCCACTAATTTTCCTCTTCCAATTGACCCACCGACTCCCTAACCCGCCGGCCCACCTTGCCTCCACGGAGGCTCCACCTGTCTGGGTACTGTGCATTTCCCGATAAATCTCGTTTTTGGTCCACTCGTACCCGCCCCATCGGCTGGCTCCCCAACCGCCCGCTCCCGAACCCCACTCCACCCAACCCACTCCACGCCACTCAACCCCAACCTCATCACACTCCGACCTCCTAACCGGTACGCGTCTCGTCATAACTATTTCCTTTTACCGGCAAATTGTTACCCCCGCCCAACAAAGCCATGCCTCCACCCGGCCTGTCCGGGGAGAGATATGTGTTGGGTTGAGCTGGGGCAAGGTGGCCCCTGTAGCACTATATATATAGCTGCCTAGCCGCAACGTTATTATCGGAGTTATGTGCATTTTGAAGAATATTACTACTCGATCATCAATCGTTCACAAAAACTGCTCTTTTGCACGCTCGTTCGTTCATTTTAATTAGGTCTAACTAATAAATTAACAATCATAATTAGGGCATACTTTAGAAGCCAATTAGTAGGCCTATATTATATCACGGTAAATTAGGCCTACAGCAGTTCATGTAATTTAAAAATGTAAACAGCAACCGAAAACTCAATCCCCCCTTCCAAAAAAAGTAGAAAAATCATAATAGTCCCATCCCCAAAAAAGTAGAAAAATCATAGTAGTCATTTCTGGGGCGGGAGAAGTTCCTCTGGAAATGCCTAGATAACATTGCCAGAAAGAGGGGAAGGATTTGGGAGAGGTTGATGCGCCATTGTAATCAGAAATTTTGTGAATTTCCACGTTGCAATGGTGGCAGTTTAAGACGTCATCTTTTTTAAAATATGCCCCTCGTAGACAATTCCACCGCACTCTGAGTCTTTCTTACTTATGATGGCGCTGCATAAAACGCCAGAGATTAGTTCAGCGGTAAATAAAAACAATAATGGTAATGACGTCATCAGCTGATATATCGTTGCTCGTCGCTCGAAATCGTATCTTCTAAACTTCATAAATATTTTGAAAATTTAGCTGTTTCCGTCACCGTTAGCGTACGATTTATGCATCTTTTTCGAAATCAACAGTTTGTGATTCCGAATATCGTATTCGCTGAAGACGACCCATTCAGCAAACAAAGTAATAATTATAGATTTTCTCGCCTTTTCTCCGCGTCTTTAAAATTTTCGACGACAGCCGTTTAGGCCACGTGACGGTCGCCAATGGCAACGGCTGATAATAGAATAACCGAGAATATCTGAAGAGTGAAGACAATGCGTACATGACTACAGTAGGCCAACTCGATTATTATAGCACGGAATAAAATAAAGCGCAGCCAGAAGTCTAGCTGCATGAACCGTATTTCAATGGCCGCTTTAAGATATCTGTTATGTGATTAAAATAATAATTATGGCGTCGACCTTGCTCGTTTTGCACTGATTGCCAGTTTCAATGGGCGTCACGCTATAGTAATTAAGACCCCCGTGCACGCACTGTGGTGATGATGATGATTATGATGCGATGATAATGGCACTATCTAGGCCTTCATAGAATGTAAATAGGCCTATCAGTTACGTTATAGCATGATGTAAGAAATTACCGTACATCATGGTTATAGTAAGCACATAATTTTTTTATAAGACGTCACCATTAATTTGAATTTTGACGATTTGTTGCGTAGTGTTTCCCATGCTGTGGGTCATCCTTAGTGATTCCCTGCAGAGCTGTTTTTATTATATGGCACCGCATTCAGTCACCCGAGTGACCCGACAAACGACTGGAACCGGTTACAGAAGACCGACTTCACCGTCAGCAGCAGCAGCAGCAACCCCATCTCTCAGATCATCGGAAACCTGCAGCAATAAATGCGTTGACTGGGTCGAAATAAAACAAGCAAGTCGCTGACCTGAATTTAGTAACTTTTCATCTTTCACATTCAAAATTCATTCATCCATTCATTCGTTCGTTCTTTCGTTCGTTCGTTCGTGCGTTCATTCCTTCATCGCTTATCGACAACAATAGGCCTAGGCCTACTATATCTTTGTAACTGGAAAACAATATCAAGTAAGAATATCTGGATAGTTGCTATGCAACTGTAGGTACATAACGACTACCGGTATCTAGAATCTAGAATAATGGACTGGTGAAGTAGGTACCGGTACCGATGTTGCACATACCTACTATAAAGCATCTGTTCTCAACATGTTGGTCGTGACCGCCACTGACGATTAGCCTAATTTTTCCAGATCGGTTGAACCGTTGAACCTTCAGAAATTTGTAAAAGATGTAATAGCAATTTCAATACTTAGACCTGCTACACCATAATATAATCATATTAAAATAAATTTTAACTTATTCCTTTGCAATGATTCATTCGATAGCCTAGACTGCGGCAGATAATTAAATTTTTGCCAGTTTAGTTTTCAAATCTAAACTCCACTTTTGCTATTTCAATAGTAAATAAAATGCAGTGAAGGGAGCAACTTAATCAAGTTTCTTGTCTGGGTCGTCACAACTTTGGAAATGTTACCAGCATGTCGACGCACTAAACATGCTGATATTTGAGAAACGCAGTTCTAGAGTAATTAATTGTTAATCTGTTTGTTGCTTTCCGTAGTCGGTGGAGCGATCGCTGAAACATTTCCTATCCAGATCGCCCGTCTTCGGGGGTTGCAAGGAACTGTCAGGCGAATTGTCATCAATCGGAAGGTGGCGATTCTTTCGACTGGAACGACATCTGTCCCATATCGTGCAACTGCAAACTGTTGCTGTTTTTGCGACACTGTCATATCAAGGATGATTAGAGTCGCCCTCCTCTTTTCTTCAGGATTGGGACTGGCACTGCCAAAGCACGAGCAGGGGCCGAGTTCCATCTACTATAGTTGCAGCACTAGCGTAAGAATATCTAGAAGGTTCTTATGGGAATATCCCTAAAGCGGAAATACAGTGATCATTTAACAAAGCTGTTAGTTAAGTCATTTAAATCACTCGTAAAATGTGTTAATTGTTGCATAGGCCAACTATGATACCAAATGCATGGCAATGCTAAACCTATCCGTTGTGTTGTGTAGTTGCATGGGTGATGTTGCCGTTCAACTGCGTCTTCAGAGTCGTGAAGATCCTTCATCGTGAAGATTCGACTTTCGTCGACAGATGGCGCTTCTCGTGTCTGGATTGACGAGCGACACCTGTCAACAGCTGTAAGTTATTAAAACCAAGTTTAAGAATATCTAAGCAGTAGTCTTGGAGACCTCTCTCCAAACTCGGCCACTACATTACTCTGACAGAGACAGTCCCTGCATGTCCTGGGTGAAGAATGGCTGACGCTAACAATCTTTGTTATCACAAAGTGTCGTAAACCTGAAGCTATAGTTGCTACCCCACTCTATGACTTCTACTGAAATTATTACTCTAGGCTACACAACTTTGTTTATGTAGAGGAAGAGGATGAAGTGGTTTGAAGATTGGGCAGCATGATCTCCCTGGATCATTTCACCCTTCTTTTTCTAGACAAATAGGCCTAGGAAGAGTGAAAGTTGAGTGAGGATGCCACGATGGATATTATTGAAGTGAACTCATGGTGTGTGTGGTAAAATTAATAATTCGGGATTACTGTGAAAAAAGTATTGATCGGTATAGGTCACTCGTGAGCAAAACTGCTAACTGGTATCGACAAACAGAATGTTTGATGGTAAGTTTACCGGAGAGGTCGTGGAGAATAAAGGAATTGGAATTGGGCGTCAAAATAATTGATCAAGGATTCCGTTGAAGAAAGAGGCAGATAATTCCGAGGCGATGTGAAATTGGAGAGAGCGGTCTTAAGTTGAACAGAAAGAGATGAATTACAGCTTCAAGAAGTTGAATTATATATAGGCTATGAAAGGATGATTTTACAGTTAAACGGGGAGAGCCTCGAAAAGTTTAATTTTAAAAAGTGTGGCCTTTAGTCGAGCGGAAAGAACCCAAGGAGTTGAGTAGGCTGGTAGGAAAGGGTTGCCTTAATTTGAACGGAAAGAGGTCCAAGGAGTTAAGTAGTAAGAAAAGGTTGCCTGAATTTGAACGGAGAGAAGTCCAAGGAGTTGAGTAGTAAGAAAGGGTGGAACACAGGTCCAAAGAATGTATAATGTATAGGAAACGGTGACCCCAATGTCCTGATCTATTGAATTAATTTCTTTTTCTTCGATCTAGATCTGTGTTATGGATGTCTCTCTCTCTCTCTCTCTCTCTCTCTCTCTCTCTCTCTCTCTCTCTCTCTCTCTCTCTCTCTCCCCCCTCTCCATGATCTTTTTAAAAGAAATTTTTTCATTATTCGACTGTTGAGAGTTTTCGTCATTTCAATGTGAAAATAGATTACAAATGCTAGTCCCTATAGGATATTAGGAAGTATGCAAAAATAATTCTGCGATTTTTACTAAAGACATTTCATTCCCTGCTAACTTATTTCGATCTAAATAGCTCTGTTAAGGCCTACTTAAATGTATACAAATTATAGAACTTGAAGTTGAAGGTGTTGTTAAATTGCAGAGGCCATGGCAGAGACTATAGTCCGGCAGTTTTGGCACGGTCCGCCCTGCAGTGGCGGCCAGAGACTTGTCCGGCAGTTTTGGCACCGTCCGTCCTGGCGGCCAGAGAAGTCCGGCAGTTTTGGCACCGTCCGTCCTGGCCACTTGTCAGCTCTGTCGGCTCTGGTATCTGACATGGCGCGCTGGCTGTTGACTGGTACATGCATGGTTCCGGCAGCGATCGAAGGATGACTGCAATTCCGGAGAGGAGCGACAACGACGATCCAGTTGACCGACTCTCGTGGAAGCAACTATATAGGTTTGTTTGAGTTTCTCTAAGGGTCAGGCTTATCCGATGTATGCCTATTGGCTGCAGTTGATAAAATCGCTATTTCGTGTGAAGATGCTAAACATAGATTGAATATTCGTGACTTTAGCTTTTAATATTCGTAAATATTCGTGAATATTAAGATTTTTAATATTCGTAAATATTCGCAAATATTCGTTAACGAAATAAGGTGAACGACCGAAACCGCAATGCTACTCCGTTATTAAGCAGTTTAAGCTTCTGTGTGTCTACGACATTCACTCGCATCCAGATCAAGGTTGAATCAAAATATGCAATGCGCTTAGGCCTGATATGCTGAGAATTTATTGAAAGAACATATTATTTTACGAATATAATATTCGTTGGCAGTTTTAATATTCGTGAATATTTGAAAATCTTAATATTCGTAATATGCGAATAGGCCTACTCAATCTATGATGATAAATATTGGAATGCAGATCATGGTATCGATCAGACGAATGCTTCTGCTTTTGAACTTTCTTTTTCTCGTCTATACTAGTTCTGTTTGCCTATATATATAATTAACTGTTTTCTCTATTATTTTAATTTTTCTATCTATCGATATTTGAACTTTACTCGGATCTCTTTCAACTTGCTTTCCCACGGTCGTCTGACTTCTTGTTTTCTTCTGTCTGTCCAGGTTTTCTTGTCTTCTGCATTTTGATTTGGATTAGGAGCATAGGCGGAGACCTGCGCCGAGAATTGGGGGGGACGGAAAGACTCTATTTTCGCCGCCAAAAAAGTTGATGACCTTTTTTTTTTTTTTTTTTTTTTTTTTAGTCATCCGGCCAAATCTCGCCCAAATTCCGAAGAAATTTTCTATTTTCGCCGCCAAAACAAGTCTTGACGCTCAAACATGGGGGGGGGACAAATGCATGGGCCGTCCCCCCCAACACTTTTATTGGGGGGGACCGTCCCCCCCTGTCCCCCCCTAGGTCTCCGCCACTGATTAGGAGTTTAGTCTGTGATTCGACTTGAAACGAACATCGATTGATGTACTTCTTTGTAGATGATGATATCGGCAAGGCCGGATTTACTATGGGGCAAATGAGGCAGCTGCCTCAGGGCCCCCACCAATTCCACCAAACAAAAAAAATAGATAAATAGAAATAAATGAATGTAATAAATATTGTAAATAGACCTACAAAACTAAAAATAGTAGATATTAGTCATATTACTTGTAACTTATTGTCAGCGTCGCGATATAAAAATGTAAGCGCTATATAAATATATTATAAACTGAGTCTGATGTTGATTTCCGGCAAAACGGCAGACATTGTCACGTTGCCTCAGGGCCCCCACCAACCTAAATCCGGCCCTGGATATCGGCGCTATTATAGTTATAATTCAAGTTTGATTACTTAAATTACTTAGCATTCTTGTTAAATGATCACTGTATTTCCGCTTTTAGTAGAACATATTCTCGGGTTGTCTACAAGGCCGTTGGGGAATGTTTTGGGCAGTGGCGGTTCTAGACTTTTTAAACTGGGGGGGCTAAAAATTGCCTTAGCCCCTCCCTTTCCATAGATGTATATGTTCACGCAGTTGAGTGTGTTGGCCCCCGTTGCCCGTTTCAGCAATATATTCACATAAAAATTGATATCAGGCTATCTGACTGACATTCCATTGGCCTAAATAGAATGATTTTTAAAGTACAAAAATTTTAGTTAATGAAAAGAATGAACGAATGAATAAATAAGTTTTCATTGAACAAAACTTGTGTCAATGAGTCACAGTTACAATGATGAATCAAGAAGAGTGCAACAGATTCTGAGAAAGACTTGTACCTCAATTCTATCTTTGAGGATTACAAATAACACATCGAAGAAAAACGTATCATGTCTAACTTTTGTCAAAACCAACATTTTTAGCTTTTCTAAAAGACAGTACAGGCTTAAGAGGACAGTTTTTGTATGCTCTGCCAACGGGTATCTAAAGAATGTTGGATGTCATCTTCTGAAGAATCCACAGAGCACATATGTTGCATGTTCAGCTTGTCTGTTGCATTGCATGCACTTGATCCATTATTGTAACTATAACACATGCTTTGAGCAAATAAATCATGTCAAAATAAGTTTACAAACAAAATAGCTTCAATTTATCTATTTGCAGGTTTGCAGAACACTTTTTCACCTGTCAGGTTGCGAAAAAGAACAGTAGGCTTTCTTGGAAATGATCTTTTTAATGTGGTACCTCCATGTATAAGCTCAGTAAAGATTTTGTGGAGTACAAGTGTCCTTTTTTTAGGCTTCCTTCCATAACAAAACTTGGTACATATCATAATATTCTCATGTCATATAATATAATATGAGTGTTGTGCTTAGTGCTTATTATTCACCTGCTTGATGAAGTAGGACTATTAAATGACTTCAAGAAAATAGGATAATTAGGCTAACTATCTTACATTTTCATTGGCATCTGAAATTATAAACTCAGTTTTCCTGAAACCGAAAAATTTACATTTAGTTGGTAAACCCTTATGAAAAATACCGATGTTCTTAATTTCTTGTTTACATTTTCACGCTCTTTCTAAAATCTAACCGTCACCACAGTGTTTGTGTCTTCTGCAAAAGTACTTGAGGGCGCTCATGTTTCTAGCGAATATATTCCTGCAACTGCCACATTATCCCATGACTTATCCCTTTCAACGTAGATTCATTATACCATTTTACATACCTGATGTAGGATTATCATTGCCGTCGAAAACTTCAGCGTTTAACTCATCAACTTTTCTCATTTCAATTCTCACTTGTCGAATTTGTCCATTTATAATGAAGTGCACATGTGAGTGCTCCAAACGGGTTTTAGTACACACTGTCCAGCTTACACATATGCACATAATTATATACAGCATACAGTATACACTATTATAGTACACATGGAATCTTATCTGGCCTGGCCTCCTCTGTCCATCTGTACAGCTGCAGATGCTGGGGCTTGTGGCCGCCCCGCTGTCATCGTGAGCTAAGGATGAAGCTGGTGTCACTACAATGTACAGGGTCATTAAGTGCTGGCGTATGGCTTAATCTCAGCCGCTGAAGCCGTTATTAGTTCGTCACTTTCGCTTGAACATCCCATGGGTCTGTAGTCGAAGGGCAGCTATTAGTATAGATAGACATGTGCTTGTGTCTGAGCATTCTCATTGAAGCAACAGTGCAAAGGTATGTGAAGGGTGATATTGCTGTGTTAGAACAGCATCTATGAATTAATGAATTAGCCTCAATTAGGAGGCCTTGGTGCCAACAGACATTGTAGGCAATATATAGCTGATTAAGCGTTAAACTGGGGGGCTAACATTTGTATAGGGGGGCTAGGAAAATCTAGGGGGGCTAACTTTTCAGCTGGGGGGGCTGTAGCCCCCCCAGCCCCCCCGGTAGAACCGCCACTGGTTTTGGGTGCTTGAACACCACAGGAATGAAATAATGTGCGTGTGTGTGCGCTCGTGCGCGCGTGTGTGTTTGTGTGTGCGCGTTATACTTTATTGTAGGCAGTTAATTTTGAAGTAGCATATACAAGTACATGTTTAGGCTGTAGACCAATACACTTTTATTTTAGAACTCTAATTCAATTCAATTAGATTGAATCGTAAATTATCTCTTTTTGATTATTAATCGGTAAGCGAGACATCAGGGTAACCAAGAAACCTATTGACTATTTGTAATACTGTGCATGATGTGGAAAATTGTGGTATGCCTATATACTGCGTTCACGATTCTTCATACCGCTTTAAATTCTCTTATCTATGCAGTGTTAACTACCGTACACTTGCTCT
Source organism: Lumbricus terrestris (assembly GCA_949752735.1). Classification (NCBI taxonomy): domain Eukaryota; kingdom Metazoa; phylum Annelida; class Clitellata; order Crassiclitellata; family Lumbricidae; genus Lumbricus; species Lumbricus terrestris. The sequence goes on from OX457040.1 coordinate 46,046,791, forward strand.
GCAAAAAACTATAATTATAGCCACAGTCCAACTAGGTCAAGAAATTTCGGCTGTTTGTTGTTTTGTCTTTATAACTAGCAATGCACATTGAACAATGGATTATTGACAGCGTTTAATATTGACAACAATATCAATAATTATAAAGCGAGACTTAGGAAACTCACCATGCAGATGAATGGGTTTTTCAAGTCAATCTAAGATGGGCTTCATGTATGCAACCCATGCCCACTTTTCGCCCATTCGTACGTTGAAATCTAAAGAGGTCGGTTAATGGGCTTTTCAAGTCAATCTAAGATGGGCCTTGATCATGTGGGCAGCCCATGCCTACCAGCCCATTTATTGTCCACCCAATATGTTGAAAATGAAAGAGGTCGGTTAATGGGCTTTTCAAGTTAATCTAAGATGGGATTCATGTGGGCAGCCAATATATAACCATGAACCCATATTACCCACAGCAAGGGCGGATACAGGAATTTTCGAGGGGGGGGCCAACATTTTTGGTCTTGTGAGACATGAGAAATTTTTTTGGGTCAATCGACCAATTTTCCGGGAAAAAAATACCATTTCATCCGCCGAAAAAACTGATGTTTTTTTTTTTTTTTAGCCAATCAACCAATTTTTCGGGAAACATCCGCCGCTGAATCGACGGGGGGGGCCAAGTCCCGTGTGATTTTGTAATGGGGGGGGCCTCATGTCCTGTTTTTCTCTCCTGCTACATTTATTTAATGGCTTGTTGAAACCAAATGGGGGGGCCACGTCCCATGCAATTTTTAAATGGGGGGCCATGGCCGGATTGGCCCCCCCTGGATCCGCCCCTGACCCACAGCCATATGTTGAAAGTTAAAGTGGTCAAGGCAATCTAAGATCAAATCAAATCAATTTATTTGGCAACCAGAGCAGCAAAATAGATCAAATGAAGCATCAAATAAACAAAGTTAACAAAATGAAATAAAACGGTGTTCAGGTAATGATGCCGATAGTTTAAAACTGGTTGCACAGGGGACTCGGAAGGGATCTTGCAACCCCGCTAGGTGGGCCCGTGGGCGGATATACCATGATGAAACTCGCCACTAGGTTGCCATAAAGTGATCTCGATATAGGATATAATGAGACAAAGCAACATTGAAAAAGAAAATGTTCTGTAAACACATTAACTAAACATGCAGTAAACACCTTAACTATTAGCACGGTTACACATTCGAAGATCATAGGGCCCATAATATGGGGCAGAAAATTTACTGAATGGTCAGGACACTGCACAATTAGAAGGAATTATATAACCTAAGTCTTCACCAAACTAATTCAGAAGAGTGAAGGGAGGTTATTTAATAGTTAAACTATTTAACGACTACGTGATTAGCAATATGCCCATTAGCCCATTTTTCGCCCACCCAAATGTTGAAAATTATATTATGAGGCTGGAACATTTCCATAAAGTTCGTCGATATAGGCTATATAGAGTCAGGAACGGAGTAGATCCTCCTATTTAAGTAACTCATCAGTGGAAAGGAGTAGACCTACAAGGATGAAAGGGACTGAGATGAGAGTCTTAAAGGAAATACAAGCATAATGACGTGCTAGGCTAGTGAAAGATATGAAAAAATTCGAAAATAAAACGTACACAGAACAAATTCAAAGATCACCTAGATTTGTAGTCTTTGATTTTGGGCGTCAGCGGAAGGAAGCTGCTTATTCGGATACCGTTTGGGTTTCAGCGGGTTTTTGACTTGAGCGTTAGCAACGGCGGCGGCGGCGCTTGGCCTGTTCTTTCTTTCTGAACAACGAGGAGGTTAAGATGGCGAATCCAACAAAAGCAGCAAAACTTTCAGGTGAAAACTACATTTTTTCTATAACTGCATCGTGGAAACTTGAATTCTTGCAATTAAAAGTAGAAACGAGGCTTAAAGTAGCGCGTTTGCGGAATTTGCGTCGATTTTAAAGGTACTGTTAATGCACAATGACCCGCGTGTATTGAATTTGATACAGGGCCATTGTTTGAAGTCGGTGCGTCACATGGGATTGGTTAACATTTGACATGTAGGCATAACAATGTAATTTTTAAAAATCTTGGATGATATAAAAAAAACTCTTGAGCTGCTTGACTTTTGTATAATCTGCTACAAGCTCATATCTAGGCACGAAAGCTAATTTGGCGCGAAGCGTTCATGTCGTGTTATAGTACCGTTTCTCGCATTCTCTGGTTTTGAACACGAAAAGACCAATAACATGGTTGCCAATAGACTGTGAGAAAAGTAACGTTTGCGTACGCAGCATTAGTTAATAGCTGCGCAATATAAACTTAAGTACGTATTATTCAGTAAATTGCCCAGGAACGTCAGTTTCTCGAAATACTTTAATTGCACAAGAGATTGTGGCAAACAAGTAGTATCGGGGACAGATATGTAAGTCATTGGTTCCTTATGGTAGAGGAAGAGCCCGACACGCTTCGACGTCAGAGACTTGGCGACGGAGATCGCATAGTTAGATGTTCCATGTATCTCTTTGAATGCATTTGGTGGCTCGGAAGAAGGTCATTTTCTGCTCCATATCAACACGTTAAAGGGCCTGTACCTGCTCGCCAGGGACACCAGCTGAAATTGAGTGTAATTAATTTCCAAGAAGGGATGATTAAGGGCAGTCTAGCCCAGTAAAAACCGGAGTTTTAGAAAGTGAGCAGTGCATTAGGGAGGGGCATTCCAGGATGAGGGTCCTACCACCAAGAAGTCATGGTTCCACTTAGTGAAAGTACAAGTAAAAGGGACTGAGAGCAGACTGTTCAGCCAAACATAGGGAGCTGGAATGGCGAGCGTTAATCGTAAGGCTACAGAGCTTGCAAACATAGGCAGTCCTGCGCGAGGCCAAGCAGGCAACACCATACTAGAGCATCAGTCCTGCACTCGATTCAGTGCATGAGGGAGAGCCAGTGGAGAAGTCACCTTTAGCTGGAGAGTGGAGATGTGGCTGAATTTGGGTATGCTGCCAATAAGGCAGTCTGCCGAGTGCTGGATGCGATCAATGCAGCTCAGTCTGTCGACTGGTAGTCCAGCATAGATAGAACAGCAGTAGTCAAGTCTGCTGGTAATGAAACAACGGACAAGGGTAGCATTAGGAGTGAGTGAGCATGGACTGCTTCTTTCGGCACTTTGAACTTTTCCAATCATCCTGCTTTAGATTTGACAATTCTTTTATGATACTGCGTGCTTGTTAGCACAACAAGTTGTGCCTTTGTATATGACTCTCTAGTCTCTACCCAAGTTGCCAAAATTCCTAATTGGCAAACTGCATTTAAACGGTAAAATAAGCTGAATTGCGTTTGATGTGTAAGTGCCAACCCACAAAATGTGAATAGAGAGTAAAATAAACAGAATCATCAATGTTACCAAGCATCAGGTTTGTCTGTGTAAGCAATTTCGGTGATCCAGCAGCATTGCCGTTCAGTGATTCACTGCGAACGTCATTTTTGGTGATGGTCTTTCCTTTAAAATATTTTAGTGATCAGGTGATAACACAGATCAGGTGGTAACACTCGTTGACTAAATATGGCAATTCGGTACTCTCCCCATCAGAGTGGTTTTTATAGTAGCAAGATATGAATGTGTGACAGATGCTCCGTAAGGTGGGCATTTGTTTATGGAGAAGAACATGTGATTACCTAACAATGGTCAGTGTATTCATAATGTGTGATTTGAGTTGCATATATATATTTTAAGAAATTTGTAAAAATGGTGATTGCATTGATACATTTAACGTTCTTTATGGCGACATAGGTTGATTAAATCTGATGATGTTGTTAGGCTTATGCCTGATAGAAAATGGAGCACAATTTAAAAATGGTTAAATTGTGTTTACAGAAGCTGAGCAGCAGGAGTCGATCGAGCGCATCGATGAAGTGCAAAATGACATTGATAGGCTAAATGAACTGTGTAGCGACGAGATACTCAAAGTCGAACAGAAGTACAACAAACTTAGACTGCCTCACTTTCAAAAGAGATCGGAGCTCATCTCGAAAATTCCAAACTTCTGGGTCACAGCGTTTGTCAACCACCCACAGGTCTCGGCTCTCTTAAATGAAGAAGATGAAGAGGCGCTTCAGTCTCTTGTTAAAGTTGAGGTCCAGGAGTTCGAGGACATCAAGTCGGGCTACAAAATTAATTTTGTGAGTCTTTATTCAGTCACAATTTAATATCAGTTCAGTTGAAATGAAATTTTCCACTTTTGTCTTTGAATCTGATAACGGCTCTATTTTACAGTTTCTTTTATTTCAGGTATATTCATATATTTAAAACCACCAAAGATAGAGTGATAATTTCTGATGTAGTACGTTATCTTTTACGATATTTCAGTATGTTTTATTCACACACAAAGTTCAGATTTTGTTTAAATTTGCTTGTTGACTAGTATATGATGTTTAATAGGTATTATAATGAATTTTCTAAGTTTTGATAATTAATGAACAATGACTAATTGTACATGTGCTTTCACATGTAGCTGTGCGTTGCTGCTGGGACACTGGTTATTTAGAAAATTCGTAGGTTATGAATTTTTGATGCCCGAAGTTCTTTATCGCTATAAGCAATTCATGTCTTCTAACTGGTGACTTATAGAAAATGCAGTGAGCCAACTACTGTACTGGACAAGTACTGTGACGAATGTGAATGTTTTATTTTTGACTTAGCACTTTGATGAAAATCCATTTTTTGAGAACAAATGCATTTCCAAAGAGTTTCATATGACTGAGACTGGCGAACCTTCTTCCAAGTCAACACCAATTACCTGGAAAGCTGGGAAGGTAATCAGATTTTGTTTTCTGGTACCATTTTGCATAACACTGACAGCTTCAGTTTATGGGAAGACTAAGGTTTTATTAGCGGCCCAATGGCATTCAGAAATGCAGGTTTTTTTTTATCAAGCAGTTTTGTGTGTGGACCTGCAAAACTTTGATATTTTATTCGAGGACAAATTGGGCAACAGTATTTGATTTGAAAATGACATGATGATTCAAAAATTACTTTGGCCTTCGAACATCTTGTTGTAAACTAATTTGTTAGCAAGAGTCTAAGTGCAATTTAGGCATTACAGTGCTTGACTAAATTTAATTTATTATTTGGTTTTAACTTATAAAAATTATTGGTGTTATTTAATTTTTTAAAGTTTATTGTTTAATTGATTTTAAACTACAGGAAACTTATTTGGTCTACATTGATATGTAGACAACTAGTGTTATTTAACTAATAATTAATGTGGTATGCCTCTGCTGTCAAATAGACATGTGTACCAAACTAGTGCCTTTCGATTTTAGGTCCCAAGTTCTGTGTTTGGTACCGTATTTTCTTTATAAGTTAAGTATATTTTGCAAAGATTTCATAATTGAAAAAAGCTACATTGATATTCACTGAAAGTTTATGTTAATTTTTTGTGGGTTTCTTAAATATGTTATGTGGATTTTTAAAACAGGATTTGACCAAACCGCCTCCACAGGCCAAGGGTGACAGGAAGAGAGCTCATGATCAACAGGACTCATTCTTCAGCTGGTTTACAGATCATGCTGATGCTGCTGCTGATGAGCTTGGCGAGGTCATCAAGGATGACATCTGGCCAAACCCTCTACAGTATTATCTGGTTTGTATTGATGGCCAAACCCTCTACAGTATTATCTGGTTTGTATTGATGGCCAAACCCTCTACAGTATTATTTGGTTTGTATTGATGGCCAAACCCTCTACAGTATTATCTGGTTTGTATTGATGGCCAAACCCTCTACAGTATTATCTGGTTTGTATTGATGGCCAAACCCTCTACAGTATTATCTGGTTTGTATTGATGAGTGAAATTTTATTTATAGAAGTGTAACAATCTCATAGACAATGGAACCTCTTATTATAATAAATACCACTTTTGGCTAGTAATATAGCATTATGAAGTTGACTTGAAACAAAGCCATAGTCTTGTGATGATTGATTTGCCAAGTGCATCAGGTCAGTGTTTGATTTATAAGAAAAACTATCACAATGAAGATCATGTGAACCAGTTAATTACAAGAATTTGTATTTAATTTTTTTTTTACAAAAGTATAGAATCATAGGCTGAGATGTGTCATAAATTTTGTATAGAGCTATAATAGAACACACAAATTATTATTTGATTACAAGCATAAAAAAATTTCAGTTTGTAGAAGTCTCTATTAAACTTTCTCCAATTTAAACAAGCCGTGGCATAAAGAATAGCAAAAGCTATTTTCCAGTATACAATTTAATTATTAAGTAGTTGAAATTGTTATTTTGTTTTTGCTTTTTGCAGGCATCGGAAGTTGACGAAGAAGCTGGTGAAGAAGGTGTGTAACTGTGTACCAAATGGGTTCATTTTCATTGTTTAAATATTGCTTATTATTATAATCTGAGTTTTAAGCTCCGTATATATGATTAGATGACTATAGCCACATAATCTAACCCTTCCTAGAGTTGATTCTTTTGCCAGAAGAAGTTTTATTATGCGAATGTTGTATAACTTTGCATAAATGTTTTTTTATTATTTCCTCTGTAAACTGCTGTGCATTTGCTGGCTGGTCTATTAAAGAATATTCTTACTTACTTACTTCTTATAGATGACTTGCTTGATGCTAATATTTTAGTCATTTAATTAAATTTGTGATTGAATTTGCACCTTTAATTACCAACTTGATGTATTATAACGGTGTTCTATGTCCCGTTGTGTGTATTGCAAGTGGAGAAATAAAGAGAATATTTTATTACTTACTTCATAAAGCTAATTCAATGAATTGTAGCGTGTAAATGTGATGATGATTTGTATTTGCAGGCGAGGGTGAAGGAGACGAGGATGAATTGGAGGGTGAAGAAGAGGTAAAAGAAAATTTGAAGACTGAAAATTTGATATTTTTAGTTTAATAACATTATTACACTATCTGGTATTAATTTGAATACCAGATAGTGTTATCTCTTTCAGAACAAAATTCATAGCATTGTGCTTATCTCGTACTTGGAAGTTTTTGGTCATTAACTCAGTTTGTGACAGAATTGTAGTTGAGAACTTATAAAGTGCCTCTTCAAAGCGACCATGGCCCAGGTTCCCGATTTAAGGAGAAATATTGCTGTCTTAACATATTCACATCTATTGATATTGTATTATATTTAAGTGATAAATAAATGTACTGTTGCACAATTATTTTGTTAATGTTAGAGATTTGAAGATCTTCTAAATATTATGTACCCGAAATTGTAAAATGATTACCATAGACTTCTCTTGTGATACAGATAAGAAGTGGGAATTTACCATGGAAAGAATTCAGTGGTTCATTTGCAAGAATCCCATCCACATAGAGCATAAGAAACAGTGTGGTTGCATATGCTACATCACTTAAAGATTGTCCTGTTGTTCTTTGTTTTCACTTTTATCTATTTCATTGTTTGTTGTACGCTATTGAAATGAAATAATTCCTAAATGCTAATAAGATGTTGGTCTCTTTTAGGATGATGGAGAAGAAGAAGATGCATAAATGCATCATTTCAATGCGTTTCAGTCTACAAATAACTTGGCAAAGACGGTTGTTTATGTTGCAGACTGTTTAGTTATTCTGCATTAACAGCATATTTTAACACTAACACAACTGCTTCATGAATTGTGGTAGAAAAAAAAACACTGTTTACAGTTCTACTTGTCATCTCCTCTACATTTCATTTTAACGTGAAGTGTGATAATGTTGTGATGACACTGATGTAAAATGTGAATTACAGCTCTGTTGGACGAGTTCTATGGTTTGTGGGTACATGCAAACAGTTGCCTACATATTAACATATAAAATGGTATAATTTTATATCTGCAGTTCAAACCATGCATTGTTGCCCTAATGTGACAGTTTGTGTAAGGAAATGATGGCCTTGTCAAGTCAACTTTCATGGTTCGGAAGATTATAGTTTGTTGCCATTGACAGTGAATTCATTGTAGCATAGAGCTCTGCAAACTATACTTGGTTGACCTTAAAAAATTAGCTTATCCGGGCGAGAACATTCTGTATAGTATATAGTGTAATGGGAAGGAAAGTTTTACTGCAAGAGTAAATTCTTATGGGCTAGTCATGTTTTGTTGAAGGTGGGGCATGAGTAGGAGTCTGTAGTGAAGGTGGGTGTGTTTTAGAAATCAAGCAAAACCTGGTTGTGCTATAGGCCTAACAAGCAAACTTGTTCTGGGAACAGCAGTTGCAGTGTCTTGGCTGCAGCATACACGTGTGGGGCATTACCAACCAACTGATTTTAATGTCGGCAATGTAGACTTGCTCATTAGCCACAAGGTTTGTTGGGTGTATGAGTAAAACAGGTACCTACGCTTCTGAAAGGCTTTTGCTGCGAGAAGCACTTTATAAATGGTCAGATGCAATACAATACCATGTATCATTCTGTCCAAAGATCTTTTGGTTGACCTCCAGCATGCTAACCACTGGACTGTCGTTACTAATGAACAGACACTGGTTTGTACTTGTGATTGTTGCAAGGGGTGCAGAGTTACAAAAACAATAGTTAAGAGCACATGTAGTGAAAGATGTATAAATATATTTTGAAAGTGATGGTTACATGTTTCAAGTGGTCTTGCATTGTATTAGTGCTGCTGTCAGGGAAATAGTGCTAGCAAAATTTGTTGGCACATTTCAATAGCTAGTTAAGTAAAGTTGACGACAGAATAATGTGAATTGAGTCAATTGGCGTTCAGGTATTTATTGGCATTGAGGTGTTAATCAGGATATGTCCAAAATGGTTCCAGTTGCAAGGGCAAGAAGAGTCCACAGTTTCAACCAACCCTTACTTGCATCTCTTGGTTGGGCAACACTGGATTAAGCCAGATAGAGTAGTTGATTAGAGTGATTAGATTTTAAAGGGACATGGTAGGATTATAAGCCAAAAGGAGAAAGGTGTTTGTGCTTGACAACTGAGCAGTGAAATGGACATTGATAGAAGCATTAGGCTAACACCATTCTAATTATATGCATGTAGCCAAATTGCAGATAACTACTTAAACACCTCTGTCCGTGTGGATTTGTATAACACCATAATTTGAGCACAACAAAGATTTTTCTTGTGCAACAGACCACACTTTGTAACCATCTCTCACTAATATTCATGTTTGTGCCATTATATTCAACTTTATTAAACCCACATTCTTTCTGCACGTCTGTTTAATCCAAATGAATAACCACGAGAGGTTCTTAAACTCATGAAAAATATATTTCGCCTCTAATCCATATAGATCTATTTCATGTTAGGAGCAGTGCAGACATTGCATCATAGGTGCCACAGGTCCCCTCAAACTTTCGACCAGGCTGGGATGGTCCCCTCCAACTTTTGCCATTGACTCACAGATTTTAGTAGGGATGTGAATATTTAAGGAATTGCAGTTGAAAATGCCACTATGTAGGCTTACTCAATTCTCAACAGTAAATAAAATCAGAGGGTACGTTGTGTAATTAAAATTATCTATCTAATTGTGTACAATTACCAGTCTAAACGAGCATAGGCGGAGACCTGGGCCAAGAATTGGGGGGGACGGAAAGACACGAGATTTTCAGAAAAATTTCTGACGACCGGCGAAATCTCGGGGAAAAAAGTTATTTTCGCCGCCAAAAAAGTTGATGACCTTTTTTTTTAGTCCGGTCCGGCCAAAATTTCGACGAAATTTTTCTATTTTCGCCGCCCAAAAAAGTCTTGACGCTCAAACATTGGGGGGGGACAAATGCATGGGCCATCCCCCCAACACTTTCATTGGGGGGACCGTCCCCCCCTAGGTCTCCGCCCATGTAAACGAGTGATAACACCACCAAGAGAAATTTATGATAAGCAAATGCCAAAAATTTGATCCATTTGGCACCACGAGCTGAAAATTGAGCAGACGTCACAAGTATAGATTTATTTTTAGATTCTGTTCAGACCTAAACAGTATTTGCTTACTATGTTCTCCCATTGTGCCATACCCCATTCAGTCTTTAGGGGCTTTGGCAGTCGCAACTTTGCGCCTTCCACTCTCGCATTTCCCTCACTTGGATGTTTAAGACCGCGGCTGCACCTCTGATGGCCATATATTATGTAAACTGCATTTAGGCGATTTGCGCAGGGGAGTGGTCCTGACAAAATTTATGTTTGAAAAATAAATCTATACTTGTGACGTCTGCATTAGCCTGTTACTCTGTATTATCCTATAGTCGTAGGATGGCGTTTGATTACATTACAATTAGATTCTGTTCAGACCTAAACAGTAAGCCATAAAAATTCACAAATTTTGGCTAGCAAACATATGTTTACGAAAAATAAATAGCCTATGGTAAAACACATGTTTTATAGATGTCATTAGCCAATTGACTTTTGTAGGGGTCCGAGAAGCTTATTTGTATGCACACAGGGTGGTCCGCAAAAGTACGAGTTGCAAATGGGAGGGTGCAAAACATGTTTTTTAACGTAAATATTAAACGTACGTAATAATATTATGTGGATAGACCTGGCATTCCAAGCTGCTTTAAGCTCAGCACTCACCTTTAAAAAAAATGAGGGCACTAGCCAATCAAACGAATGCAGTTGTTCAGCAACTTCATTTAATTTCAAGCACTACTCAATGGCTGACAATTAAATTGACCTATATAAATATATAGATTATAGGAACATTCAGTGTAGATGTAGCTAATACTTACTCATGTCACCTATGCTCATACTTTATAGGCAGAAATTGTTTAACCAGTTGCAATTCAATGATCAATTTGCATGCCAATCAGTCAGTTGAGAAACTTGACAAGCTTTTTCTACTCAGAAGTTTCTCAACACTACAGTCACATGTCATCATAAAGTCATTAAGAATTCCACTTGGATCAGAAGCCTAATTCAGATCTTTATTCTGACTGCTTAGCTGTCTTTATAGACTTTTCCCAAAAGACAGCGATCTCGAGCTAACTTGAATAGAACGTAATAGTTTGAAAATAGGAGAAAAGCCAGAGTAAGAATATGGTTCCACTGGCTGGCCTGAATCAACAGCAGGAACTGATAGCTGACCAGTGCTGCTGCTACTCCCAAAACTAAGTTTGTAACACGCAGTGGCTGCTGGAACATAAACTACAACAAAGAACAATTTACTCTATTATTACAAGATTTTAACTTAGTGAAATTGAAATTTACAAATAAACTATTATTTTCATATTTTAGTTATTATTTTAAAATAAATTTGCAAGGTCACACCGAAATGTGAATCTGAGGCACGGCCAGCCGCCAGAGGAAGATGCAGTTAAAGATCCATATTCCATATGCTTGAAAGCCAAGGAGAAGTAGTAAGTTTTTAGCCGCTTTTTGAAGGAAGGAAGTGAAATTGAGCTTCGAAGAGAGAGCGGAAGCCGATTCCATTCCCTGGGTGCAGAGACATGGAATGCATGCAAGCCCATAACTGTTTTGCACCGAGGTTCAGATAAAAGACTTGTACCCGATGAACGCAAGCAACGAGGAGGAATGTAAGGAGTTAGTAGTGACTGAAGGTAGGAAGGTGCGTTGGTGCTGAGAGATTTGTAGGTCAATTAATGCTTTACCACATTTATGACAAAATTGCACTTTAGCTCTACCAAGCTAAGTTAAACACATTACTTTTGACATTATTCATGGCAATGAGTGTTACGCCAAATATACTTACATGTAAATAATACATAGGCTAATAGCCTTCATTACATACAATCTTGGGCATTGCTAAATCCTGTCTGTAACATATGGAGTGCTATTGAGATTGCAGATGTGTTAATACTTTAATTTAGCTTTAACACTTAACAGCACAAACTAATAAATCTCCTGTTCAGCAGGGCTGAAAGTAGTTTGAAAAAGTTGCCCGGTCTGACTGGCGGACGAGCCGGTCGACGCCTTTGACCGAAAAATTTTCTGACCTTTTTTCTAGTCATTTGCCAAAAAAAAATCCAAGATTATACCATTTTTTACCTATTTTTGGTATCTGACCTTTGTTAAAGTCGTTTCCCAAAATTGTTAAACTCGCGACCCGGCTGAGACCCGTCACCAGTGGGTGACGAAAATCAATGCCGGGTTGCAAATCCTGACAGACCCGGCTCACTTTCAGCCCTAGTGTTCAGTGATGTAAGAATTGTATCACAACAGCTACAGGTGTTGGCATGAAGACTATTAGAACCATTTGTCTACGAGAGGCTGAATGATCTAAACCAGAGAGGTGATGCTTACATAGAAACGAGAGTGGCTGCCATTTCCTGGCTCAGCTGCATTGTTGTAACCTTCCGCCTTAAACAATCCTTTAACGTGTTTTACGAGGGCTTCCTGCGGCCACACCTGTAATTCCGACCACCTAAATAACAGATGATGCAATAGAAAACCTTATTATCAAAAACAAAGTTGATATTTCAACTAAATGTAATTGCATGCTGTATAAGACTTTAAAGTAATAAAAAATTTTATACAATTTCTACTCGAAGCTCAAACTCAATTTCTTAATTCCTGCATCATCATTTCTACTTAGGTAAAGAATTTTTATAATTTTTTAAAATTTAGAATTAATTTCTAACACAAGCAATCAACAGGAAATGTCATATTAGAGTCAACTTTATATTATCAATTTATGGATAGAGGAATGTTGTGACCTTCAATGCAACACAATTTATTGGTTCCCATTGTCACAATGGGCCTCCACTTGCTGGGTTGTACATGTAATATGTGTGCACAGGGCTGAAAGTGGTTTGACAAAGAAGCTGGGTTTGAGGCGGACAGCGGCGAGACCCTCTGTCCAAAAATTTTTCCTGACGACCTTTTCTTTTTTCCTGATGACAGTTTTTAGTTTTTGTCTTTAAAATCCAAGTAAATTTCATTCATCAATAGGGTCAAATCTGATGACCACATTAATTTTTAGTAAATTTTCATTATAATTATGTACCGGTACATATAACAAATTTGGCAATTGATATCGAGTTTATGATGAATGCAGAGGCCTAAATATTAAACATGCGACCTAGCTAAGACCCAGCAGAGAGCATGTCATGAAAATGAATGCCGGGCCGCAGACCCAGACAAACCAGCTCACTTTCTGCCCTGTGTGTGCATTCACCCATTAGTTGTGACTTCAGTTATATCTGAGCATTATTTGCATACTGTGGAGAAGTTGTCATTCTTAATGAACAGACACATACACAGATACATAAAACAGTGGACAAAGATCACAGGTCTAGTGGCCTACCTCAGCTTTTTTAAATTCATGGTTATTTAAACAATCAGTTCATTACAATCAACTTTCATCTGAGTGTTTTCTCAAGAGAAGAAATTAATGGTAAAATTAGGGACAGAACTGATTAATTTAAAAAAATCAATCTCCAAATTCTAATGATTAATTGATGATTATTTAAAGAAATGAACATAGAGTGCAGTGTTGAATTAAGAAACTAAGTTTGGGGTAGATATTATATGAAATTTGATTACTGTATGTTCAGTGTAAACTGTAAAGTCTTAGAAATGCAGGTGAAACTGAATTATCAACTTGTTTTTGATAACAAATATATGGTGTGTTTACAGGCAGTTCCATAAAATACATGCTAATTTTACTTTTGATATTTACTTATGATTAATTCATCGTTAAAATAGGTAGCCATAGTTAAAATGCATTGACATCATATGGGACCAAGCTTCTATTTTGTACAGCTAGAGATATTTTACCTTACCATTTTGTCCAATGTGTTTGCACTGCATTTGGGCTGTATGCCAAAAATGACTCAACAATCAAACTGACAAAAAAATATGCAACCAACACTCAGTTTTCTCTATATATTAATTTAATTAAATTCACTGAAGTTCAGAAGAACTCCATATCAAGGCAGACAAATGAAATATTGTTGCATTGGGGCAATTAACCCTTCAGCGATGAGCTTTAAGAGTTTCCATGCATTTTAGAACAAGCTTGTTAAGAGAAGGCTGCAGTGCAAAAATTGCTTACTTACGCTGTGTATGGTATGTGTGCTGAACGGCCTTCGACTTTTACCCAGTGTCCGAGATGCACTGAGCATCTGTGAAACACATCCAGGTACTTTATGGGCATGTAGTGAACAGCAAAGAGGATGAAAGTGCCGACCCACACCAATCCAACGTACTGGCCAACCCACCATGAATCATAGTAGAGTGTGTTCTGTGGATCAAGATATCACATACAGCAGAGGTTCTCAACCGGTGTGTCGCGACACACTAGTAGACTGGCAGTGTGTCGCATAAAAATGGTGTGTCATTGGTGTGTCACGAAAAATTGGTGTGCGCGAATTCTCACAGCATTGACCCATCGTTCTTGCATTACAATGACTTGCTTACTTTAGCAGCTTAGCGGGCGTATAGGCTGTGAAAATTCGTAACCCTTTGTTATCTATTGCATATCATCGCAATCTGTAGCGACCACAATGTTTATCTTGTGGGCCTCAATACCTACATGCACATACATATGACTTATTTTCGCGCATGACGTGGAAATGTGCCCTCTCAGCATGTAAGCTTACAGCATGACACTTCGCGAACACGCCGAATAAACTATTGTCCAATGCTGTAACATTATAAAATAACGGGAGAAATTATATTTATTCAAGAAACGGAAATTTTGCGGATGACGTGGAAATGTGACCTTTTCCGCCTGTGTGCGTAGGCTATTCGTAGCCAAACAACCATAGCAAATACAGGTGGACAAAGTCCAGAGGTGCCGAGGTACCAATGGCCCTGAACGTTTAACTGAAAATTTCTGCACTTTTCCAGTTTTCCGTGACAATAATTAATTGGATGCATTGAGGGGCAGTGTGTATTTTTGGCACTTTTTTCCATATTGTCTTCATACTTTATTTTGAACTCTTAGGGCACCTTGGACCAAGGGCGGATACAGGAATTTTCGAAGGGGGGGGCCAAAATTTTTGGTATTGTGAGACAGTAGAAAAAATTTTTAGTCATCGACCAAATTTTCCGGGAGAAAGATACCAACTTATCCGCCAAAAAAGTTGATGACCTTTTTTTTTTTTTTTTTTTTTTTTTTAGTCATCGACCAATTTTCCGGGAAAAATATACCAACTTATCCGCCAAAAAAGTTGATGACTTTTTTTTTTTTTTTTTTTAGTCATCGACCAATTTTCCGGGAAAAATATACCAACTTATCCGCCAAAAAAGTTGATGACCTTTTTTTTTTTTTTTTTTTTTAGTCATCAACCAATTTTCCGGGAAAAGGAGATGCCATTTCCGAACGGGGGGGGCCACGTCCCGTACGATTTTCTAATAGGGGGGGGGCCAGATGTCCTGTTTTTCTCTCCCACTACATGTTTTGGAAACCAAATGGGGGGGGCCACGTTCCATGCAATTTTTAAATGGGGGGGGGCCGTGGCCGGATTGGCCCCCCCTGGATCCGCCCCTGCCTTGGACTATGTGGATAATAGATGATAACTTTCATACTCTTTTGTTACCCAAAAATAGTTTTATGTAGATATCATATCATGTTCATTTGTTAGTCTCATTAATAAATAAAGCCCTAAGCTTAAAGTGTCCAGGGACCTCTGGCTAAGTTGCTACGCAATTGTGTGAACCGATATTGCACTAACAAAACTTTAGAAACCTCGGGCGTCTCTCTATCCAAAGAAAATCCACGATCAAAAATCCCATTAACTGTTAGGCCAAACAATTATCGTAGAGTCAGGGTGAGAATTGCCATGGGGTTGGGTGTTTCAATCCCCAGTCTTTCTTAGAACCCCATAGTAAAGTCTGTTTTTCACACCCCAATTCTAAGTGGATAATGGTCCAATTCTGAGTTATTATTCCACAATTCTTATACTGCGTAGAGTCATAAAACGATGTAGAATCGTAGATTTCGACTGGTGGTATAATTTAGAATTTTACAATAATCAGAAACCAAAACAGCATTCAGTGTCACAATTTTCATTCATTAGAAATTACAACAATTTAAAATAGATAGGTCATTTTAACGTTAACATAGGCCTATTTTAATTTTGAAGATTTTGACATAATGACAATTGCATGGTGTGTCGCCAAATATGTTTGTGAGTTTAGGTGTGTCGCGCGCAGAAAAAAGTTGAGAACCTCTGACATACAAGTTCATGTCAGTAAAATAGAATGCTAAAATTAATTCACTACTTTATAATTACGCCCAAGAGCATACAAGTTTATTTCTATTGGCCAATTCCTTAATCACTAAAATCAACTATTTAATAAAAATTAATAAACTGTTGCTGCCAAAAAATTATTTACTTATTAATAATTAAACCCTTAAATGTTTTAACATAATAATTTGTCATCAAGGCACTCTGCACATTTGTGTAGTTTAAGTTACGGTACTGGGAAAATATACTGATAAGCTAGGTTGAAAAGTGTAGCAGAATAGCACTAGCAGCTGAATTTTTATTGCTAATTTCTTATATGCAACCATTTCTATGAAATCTAAAACACAGTCAAGAATCACTAAAGGTAAAATAGATTAAAAGGGAAAGATGTAAGCTTTCTAAACCCAATGACATCATGCCTTTTCAAGTTATGGCTAAAATTAATCATAAAACTTATTATAATTTACATACAGTTTTTAAAAGGTGGATTTTTAAAACCTGGATGAAAGGAATTTGATTCCAAGAAACAAAAAGGAGTGAAAAAAGAAACTAAGAGTGACAAATGGTAACAAACAGTAGCTCAAAAGAAACATGGCTGCTAATTTGTAAACTGCATCTAGTGCTAAAGATTTCTCAGTTTTTAATTATTCAAAATAATTGTAGAGATCAGAATTATTACTTGCAGCTCGTATAATCAAAGTACCCAAGTCAGCCAGTTATGGTTCATGCTGCAAGGACTTTGAAACTAAAATTACCATAATATTATTGTAACAAATTGCTATACCATCATATTCGTAACCTGTGGTTAGCTACCACTTATAAACATTTAGCTAGATACAGCATGAACATCAGTTAAGAGATAATAATGGAATTCTCTTTATCTATAAACTCCTGCCTGCATGTACTCTTAAGACTATTTACACCTGTACTTACGGTAGTTTGACTCTCTAAACTGGATAAATTTAGGGAATCAGTTTCAGAGATAGCCATGGAAAATTAGGACAGTTCAGTGTATGACACAGCATGCAAATACGCCACGAATATGAAACAGAAAAGCTGAGTATGATGCAACGCAAAATCAGTGCTGTAGATTTTGAAACCAACGTAACAGAATTGAAGAAACACACATGTATAGCATCACAATATCAGACAAGTCTGCTACAGATCCACTGTTGAGAAGTAACTATACAACACGAATTTTTTAACCAAAGGATGGTCTTTGTGAAAAAAATTTGCTTTCTGCCATTTACTATAACTATGCCTACGTTTTTTGTACTCGTTCCAAATCAAAAGAGGTACTTCCTGTAAATATTAGTCTCAGGAAAAAGTAGTCTCCTCTGTATTTCACAAGAGATATTTTCATTGAATAAATACCCACATGAGTCAAAATGTGTTTGACCCAGTAGGTACGTACCTCAGTCCAGTTGTAAGAATCCAAGTGATTGGCACAAAGAAGCTTACATGAAATTAATTAAATAAACTCACTATTAGCTTTGATAATCCTTGTGGTGCAATTACATTTTTTATATGTTCTGATGAGATTTATATGTGACAAAAAAATCTAAATTTAGGTATCTAAATCAGGGGTGTAAAAGAGCTGAAGCACAGATCATTTTCGGCACAACAACAATGCTTTTGTGGCAGTGTCACCTACTGTATACCACCTGCAAGGCACTGTAACATCTTTATCCATATAACGACAAAGTGCATGGGAAATCAATGTAGCTCGTTTCTAATTTAAGCGTTAAGTGCCTCTAACTGGTAAAAATTTTATAATGCTTTTCTGCTTCAATCAGTGTGGGAAGTTAAATGCAGAGTAAATGAAGTGGAGTCTTAGTCACCAAGAAAGTCTTTTTAAGCTTTTGAAAAGAGGATTCCTCACAGGGATCAGCAAGTGATCAGCATGATAGGTTCCAAAGAGCTGACTGTCAAAGATATAGCTCCCCATAAATTGTCTGCTTATAGTAATTTCCGTCATCACTTAGTCTAAACAAAACAACAAAGCTATCCATCCTGTGATAAAAAAACAAAGCTAACATGACGAGACATATATTATATGACAGTGAGTAACTTACCCAACATGATTCACAGTTATTGTGAACATGCTGACGTAACAAACAGGAAAATGTTCAGATTGATTATGATCAACTGTAAAGCGTTCAAAATGATGCAGTGAAGCCTGTAGTAATGGTGATATAAAGATGCAAAATAAACATATTTAATTCTAATAAAATACAAGAAGATTTATCTATTGTTTCTAATTCCTGTCCGAACTTTCTAAAAACACAACACCTTCATTTACGTCATGAATAAATTCTGGACGACAAGAAGGCAAAATATATGACACTCATTCAAATATTGATGCCATGGCATCAAATTGCATCCAATGATCCAGTTGTTAAACTTTGTGGGTTAGGTGAATTCTAACTCAGTCCTATTTTAACCCACAGACACCGGGTAGCACATCTAACAGAGCAGCATACTCCCCATCTAACAGAGCAGCATACTCCCCATCTAACAGAGCAGCATACTCCCCATCCAACAGACAACACATGAACGCACAGCATTCAATTTTACAGGTTTGAAACCAACACTAGTTATGACTGATAAAGATCTGAGCAAACTGCTTAGATATAAATTAAGTGAGGAGTGGTACATCAAAATGGTGGATATATTCCATTGCTATCCAGTAACACAAATAAACCAGCTGACCTTTGTGACTGAAAACTGAACGACAATCGATCTATGCTTACCTGAGCGAAGCAGAGTGGCACGCATCCCATGTAATAAGCGCAGAGCATCGAGTTGAAGAGTATCTGGGTGACTCGTCCGTTGAAATCTGTCTTCAGCATTTCCACTTCCTCTCGAATCGCTTCCGGTGACATCGTGCAGACGTGCGTCGGCAGTTCCTTCACCACCTGGTCGTGCAGACGGTGACGTGGTGTGCTGCCTACGGCCAAACCACCTGCGCAAAATAATTCCAGTGAACACAGATGCTTGATCTCGGAAATAAGGATCAGCTCAAATGTCTAATGTAGCATTACAGTCAACTGATCACACTTACATACTTAAGAAGTTTACTCAATCAATGGATACTACCTATTGCAGGTTGATTGGGTGAGGCACGGTGGCTGAATGGTTAGAGCGGTCGGCCTATGACACAGAGAGTATGGGTTCGAACCCCATCCAAGGCGGTTATTGTGTAGGGACCTTGAGATTCAAGTCCTTCACTCATAATTGCTCTGCAATATAATTGCAGTTGTGCTGTCATTGTGTAGGCACTTCTAAGCTTCGTGAGAAGGGTGACATCAAGTTGTATTGTATTGTATTGCTACAATCTGATCAAGAGCCGCACTGGTCTTTCCTCGCTGTTGACCACCGGAAATTCTGGAATTTACAGCAAACTTTTAAAAATCTTCCAATCAATATTTTATATTATTCTAAATGCTCAAGCAGACAGCTTGATCAGTTTATAATATTGTTATCTAAGAATTTGAATTTGATTTTTCTGAATTTTCTGAGAACTTTATCATTCTGGGAATAGTTCTATGCAAATTTGACAAGTACAAAACACACTCATGATTTGGAGGTTAAATGGAGACGTATAGGAGAATTTTATTGTCATTTTACTTAAGATATGATTCATCCATGTCACACAGTCAAGAATAAAAGCATGTCTAAATATCACTAAATGCCACAGAAATTAAAGAGAAAGACATTCTCCATACTTTTATCATACTGGTTTGAAGTTTGATGTACGGTCAATTTTCCAAACAGTGGTTTCATGTTGAGACGAAAGAGAATGAAATACGTCACGAGGCTGAAATGTTTAAAAATCAAATGACGTATTAAACACACCATGTACAACTCTGTTCACAGTAACAGGACGCAGACATCATTTTAAGCCACTAATATGTGGCAGTATCTGTAGAGTAATAATTGAAACTAGTATTGCCATTACAGGTAAGTGCCAACGCTCTTAAACTTCTAAATCATTTTAGATCAATCGGGTTCAGACTGAGAATACTTTTCGAAAGTGATTCCTTCTGAATCACTTCAATAAAAACATCAAATGTTGGCTAATCTAACAGATAGCAAAATTAAGTAGACCTGTATACATGTCTGTGCTGGAAATAATAAAATAAAAGCAGCACTCTTACTTAGTTACGGTAAAACTGATGCACTCAATCCTCCTTAAAACAAAACTGGTCCCTGGACAATCTGGAGCCGATTACGACAGACAATTCTAAGTGGCCAAGAATTATTCTCATCAATCCCACTTCTATTGAAGGAAGAATTACTTTAATCAATTCCACTTTTTTTTAGAATCAATCACTGCTTCCAAAAAACAAACTTCCATTTAACCAACTTCTATTTAAGCAACAATATTTTCATCAATCTAACTACTATCTAAGCAAAAAATTTCTTTGATCCACTCCCAATTGTCTGCTTCAAATTGTCCGCCATGAATGACCGCTCCAAACTGTCCTGCTCCAAATTTTCCAGTCATCACCATACTATATTTTAAATCCATATCCAGGTCCAACATTATAACAAAACCGCATGACAATGTGCTAGCATTCTGAAGCTCAGTTAAATTTTTTTCCTGGTTATAATTTATTACATATCATTTAGAAATGAAGAAAAAAATTTAAGAAGAAATTGGATAAACAGTTATCACAGAGTGAACGATACTCACGGATAGCAGAGGAAGAGACTGTACTTGAAAGAATGCTTTAGCACAATGTGATAAGCACAGTAGAAGAATGCCAGAAGAATGGCTGCGATAATCAGGATTTTGATCAGATGAACGAACCAGTAGAGACAGCCACGGCTAGACTTTGAATAATAGACCTACACGAAAATGAAAGAGACATTGATCAGTAACAGGCAACTATGGCTAAAACGCATAATTTATTAAATAACAGACAAATATTACAATATTAAGTCTAAACCAAATTTAGACAAATTCAGAGCTTCAGGTGCCATATTAATTTAGAACTTTCAAAATAGTACTGCGTAAGAATAATGAATCATTTCGGTCATTAAAAGAAACCCACAACACTGTTCAGTGTTCACTGTTGCAATGCATTCTGGTGCCAAACCGATCCCTGCCATAACTGGATGTTACGGGTCACCTTGCAGGGTTTTAGTATCTTCAGTATGTGCTTTAATGTGTCTTGATAGGCATTACACACTGACACCAAGATGCTATTAAATAAAAGACATTTTACACACATGTCTAGTACTTTTGTCTACCTGTATATAAAACACCTGCATCACACAACTAAGGAGATAGAGAAACACTGAATGGCTGAGTTGACTGAAAGTCATATTAGTGAAGAAAAATACATATACAATGTAAAGATCATTAGGTAAATAAAGAGTATTATTGCTATCTTTTAAGGAAGTTCAGTTGAAAATCACTTTGTCCAAACTGACCTCTTTGTAGAAGCAGTAGAGCAATCTTCGGCTCATGATGATGATTAGAATGCCACACAGATTGACATCAATCAGATAGAAATTCTATAAAAGACACAGCTCAAAACTCAATCCATCTCTAATTAAGTATCTCCGCTTAAATTATATATATATATATATATATATAATTATATAATTATATATATATAATTATATATATATATAATTATATATACACTTTAAAACCTTTTATACTATCAGGCTCTCACCGATGCTTTTCAGAAATTAACAAAGGGAGCAACACAACTATTCAGACACAACCCAATGACACACGCTGATTAATGTGATCAATAGCTAACTGCAGCTCTATCAGTCAATATATACCATTATACCTGGATGTTTGCATCAGGTATAGAAGCAAGTACTTATCAAGGACTACTTTGACCAAAACTTATGCGTTCACCTTCATTGGTCTTACACTCTGGAACAGCTATTTTCATCAACAAGTTCTTCGCCATTAACTGGCAATGCAAACGCATCTTCAACTGTTTCAAACCACTTTCCTTTCTTTGGGTTTTTCACACTGGGAGCACCTCCGATTGGTGTGCACTTTGAGAGGTGCTTTAGAACTAAGTTTCCAAATACAATACAATGACTTACTATATTGGATTATTATTTAACCAAACACTTGCATGTAAAAATCTTGAGGAACGTTATACTAAACAGCTAAGATTAGACTGTTTCACCACAAATAGGATGCATACGGACCGTCTGCAAACATCAACTTTCTACAACTTTCTGCCCTTTGCAAATTTGCTGTAATTGCTCAAACTCGTCTTTGCATTGCCAATGATACAGTCGAAAAGCTAGCAAATTCACTGAGAAAATAACTGCCGCTAAAAGCTTGCATATCTATTAAATCGCATAAGAAAGTGACAACAACCCAGGCACAACTCAACCTGTCGCATAATCAGAGTTTAAGGTGGTTAGGAACTTGTGGGAACAGTATTTTCACTACTCTCAAAATGCGTTGCTTGCGTTTCCACTGCTCACTATGCAATGGAACCCCAGAAACAAGTATGTTTCAATAAAACTATGCTTCGAAGTTTCTACTGCTCACCCAAGCCGCTGTGAATAATATAGATGAAAAGCTATGGCACTTAAGTAAGTAAGTATATAATGCATTTTTAACATGCCATGACCATCAGCTAAGCGAAGAATCATAGGAATGCGCAGGCCACACAGGTAAAATAACAAAAGCATGACAGTACACATGTTATTAAGCCCCTTGACAGATATGTCTAGCAAATATCATTTACTGTTCTCATGCTTCCCACCTTGCAGTAAATTTGGCACAGGTTCATACTGCTGGTTGTACCTGTCATGCTCTGCATCGGCCTTAGTCATGCCCTGACTTAAGGCCCCTTTGCTTAGCTGAAATCTGTAATCACCTTCTAATTAAAAGTGAACATTGTGATATCCCAACTAACAACAAGCCTAATCTGCATACTGTATCAGTAACCTGTCACATTGGAGTACTGACCAAAGCATAATTGGCATTAGAATGCGGCAGCCACCATACAGTCTTGTAAAGATTAATGTACTGCAGACAAAGGACCATGACCGAATGCACAAATGCCACCAATTCAAACAACAGGTTGTTGTCAAGACCAATGTCAGGAATGTGTGCGTGGCGTGGCTGCATGATCAGTGTAGTCATTGGAATGCTTCTCTCAGTTTCATCCGCATGGCTGAAAAACAGAACAAAACAAAACCTTGTACTAATTAATTCTCTCAGTATTGCTTAGTTGCATGGTGATATATAGATACAGTCAAATTCAGTCACATGACAACTGGGTATCCACTAAAGTTTCCACAAGACTGTAATAAATGATGCAAAACTGTACACTAAAATAAGTCTGTTTCACCAACTTTTCGTATAGTCCTGTATGACTCTCTCTTTATATATAAGCACTTGAAAACTGCTCTTTTTGGCTGTGCTGGGGTCAGGAACACCTACGAGTGTGTTTCTTGAAGAGGTGCTATATTAATACTTGAATGAATGACTACAGGGAAAGACATTGACAGTTTTTCTAAGTTAACAGCTAAGAGACAGCAGAACGGGAGAGGTTTCTCACAGATACAAGTCATGTCATGATGCCCATGATATTTCTAACTGATGTGAAGCAAAGCCAATCATATCGCAGCTGCAGACGATTACGAGGAATAGCCCTACATCAAGATACCAATTTTTATCTTAGAAGCGTGTTGCCTAGATTTTCACCTTATTCCCTGCGTGGATAGATATGCTCCTTCCCCGCACGAGGACAGTAACCCCGCCTGTCCAGACGATACCCCGCCTATTCCATATGAAGACGCAATCCCAGCCGAAGAGCAGCTTTGACTACCACTACCAATTGCTGCTGCTGCAGACTGAGAACCATCCAACCGTAACTTAGCGCAATTTGGCACAGGAGATGGTGTGGACTGCGTGCGGAATACGTTCCTTCGAGGACCCGGCATTTAACAATCTATGCACACAAAAACACAACTTGTGCTCAAACGTTTTTATAAATAAATTTTAAAAATACAAATAGTATATTATATCTTGATTTTGCGATCCAAACATCTACAAGCCGACAGATTAGACTCGCAATCGAAGAAAGATTCAGCCCTCATACAAATTACACAAATAAATCTGGCGCCATCTGGTATCAGACATCTACATAAAATAAAGAGAAGATTGTCTGTTTGACTGGGATGCATTTCCACAGTTTTTGAGAAGGATCGAGGCAGGGAGGGAGGGAGGGAGAGGGAGGGAGGAGATTGACCGGGAACGCGGCGAATCCTAAAATTCCCGGGCAGTACCCCAGCTTGTCTGGGTAATCTATAAGAAAGCTAGGATGTGGGTACACGTATGTTTGCCCACAGTTTCGCAGCTATTGATCTGAAATTTGCACCTGGGACAGATCGAGGGCCATCAGGACCACCCAGTGGAGGGGTTGGCGAATCTCTTCCACCATGTGGTCGGGGTGGGACTGGGAGAGGCGAAAACCCAATTTCGAAATAAATTTCCATTCCATTGTATAGACTATAGTTTCACAGGTTTTCACATGAAACGTTGCAGCTAGACAGCTAGATTGCCACAGGGCCACCATCCCCACCCAAAACGTACACATTTGGCCCCGAAGAGGCCGGGTGGAGGCAAGGTACTGTTGGGGGGGGGGCGAGAAAAGCAATTTGCCGGTAAACGGAAATTTCACGTGAGGTTACAAACCCCAGAAGATCGAGTTGGCACCAGGTGGAGGTTGGAGTATGGTGAGGTTGGGGTTGGGTGGGGGTGGTTGGGATTTGAATTGAGGAAAGGGCGGTTGGGGCGGGTTTGGGTGAGCCAAAAGCGAAATTTATCGGGCAATGCAGAGTACCCCAGAGAGGTGGAGGCAAGGTGGGCCGGAGGGTTGGGGTCGATGGGTGCTCGAGCGGGATGGTGAAAATAATTAAGTGGGGTGAGGAGTATGAGCGAGGATATGGAATTATGTGAAAGCGGGAAAGTAAGGAATTTGCCGGGAACGGCCGGGGGCGAATCCTACATTTCCCGGGAAACGTCGGGTACCCATGCAGCTATAATACATTATAATAATTATCATTGTCTGTTCAATTCACACACAATCGCGATCGAGCAGTTCCTTATAGGAACAAAATCGGCAGAGGAAGAGATTAATGGGTAAAAATCGTCTTAAATTAAGTCAATATTCGAATTTGGTCCTTTGCACCATCCACCGTAGTCATCCGTTCAGTCATTCATTCATTCATTCATTCATCCATCCATTCATTCATTCATTCATTATTTATCTATTTATTTATTTATTCAAGTTTTCAACGGCGTATAGGACCATGCAGTCACATCTGCCTCGATCTATAGTGGGAGACTTTTGGTCCTGCGTGTTGAAACCTCAATCTGTCAGTGTCGTGTTTTCTCAGTTGTAGGTCCAACTGCTTGGGATAGTCTCCCGCTCTAGATGCGCTTATGTATATTCGTTTAATGAGCAAAAACAAGCTTGCAAACCACAACCGAGTACAATTAATTGAGATTTAAAAAATTACAATATTACTGAAATAGTAGCCTAATATTAAAGAGTGCAGTCAGTTATTGGAATTGAATTGAATCAACTATATAGTGACCTAGGGTTGGCTCGTCAGTGTTTTACAGGCTCCTCAATTTTTTTTGTTTCACCATGGTTGAACTGGAAGCGCTTCTAAGTGGATTTCTTGAATGGCGTTATATAAAATCTTTAAATGAATGAATGCTGAATTACATATTATGAATTTTTATTTAAATACTTACTTACTTACACTTCTGATGCGTCATCGCTTCCCTCGCTCATTAGCATAATATTTTGGCTGTTGGAATGTGTGTCTACTCCCCTCTGGTATGCAACTATTTGATTAAAAAATAAAACTTACCGCGTTCTAAAAATTGCACTAAATTTTGTACGTAAATAAAATAAATCCTAGCTACAATAGGATGGCATTGTACTTTAAATAGTTATGTTGATTGAAAAATAAGTTAAGTATTTGAATTTTTAAAAAGGGAGGGCGGGCGATAGAATTAAGAGCCAGACGAGTTGGTTGAGCTCCATCTAGCGGTCTTCTCCTTCGATGACTGATACCAAAGAAGTGGGTTGCAGTTATAGAAAGAATTTTCGAATTTAACGGTGAGTATAGAAAATGCACTTGTTCAGCAATTCTGTAAGGTTAGAAAAGACCGCACAGAGGAGGTAGTTAGCAATCGTACAGCGAAAATGTAGATATTTACAAAGATACGACGCAGCAAATGCGAGTGCCGGTGCGACCTTCGCTGTGTAATGGCCGGCGTCTAGTATCAAGTGTCATGGCTGCCTTTCGTTAGAAGTTTGGTAACTAGGGTTTACCATTTAAATATATTGTTTTCAAGCCATTTTGTATAGCGGTAGTGAGGGACTATTAGACATAGACGCTGACAAGCTATAAAAATGAGTTTTTTGCTAACGAAATAAAAAGTGATCAGACTTTGAACTTAATGAATATTCATAAGGTAGGGCGTGGTTTATACTGACTGACCTGATACGTATTCTACATGGCTGCTTTTTTGCCGTCTGTTGGTTAGGCGCCTATTGATTTTTAGGATGCTAGTGCTGCTGACTAGCTGTGGGCATGCGCCAGTCCAGAGGTCTGCGACAGTAAAATATCTGATGAGTATTGACTATTGACCTGGTGTCTGAATCACTGGCATTTTTGCTAGATCTTGCATGATTACATTATCTAGTAGACTGTCTGGCCACAGATCAAGATTCAGATATCTCTATGGACAAAACTAGTTTGCGTTTTCTCTTTAGTCTTGACTCAACTAGGTACTATTGATTGGTGATTTGGATAGTAATGGAGATGACTGCTCTGCTTTTGTCTGGCAAGTCTAACGAAATCAGTCGATAACCATTCCTGTTGCTGCTGTTAGGTATTGGTGGAAAGGTTTGTGAGACTGGTATTAGATTGTGTTGTTGGGTGCAAATTACTGCAGGTTTAATTGAGCAGTTTCATCAATATTAGAATACTGTTCAACTATTATTTTGTATAAAATCCACCACTTGTGACATTGGCATGGTAGCATGACCTACTGTAACACTTAACCAGTTGAACCGAGTGTCATTTGGACAGTTTGTAACTAGTTAAGTGTGTCTGCTTTTGCATTCCTGTTTGTCTTAGGTGATGTAGCCCATAAGCATAAAAAATTCAATGACTTCCTGAATTCAGTAAATTCTGTAATGCTTTACTTGTTGTTAACTTTAACTATTTTTCAAATTAGCAGAGTAATTTTCAGTGAGGCAGTGGATGTTTGTTTTATAATCAGCCAAGATGCATGAGGCAGAACCACAGCCTCGAGAGATCCAGATTCTGGAGACTCCTGAGGACATCCAAGCACGTCGAGAACAGGTCCTTGGGCGCTATGCAGCATTTAAAGATGCTACAAAACAGCGGCGACATAGATTGGAAGATGCCCGTCGTTACATGTACTTCAAGAGAGATGCTGATGAGTTAGAAAGCTGGATACTGGAGAAACTGCAGACCGCTTCAGATGAGAGCTACCGTGACCCAACCAACCTTCAGGTATGTGATTTGATCAGTGGCTGAGAGGAAGCGTTGCATTATCCAATTTACATTTTTTTCTTAACTAATATTCTTTTGAGTCAATTTCTGTAGGTTTTCCAAGTTGTGAAAAACAAAATTTAAGTAAAAATGATGGTATTGTCATTCTCAGCAAGTTGAATCCAAAAGAAACAAGCTAGTTTAAGTTAATGCTTATATGGACGCTTAATAATGCTTATACATTGTTTAAGCTCTTCTAGAACTTACTTCATTATTTGCTGCTTTTGCATTTGACAATATTTCAATTCTTCGACAATTTCAAAGTTGTGTTAACCCATTCCCACCAGAATTGTTCCAATACCTATTGGGTTAATCGGGTCACCCATGACCCGGTCCGGCGGGAAATAGTTAAACAAACTAATGTACTAAATGTAAACCAAAGCAGGATAAATAAAATAAAATTAATATTGATGCTGATACTAAATAATTAGTTTACACTATACCCATGATTTGTTATTTCATTTATTACTTTCTTAATTACTTGTTGCTTTTGCATTAATAGCAATATTTCACTGCTTAGATTATTCCATGTTGTTAATTTTAGGCTAAGATCCAGAAACATCAGGCTTTTGAAGCTGAGGTTGTGGCTCATGCAAATTCATTGGAGTCACTTGACAGAAGTGGTGAAGAAATGATCAATGAGGAGCATTTTGCTTCAGAAATAATAAAGGTACCAACAGTCTTAATTTTATGCTCTTTTTCATTACGTGTATTTTTGCAGAGATAAATGCAGTTTGTCTTGATTCAAAAGATAACTCAGTTTTTCAGTACCATGTAATCTGTGATGGCAGATTGTAGTGCCATATTATTTTTGTTACACATTACCTGAACATGTGTTTTTAGATTTGGATTTTAAACGACACTTCACTGAGGCATTGAGATTCCTTCCTGTTTTATTTATGAAAATAAACAGATTCTCTTGAGTTCAGCATAAGTTGGCAAGTTGATTCTCAAGTTGGTTATCAAGGGAAATTAGAAGTTCCATGTAACTTGTGGATTTTGACAAATTGTATTTGATGCAAGATTACTGAATATCTTATAAGAGCTACATTTTGGCAATTAATATATCCTTTTGGAAGTGAGTTTACTCTGTGTCGTGTCATGCATGGTTTGCGATGCGTTTGTATTTTTACAGGAGCGGCTTGAGGAACTTCATCGTCTGTGGAACTTGCTGCTCCAGCGACTCCAGGAGAAAGGTCTGAAGCTACAACAGGCAATGCGCCTCATTCAGTTCATGCGTGAATGTGATAAGCTCATGTTCTGGATCACAGACAAGGAGGCTTTCGTGACAATCGATGAATTTGGACAAGATCTTGAACATGTGGAGGTCTTGCAGAAGAAGTTTGATGAGTTCCAGAAGGATCTTCAGAATCATGAGGATGTGGTCACCGACATCAACCATTTGGCAGAGAAGCTGATTACAGAAAAGCACCCGGAAGAAGAAGCAGTGGCCAGGAGGCAGATAGTAAGTAGACGTCATTAGGAAAAAATGATGATTGTTATAGTCACAATTTCTGAAATTAAGTCTGAAAATCGCCTGTTTTCACTTTTTACGATGTCTGTAATTTAATGATTTTTGTGACATTGCCTGATGAGTCAGTAAGTAGGTCTCTTGCAGAATGCTGCTGAGTGAAACATAGAGTTTTGTTTTGGAGTTGTGCTATAATTCATGTGTGTGCGTTTTCAAATCTCCAATTGTAGGAGGTCAACGAAGCTTGGGAACGTCTGAAGCTGTTGGCTTTGAGAAGACAGGAGAGGCTATTTGGTGCCCATGAAATACAGAACTTCAACAGGTATTTCTTAATTGATGAGCAACAGGTGTCCTGATTTGACTGATTGCAGTTTTGTCATTTTCATTGTCAAACTTTAGCACTAAGCTGTGTCTTGTGAGGTATTCATTATGAATGTGGAGAAAATTATGCCTGGTGCATGTTGCACTGAGGTTAATTATTTGTGAGTTTTGTTTAGAATATTTACACATTTTCTGTGCAAATTTTTGTATACATTTTGGGTACAATAGCTTTTCTTTATATGGATTTGAAAG
Organism: Lumbricus terrestris; assembly: GCA_949752735.1. NCBI lineage: Eukaryota > Metazoa > Annelida > Clitellata > Crassiclitellata > Lumbricidae > Lumbricus > Lumbricus terrestris. The sequence continues at coordinate 46,076,546 of OX457040.1, forward strand.
TTTTTATTGGTTTTAATTGCATCGATGTTTATGGTGATTAAATATGATTATATGTTAAACGAATTTCATGATATTAGAATTATCGTTTAGTTTTAAATAAAGTTGTCTATTTTTGATCTATTAGAAGTGTCAACCATATCTTGTTGCCGGTGTTCTTGACTCAACCAGCATTGACATCTTATTTAACCCTTCGATGCCGGAGGGTGTAGGATTTCCCATACCATTTGCTATCATCTCGGCATTAAAGGGTTAAGAGCACATGTGTACTTTCTTTTCCAGAGATGCAGAGGAGACAATAGCCTGGATGGTTGAGAAGGATTCCATGCTGTCAAATGATGACTTCGGTCGTGACCTTGCCAGTGTGCAAGCACTGCAGCGCAAGCACGATACCCTGGAGAGGGATCTTGGAGCTCTGGAGGAAAAGGTAGGAGTTGAACTGCAGCTTCATTTCTAAAACTTGTTTCATTCATATTTAAGTAGTTCAGGAAATAGGAAGCTTATGAGGTGCATTTTTAACAGTTTACAAAACATTGTAGGTTGATTGCAATGATCAGTACTTCATCCATGCTTCATTAAAAATGCATTAAAATCGGATTGCGACTAACCAACCAGCAGGGTGTTAATCACAAAATACAATATTGTAAGCTTATGTAATTATCAGTAATACATTAACATAATGTATAAGGCAATCACAGTAACAATACTTATTATCACTTGTCAAATGGGTAAAGCTGTTAGGTTGAGGCATTGTTTTCCTTCATATCAGATTAGATGCCAGTTTTTGAGAATGTAATTCTTAACTGGGTCTTCTTTTGTAACTTTTTAGGGAATTCAAGATTTTAGCTTGTTGCTTGCTGATGGTTTTAGGTCAAGACTCTTGGACAGGAAGCAGAACGGCTGACGGAGAGCCATCCAGATCAGGCGGATGACATCCGTAAAAAGCAGGCAGAGATAGAAAACAACTGGGAAAAGCTGAAGCGCAAGGTAACTACATTGTATACTGTGCCAATAATTTTTAAAGGGCTGTTGACGATCAGGCTTCATCTTCTGCTCCAGGGTTAATATGGCAAATGTGATCATTAATCCAGGGCTTTTTTTAACGTGCAGATCTACACAAAATGTGCAATTCTAAATGGATTCGTGCAGTTGTAGAAGCACTTCCGTCACGTTCCGTGCAGTTAAAACTAGTGAAAAATAGGTCATTTACCTCAGATTGGTAGTAATTTACCATGGAGGTCGAGAAAGGAGAGAAGAGGATGTGCAGTTCTAAAAATTCCTTAAAAACAACCCTGCATTAATCATATTTATTTGCCAATGATTGGCTGCTTAATAGTTTTCTAACAAGTTGTCTAGGTCATAAACTATATGATGTGTTGAGTGTTGACATTATAAACTTTGGTTTAAACCTTGTACGATTTAGAATAGAACTATTTTATGTAAAGATTTAAGTTGTAAAGAAATTAATTTGCCTTCAGGTGATGCTGCCAGGTGCAAGTCACTTGGGTGAATACTTATGCGGATTTAGTTGTTTGGTTAATTTATTTTAAAATTTCCTTTGATTTATATATTAAATTTTAGTAATCTGATAATGGTTTTCTTTTCTTCAGCACTGTGTCTGATGATGAGTAATTTGTTAATTAATTTTAAAGGCTGCCGATAGACGTACCAAACTTGAAGATTCCTATTACTTGCATCGCTTCTTATCGGACTATCGTGACCTTGTGAATTGGGTTCACGACATGAAGAACATCATCAGTGCTGATGAGCTGGCTAAAGATGTTGCTGGAGCAGAGGCCCTTCTGGAAAAACACCAGGAACACAAGGTCAGTGAGCTTCCAGACTAATGTACATGCACATGTACATTCTATATTTCCAGTCTATTTAGAGATAATTGATCTTATGTCAACCATTTGGCAAAATGAGTGACTTATGCATGAACTTCAAAGAATTTGCGTTGGTTGGTTTTATGTGGTATTTCCTTTGATTCGTGCATTCTGGAATCGACATAATACCTCTTTAAGAAAAGTGCGTGGACACCGTGGATGCGCTCCCAACTCCAACGAGCAAAAAAGAACAGTCTTGAGTTTAATCAGGAAAGTTTCAGTCAGAGTTTCAGGGTATAGATGCAGCTGTAGGTGAAGACTATTCCAGATAACGGCCTGCCACAGAAAACTTGGTTCTGCATAGTTACGGTTCAAGCAAAGGGAACCAACAGAACTTAGTCGTTAATTCTCTTAACAGTTTTTTAAAATAAAACCCATAATCTTTAGAAGATGTTTAGGAAATAACGTCAATTTTTCTAGAGTATTGCTTTGTTTTTGTGTAGGGTGAAATTGATGCACGAGAGGACAGCTTCCGTACAACAGCCGAGGCTGGACAGAAACTCTTGGAGTCGGAACACTATGCTGTTGAAGAAGTGAAAGAAAAGGCAAGTTTTGAATATGTATTCCTTGCTATGAGTGCATAAACCTCCATTCTTGTAGCAGTTGTATTTATTTGTGTTAACTGCTTGTTGTAGCATTTGAGTAGCACTTGGTATTGATATCTTTGTAAATAACTGCACAGATTTGCTATGTACTTAGGCACTAGTTGATAGCAATAAACTATTTTGCATTAGGCATGTACTTTACTCCAAAAACCGTGCCGTTCTTAATACAAGACTGGCACTTACCCAGTAGATGAAAATTATATACCTTCAGCCGTGTGAACAGTTTTTTTGTTTGGCTACTCTGATTTGAATTTGATACGTGAAAGTTTTATATGATTGATTATTTTAGACAGCTGGCTGAAAATTATCTGCATCAGCTGCTGTTTGTACAGTTTTGTCTGCTCTAATTTTTGGTGTTTCAGAATATATATTCGCCATGAGGATGCTCCATGTTAATGGAGTGTTGTTGGCAAGTGCAGATTTTTCTGTTATGATGAATGTTATGAATGTGTTTTTCCCATAGCTGGTGACACTGGCTAATGAGAAGACCAGCCTATTTGAATTGTGGGACAAGCGTCGCATTCTGTATGAGCAGTGCATGGACCTTCAGCTGTTCTACCGTGACACAGAACAGGCAGATGCTTGGATGACCAAACAGGAAGTATGTTCATTTTTCAAATAAATCTAAGTGTTAATGGTGTAGCATTGCATGAGACACCATGCAATGCATATTGTAACAACACATAAGACACATCTTGCTTCCTTTCTAAGTTTTTCCAGTTGCAGATTCAAGAGTTGATAAAAAATGTTCATGACAACAAGTGTTCTTTTCAGTTTAGTAAAAATTTGAAGACTAAATAAAAAAAATGTTCGTAATTTATCTCATTGTCATCATTTAGCACATACCGCTGAGCTGTGTTTTGTAGCACTTTTAGTTTCATTTTGGAGTTTTATACCTCTGCTATTGCTGCTACTGTTTGCATTGTAATTGCTGTCTAAACTATCAAGTTCAAATTCTGCTTCATTAATATCTTACTTGCATGGCAAAGATTTATAATCAATCACAATAAATCTTAATTTATATAGAGCCCCTTATAATATATCTCAGAGACCACCAAAGTGACACTAGAATTTGTCACCAAAATGTCTTTGCTAATAGATAGATTACTTCTCTTACCTTTATTATACCTATTGCAAAATAGATTTACCATCAGAAATTGCTAACCTGGACTATTTTAATTTTGTACTCATGACGTATTTATTCAGCAGCCTCGACCAAAAAGAATCCATACCATGTTGGATCTGTATGTGTAGTTCCGGTAGTGTACTGGCTGCATGACATGTATAAACACTGTCCACAGGCAAGGGGTTAATTTATACAGTATTGGATCTATTCGAATTGTCTTGCCTATTTGAGATTTCTTTGCTTCATGTTTTGGACTGTTTTGTTCCTAGGCCTTCCTTGCAAATGAAGACCTTGGTGATTCTCTGGACAGCGTGGAAGCACTTGTAAAGAAACACGAGGACTTTGAGAAGTCGCTGGCTGCTCAGGAGGAAAAGATCAAGGCTCTTGATGAGTTTGCCACTAAACTCATTGAAAATGACCATTATGCAGCTGATGAAATTGCTGAAAGACGAGATGCTGTAAGTTACTTGCGTAAACATAAGTAATCATTTATTTAGGGTATTCAACTTAGTACATTTGGTTAGTCTATATAGTTTTCTCATCATATCTTTAGATTGTTGATGTATTATTGGTTACTTTTCAAAGCTTTGCTTTATTGTTTTGCTAATTTACATAATTTTTTGTCCATCTGACATTGAACACTAGCATGTCCACTGTTTGTTTCTGAAATACAGTTGCTCAAGAGGCGCAATCATCTTTATTCAAAGGCAGCTGAGAGACGAGCTGCACTTGAAGAGTCATACAAGAACCAGATGTTTGAGAGAGATTGTGATGAGACTAAGATTTGGATTCATGAAAAGCTGAAGGCTGCATCTGATGAAGGCTATTTGGTGAGTACTTTCGTTTCTTCATTGTCGATTGCAGTTTCTGTAAAGAGGTCTCAACTACTCGTGCCACTTTCAGGCCTTTTCTCATCTAGAATTAATTAAGGTGCTTGGAGATTATTGTTTATTGACATTGACCGTGTATGATGACTTCAGAGTTTTACCTAAGCTGATCACTGCTTTGCAGTAAATGACTATTTTGCTTGTTTAAATGTTGTAATTTTTTGTCATTGTGAAAATAGTAAAGAATCTGTATTTTTTTAAATGAATTTACTATAGTCTTCACTATTCCAGTGTTATTCCAGTGTTGTTTCAGCATATACGTAGAGTATATGATCATGTATAAGCCTGTACATGTAAGCTGATATTAAAACTGAGTTAAAAGAAACCAGTTGCTCAAACTCTTTTTATTTCAAGAAATACCTCAAACAGCACTATTTCTCATATGACATTCGAACTCTTCACCTGGCAACTGACTGACTTGACTGTCTGAGATTTGCATCTTATTATCATATTAAAACAAATTTATGTGTCTTTTATTGCGTTAACAATGTTTTAATATGATGATTTCCAATGTTGACTTTTCAAGAGATAAAATTGACGCAATATATTTCTATACATCAGAGTTAACTATTTTAGTGTGCATAGCATTTCATGTGCTGTACCTTCACAGTGTTTAATATCTAGATGTGTTTTTGATTCTATGTTTTAGGACCCAACCAACTTGCAGGGAAAGTTGCAGAAGCACGAGAACTTCGCCTCAGAGCTGCAAGCTAATCAGGCTCGTATCGAGACTGTGTCAAAAACTGGTGAAGAACTAATTGCTGAGAACCACTACAACAAGGATCACATCCGGTAGGAAGACTGCTTGCTTCTTAAGAATTTATAAATTATGATACAATCAGAAAAAATGGGAACCAAAACCTGCTGGTGAGATTGTATCTGACATTGTCATGTAGCAGACTTTTGTGTTTTATGAAAATGTACAAATTCTTTTTAATTTTGCTGGTATGGCTCTGCTGTACATAGCAATTTTGCTTTCAGTTTTCTCTGATGAACCGAATGTGCACAAGTTTTGCTATTCACTGTGTTGCGTTCTTTCAAATCTGTTGTATTTGTTTCTAATTAGTGAGCGTTTGGATGAGATTTTGACCTTGTGGCAAACGTTGGTTGACCAGAGTGATAGAAAAGGTAATAAAATCATCTTAAATTTATTGCCTAAGAACATAGTTACTTGATGTGTGATGTTAAGGACTTTATGAATAATGTGTTTAAATAGGATGTGTTTAAATTTTCTTGAATAAATAGGTTTGACATACGGAAATGTTCTGTAGAGCTTTATCCTTGCAGGCTAACCTGAGGTAAACTTTTTCCTAGGAGTTTGCGCAATGTACTTTTTTGAAGCATTGTTACTGTACAATGTGCTACTGAGTTACTAGATAACTGAATTTGCTATATTGGATGCTTCTGGGTCAAGTGCTTTAGCTTTATCAAGCTACATAGGAACAGCCTGGAACACGCTATAAAATGTCAGCTTAATATTTCAACTGGCATTTCTTATAGGATCGAAATTGAAGGAAGCCAATGATCAGCAGCAATTCAATCGCAATGTTGAGGACATCGAAGTTTGGCTCGGAGAGATTGAAGGCCAGCTGATGTCTGAAGATTATGGAAAGGTGACAAAGCAATTTTGTGCTTTTATGATGCACATTTTTTGTCAGTTTGTATGATAAATAAAAATTATCATTATTATTATTTTGCTGTCTTGCACTCTATCATGGAGTCATCCATTATAAGGTGTTTTGGGTTACTAACTGGGTAGTAAAGAACAGGACATCTTTGGAAGGATGCCCCACTTAAAATTGACAGCGATGCACTACCTTTTCTGATATTTCCCTTGACTGCATTTGCTACTGTGTTTTTATTTACATATTGATGTTCACATTAATTGATGAATTTTATGGGATGGTTATTAAAAGCATAGTTCTATAAAATTGATTAAACTGTAGCTGTTATTTTTGTGTTTTTTGCATGTTTACGTGCTTTCTTAATTTATATACCTGTTGGAATTATTTTGAAAGAAAGTTTTAAGAGCATTGTGTTTTTTGTAGGATTTGACAAGCGTTCAGAACCTTCAGAAGAAGCATGCGTTGCTCGAAGCAGATGTAGCCTCTCGTCAGGTAATTTAACTGTGTGATGTATGTAAAGTGTTAGGCTTTCTAGGTTAACATAACATAACATTTTTATTTTGCAAGTTCTAACTCAGTACAAGTTGTAATTACTTTAAAAATTCAAATGTGTTGGTGAACGCACAAGACCCAAAAGGAGCCATTGATCCCACTAGCCAGGGCCATCTGAGAGCAATGGGTTGGAACGATGCATCACACCAAACGGATTGATGTGGCAACCGAATAATATACTCTTAAAGTTCTAGCATATAACTTTAGGCGCAAAATAAGTGAATTAAGAAAACTGAGTAAATGTGCTGTGTGATTATAGACGAACACAAGTGCACACTCCCAGATAAGGTTAGGAATTAGGTTGGAGTTTAGAGTTTCTGATGTCACTTCCTGCTTCAAAATTATTAGTTTTAGCCAAGTTCTCGAATTCTTACCTTATTCTCTAGGTTGATAGGTCATATTTAGGCTTGGTTTTGCCTTTCTGGAGTAGTTGAAATAGGTATGTTGTGGTTCGATAAGTGTAACTGCATTTTTTGCTTAATAAAAACAGGAACTTTGAATATTTGTCTTGAATTTGTCTTATTGAACATTTAAATTCTAGGATCGTACTGATGGCATCACCCAGGCTGCCGACCAGTTTGTTGAGACAGGTCACTTTGATGCAGACAACATTAAGAGCAAACAGAACCAGCTCTTGGAGCGCTACCTGGCTCTGCATGAACCAATGCAGGGAAGGCGCCTGAAGCTGAGAGATGCTCTCCGTCTGCAGCAGTTCTTCCGAGATGTTGAGGATGAAGAGGACTGGATACGTGAGAAAGAGCCAATTGCTGCATCAACCAACAGAGGTAATTAACGAATCTGTTTACTGTTATTAATATTTTAGTAATAAAATGATTTTAATATCACCATAGAACATCTGAGTCTGAAGAAAAAGGTGCCTTGTTTGTGTTAAAAAATAAATCAGTTAAAGTTTTGTACGTCACGTCTCCGACAACCAATTGAATTACAAGTTAACTCGTATCTCGCGGTCAAACGAAGTTTTGAGACTTGTTGCCTACAACTTTAAGTTAGAACTAGATATTTGCAGTGTTCAAGTCTTTGAAATTCATGTGTTACATTTATCATATCTGTATTTTTATTTCAAAATATGTAAATTTCTTTAACAATTTACCAAATGTTGAGTTGTATTTCTAAATATCTGAGGGGTGTAATTCTGAAGGGTAATTTATGCAACCTAATTGTCTGTATCTCGGAAATTTATGTAATCCGTGTTCTTCACTAAGATTGAAGATTAATTGCTTATAGGGATAGATCCTGGGACGCACTAGAGTTTCCTTCTAAGTCTTGTTTGACAGGGGTTGGCCAAGAAATTAAAGTAAAAATTGTTGGATTATATGGCTAGATGAAAGCAAGTAGGAAATATCAGAAAAGTCACATGGATTGAAGGATGGCCTGACAGTGTTTGGGATAGAAGAATAACTGAAGATCACCTAAATGCTGAGAACTTGAAGCCTTGACTCCAAAATTTGTTATAGGACTAAGAAAAAGCATTAAAATTTTCACCTGTCGAGCGTCAGCATCACTGATATGTCAAAGTTGTTTCTTTTCCATACTGACCTTCAGCAAATTGCATATTGACAATTTTCATGGTTGTTGTGTTGTGATTTTTGTTGTTAATATTTATTGGTAAGAAAAATGTTATTGAGTTTCTTCTGACTTCTTAATAACTGCAATTCTGTTTCTGCAGGCCGTGATCTCATTGGTGTGCAGAACCTCATAAAGAAGCACCAGGCCTTAATGACTGAGGTCACTGGACATGACAGCCGCATTGGAACAGTCTGTTCCCAGGGTGACCAGATGATCAAAGAGGGACATTTTGCGTCTGATGACATTGCACGTAAAGTCCAGGACCTCAAGGACAAATGGAACAACCTAAAGGTAATCTAGTCTGATGACTTCTATAGTGCCATCATTATAATGAACAGGGCATCAAACAATGGTTGCTTCAAGTGAGGTCTAAGTTTAAGTTAAATTATCTGTGTGATTCCCAATTTAAGTCGGATATCTAGGTCTGGTAAAAGATTGAGAGCTTATGCATGTAAAAGTCACAGGACAGGTACTTGGTTTTTTAGCATTAAGGTTGTATCCATGCGAAACTATTGTGATTGGTATTTTAGTATTAAGGTGAAACTACTCTGAAGTTGATCAGTCACTGGTTAAGATCATGTAACAGTGTTTATAGTATCTCTGTTTATTTGTGATGTTTTCTTTGCTTGCATTTATCGGCATTTTGTGTTGTTTGTTCAGGACAAGACGTCAAAGAGACGTGACGACCTTGATGACTCTCTGCAAGCACAGCAGTATTTTGCCGATGCAAATGAATCTGAGAGCTGGATGAGAGAAAAAGAGCCAGTTGTTGGAAACACTGACTATGGAAAGGATGAAGATTCAGCAGAGGTGAAGAATAAAATAAATGCAAAGCATTATATAACTTTTTTCCAACTTTTCATAGAATGATAACAATTACTGCTCAGTATTGTTGTACCAGTACTTAATTGTTTTATTTCCGCATCTTCTGTTATTTCTTGTTTTTGTTCCTCAATTTTGCGTTAGAAGCTAATTTTTCTGCTTGTGTACAATATGTTTTGATATTGGGTTTTTTCTGCAAGGCTCTTTTGAAGAAGCATGAAGCTCTCATGTCCGACCTGGAAGCTTACAGATCTGTAATAGAGCAGCTTAAAGACCAAGCACAGCAGTGCAAGGTATTTAGCTATTTCCTACGATTTAAGTAATTCCATGAAACTGTATGATAAATAGAAAATGGGTTTTATGTGGTTTGAGAGAGATCATCCGTACCTAGTACCTGTACACTAGTTATTGTTGTTGATTTTGCTGTGGCATTAGCAAAAAATTAAAAATAAAGAGTGATTGAAGGACCAGGCACTGTTAGACTGTCACAGTGGTGTATGTACTACATGGTGGTGTATTGTTGGCCTCTTTGTCATGAGCAGTTGCTATTTCGAATCTGTATAATGACTACAGGCAAGTTGTGCATGTACAATGTCACCAGGCAGTGTAGTTTTATACCAATGTAAGCTTTGAAGTGAATATCAAGTCCTGTGATGCTCTAGCACCCCACCCCTCATGTCTGTACCTTTTGGGTCGATTGCTGACTCCCAAGTCTTGAGTGAAGAACTGTTTGTCTCCTGTCTGCATGGGATATGAGAGCTTTACTTTATAAGATTATCAGTGTTGGTCTCCGCAAAGTAGTCAAACAATGCTTGATCTGTTCTGTTTTCATTTCTAAGCTAGACTGACTTTATTTTGAAACATTTCTGAATGTAAATGTTTTACTCTCCAGCAACAAGAGGCTCCGGTGATTGATGACATTGGCAAGGAGTATGTTGTTGCCCTGTATGACTATCAAGAGAAGAGTCCACGTGAGGTATCCATGAAGAAAGGTGACATCCTGACGCTGCTGAACAGCTCTAACAAAGTAAGACCGATGCATTCAAGTTGTTATTGCTGCATATAATGAGTTGCGTTTGTCCAATTTTTTACATTTAGAATGTGATTACAGAAATTTAAAAGGATGTTTCTGAACAAAATTCATTGAGCCTTTTATAGAAAGAAAGATTTTCAGAAGTTCTTGACTGTCAAAATTTCTTACTATAGATTATTGTTTTATAATTGGCATGAGATATCCAAATGAATTCACTTCTTTATAGAATTTGATAGTTGTCTAAAGATACGTATTTCAGACCGGTCTTTGGTTATTATAAAATTAGTCCATTTTTGAGACAAAACCAGAAAGACTAATATTCTTAATAATATTCTTAGCAATTTAGGACAGCTGAAAGTCAACTGACATCTGGAGATGATACAGAGCATGTTTAAATGTCTGAATATTTATTGTTGCATAGGATTGGTGGAAGGTAGAAGTGAACGACAGGCAGGGCTTCGTTCCCGCTGCTTACGTCAAGAAGATCGACTCCAGTCTCACGGCATCACAGAGCAATCTGGCTGACGAGTACACCATCTCGGTGCGCCAGCAGCAGATTGAAACTCAGTACACTAATCTACTGGAGTTGGGCAACCAGCGTAAAGAGAAGCTGGAAGAGTCGTGCAAGGCATATCAGCTGGTGAGAGAAGCAGGAGAGCTTGCTCAATGGATTGCTGACAAGGTACAGTGAAATAATTCTTGTATACATAATACTTCAACGTGGGCAAACGTGTTGCTATTTTCAGTTTTTTCCTTTTACCAATGCATTGTTTTCTTACGGTTTTCAGTTTTGTCTACTGATATTGGCTCTTTGAAGTTGAATCAGAATCTGCTGTGTTTTTCGTTCATGGGTTTTAAGTCAGTACGAAGTACATATATGTAGTTTAACACTTTTTACTGATGGACTAGAAAATTAAACTGTGGACATTCATGTGGAATGGAAAGTATGCTTTGTTAGAATGGGGTTTGCATCATATTTTGCTGCAGAAAATGAATTTCCGTGTGCTATTGATTATCACAGGAAACGGTTGTTCGCACCGATGAAGTTGGGGATGACCTGGAGCAAGTGGAAGGTGTACAAAGAAAATTTGATGACTTCCAGAAGGTCAGTAATTCTTATTAGAGTATTAGAATGAAAATTTCCCTGAACATCAGTGAACACGTAGGCTTGATTATTTTTTAATATTTTACTTGCATGCTGTGTCAATTTGCTTTGAAAAAGTGTCTGTTTGGTCTTGGTAGGATATGAAAGCGAATGAAGCGCGTTTGGTGGAGCTGAACACTATTGCTGAGCGTCTCACAGCCATGGGACAGACTGAAGCTGCTGAAAAGATTCGCATTCAGATCGAGGATCTGAATCAGCGTTGGGCAGCACTGCAGCAGGTGACACAGGAGCGAGCACAGACCCTCGGCAGTGCTCATGAAGTACAGCGCTACCATAGGTGTGTTTAGTTATTGCTATGCTCCTTGGTTATTTTTAGTTTACACTGTCATTTTATTTTGTATTTTGTTTTGCATTCCTTTACGTTGAAGCCTGATGTTGATGTTATCTGTCTGAAGTGTTAGTGCCATTATAATGCAATATGTTAACCACCTGGAACTCATCCTTCAGTTTTCCTCTTTGAGTTTTTTTGTTGTCTAATTATATATATTTTTTAAACTTTGAAATTGAAAGAGCTGTAGTGTATAATTCAGTTTAATTCAGTTGATAGCTCAGTCATCAGGACTGTTTTAAAGTTCACGTTGTCAATATGAAACATTTTAAGATTGAGAATTTTGTCAAAAACAGATGTGTCCACTTATCTTGCATACAGTGATTATGCAAGAAGCTGTTTACTTTTGAATTCAGGGATGCTGATGAAACGAAGGACTGGATTGATGAGAAGGAGAACAATCTGAACTCAGCTGACTTTGGACATGATCTTGCAACAGTTCAGCGTCTGCAGCGCAAGCATGAAGGACTGGAGCGAGATTTGGCTGCCATTGGTGAGAAGGTGAAGGACCTAGATGACACCGCCCAGCGTCTGATGCAGACTCATCCAGACCAGGCACAAAGCATCTACGATCATCAGAGAGAAATCAATGATCAGTGGAATGCGCTCACACAGAAAGCTGACAACAGAAAAGCCAAGCTTCTTGATTCGTATGACCTACAACGCTTCTGTGGCGACTTTAGGTATGCCATTATTCACATAAACATACATAATGATGAATATATATATCTATATATATGCATATGGTTAACTGTCGTTCATCACTAATTGAGAATTCTGGTGCTTTTAACTCTTGTCAGGGATATTGTAGTTGAGCTTAAAAAATTCTGTAAGAATTCAGCCATCAGTGAACCTAGGTTTTGAATTTACTTTCTGCTTTGTATTCTTGCTTTCTGGAGTTTATTAGATGAAACGTTTGGAAGACGAGCTTTGTCAGTGCGAATAATTTTGATTAAATGTTGAGGTTCATGATTTACCTAAGTCGTATTGTATTATTTTTTTATCCTTGTTAGCAACCTGTTTAGGATAAAGGAAAGGAAAGTGCAAAAAATTGAAACTGATAAAACTAGGAATTTATTTGATATGCTTTCTTACAATTTGCAACTGTTTCTTCCAACTTGCAGAGATCTGATGTCGTGGATTAAGAGCATGATGGCACTTGTTTCATCTGATGAACTTGCCAAGGATGTCACTGGTGCAGAAGCTCTGCTTGAAAGACACAAAGTAAGACTCTTCAACTCTTATGTAATTAATTGGTGCAGCAGTAATGAATAAGACAAATGCAGAAGAAATTATCAGGTGATTTTGTAGGCATTCTGTGGAGATCTTGTTAGCAAAGTGCTGTGAATATCATCACATCAGGATTTCTATGTCTGCTTAAGACTGCTTTCAAATTTCCTTAATTTTTTATTATTAGTTGACTTACATACTGGAACTATTTTATGTTTTACAATTAATAAGGTACATGCTTAAAACGTAATTTCTGTTTTACAATGTATACACAAACTGTATTCTGTGCTTTAACGTTATACACTGCTTACTAAGATTTCTATTTGTATGTTAATAATAAGAAATTAGTAATGTCTCACACTGCTTTCTAACACTGATAATGTAACGTTTTACTTGTGCCTTGTATCACCGATAAGTAAAAATGAATGTAAAATGCTGTGATTGATTAACTCAACTATGGGTAATAGTTGTATGAAGTTGTTAACTGCTGAAATAAGTTAGTCAGGTGTTTCATATTATGTATTATTAGATCTATATTACTCTGGAGTGTGTTTTGCCTCTAAATGATTTTATACTGGATGACTTTTTTTCTTTTAATGTCATGTCTCTTGTTTTTCCTTTGTGAATAATATGATATTTTCCCCAGTGAGTAGATGTTGAAACTGCTCTAAGAGATTCTTCATTAAGCATCATAGATAGCATTTCTAAATAAGGAAACGTGATCAGAACGATAAATTAGATTCTTGTTGCTGTGATTTATAAAAACAATATCAGTAGAATTGGACGTAAAGCATTTGTTCAGGTTGAAGTATTAAAATTGGATTATGAAATTTTCCTCTGACCAAATGTTGATTGTGGTTACTATTTAAGTTCTCAAAGCTTGCAGTCTACCATGTGTTTATATTTATTTCTGCAATTCTATTATATCATAAGTTGTTTGTTAATCTTCTGATACGGATATCTGTTAGACAATAGTGACATATTTTGTAGAATTTGCATAGAGAAATTGAGGCACATTATTTTGTGCCCCAGGACAGTGGTGACAGGGTAGGAGTTGACTTGGAGTTTTGGCATGTGCCAGTGTGCATGGTTTTTTCCTTTGCTACATACCACCAATGCCAAGTCAGTTGGAGTTAGGCTGTGGTGGTTTGTGTGGTTGTCTGATGTTCATTTCATTCGATGAAATAACTTGACATATACAGTTTATTGTGATTTATATAGTTTCCTGATTGAACGCTTGTTGTGAGAGATGGTACAGACAATTTAAGAGTCTTCTTTCAGGCAGAAATATGACTCAATATGAATGCAGGAGAAATTCAGTAATTTGGGAGAAATTCAGTGATTTGGTAATTAACAGATTTTGATGTTTCCAAGAGTCAGAAAGAATTTTGAATACAGGTTTCAGCCATTACTGAACAAGAGGAAGTTAATTGGATGAAAAGCTGCCATTCTGCATTAAATTCTTAGCATTTTAAATTCTATTCTGCTGATTTTTCTGTTAATGACCATTAAATATGCCTTGCAGTGTAAATGGTTAGGCATTGTGTTGTATTTACAACATCAGTCTGTGAATTCCAAAAATGACTTGAACTCTATATTGCTGAGCTGATGACATACTCTTCAAAACCATTTTGCTAGTTTATCTAAGAAAAGGAAGTGTAGAAGCAGTTTGGTGCATGGCACCCATTTGCAACCATCTTACTAACATTGTAAAATTTATGCTAAAGTTTAATTAACAGCAACCATGTTCCAGTAATGCAGTGAAAAAATCTTGAGTTTGTATAATCATGACTTTACCTATGTGAAGCCCGAGACTGTTAATCCAAATTCAGAACTCATATTTCTATTATGATGTTCAGACTGCAAGAGGTTAAGGCACTGTTTTCAATTAGATGGTTTGACAGTAGTTTCCTATTAACTTACTTGCATCTTCAGGAATTTTGCAACACTCTTCATTACGTTGAATTTGTGAAATTCAACATTATACTGATTGTGCCTTACAACCTTCTTTTATTGATGTTTATACTTACTTTTCAGAGTGTTTATAGCATACAATTTTTGTGATGTTTGGTGTGGTGTTTCTATACAAAACTTACAAAGTAAACCACCAAGTTCTTTGAGGATCATTTCTATCCTCTGTCTCTGAAATTAACCGTAACTGCACATTTACCTGCATACTATTTAGTGGGTGGCTGTTTCTGAGCCGATCTTAAAACAGGATATCCTGCAGGCATATATTTAAAATTGTGGTGAAGAATTAGCTAATGTGGCTGAAAAGTGCAGAAATTATATTTAAGAGCTGAACAGAGAATTATATTGAAATGGTGATATAAATTATCATGGCAGCCATTTGTTTAAAAAAAATGGTACTTCAGGTACAAATTTATAAGAAAATGCTGATTTGACAATACTGAAGCGTGTGATGTTAAAATTCATGGTGATTTGTCTTGTTTCCCAGCTTATTATTAACTGCATGAAATCTCATTATTGGACTGCTGTGAAATTATAATATAGGAACTAGAAGTTCTGCAACAATTGTGTGAATGCATTATTATACAATCTGCATTTTTTTTAAATAATGAAAATGACTGCAGAGTTGTTAGATTGAAGATTTGGCCATGGTTTGAAAATTTTCATCTGATATGCTTGACAAAGTTTATGTAGCCGTTTTCATAGTTTGCAGACAATAAGTCATCACCAGTCAGAACTAGTGCATTATATTGTGCAAAAGCATGCTATAACATGCAACTTGTGATGAAATTTGCTCACTATTTTACAATCATATCTGCAATTATATAATTACAGATGAGTCAAACTACAAGCTTTAAATGTAAACTGCTGAGTGTAAATATATGCATCTGCCAGATATATTAATTGAGGAGATTTGTTTTCATAAGACAATCCATAGAAGACTGAAACCTATCTATGGTCGGTCTAAGCAGTTTATTTGAATATACATTATACAGGCATGCAGTTGGTATTATATCATGCTTGCTAGGTTAAATTTGTTGTTTCAAATGGCATTTGTGAATATGTGTTTTGTTTGTTTAGAAATTATCACGTGCAATGTTTTGTTATTAACAGGAACACAGGATGGAGATTGACGCACGAGCGGGTACGTTCCAAGCATTTGAGATGTTTGGCCATCAGCTGCTGCAGAATAACCACTATGCTAGTGATGAAGTGCGCAACAAACTGGATGACCTGGCAGATGCAAGACAGAATCTAGAGAAGTTAGTAACAGCTTTACTTGACCTGAGAATCCTGGATTGTTGTAGTAGAACTGCATCTGTGTTTGCCTAGTTGTAGGTGGTGTGTGCTCCAATGGTCTTTGCTATTTATGTGATGTTATGCATAGAATTAAAATGAAATCTGGCATATAATAGCAATATATTATTTGGACTATAGGTATCAGCTTTTAATATGAGGAGTTGATGACCATAGGTGGCTTCTTATCGAGGGATAAACTGGTTAACCCTCAGGCTACCAAGTTTTTTTGTAACACGGACTACCAAGGTGGATGGTTACCACCTGGATTTTGGGTTTGGTTTGAGATATATCATAACTTGTAATATACCAATGAATTCAGCATTCATTTCTGCACAAAATGGTATATTTAGGTTTATAAAATATGAATACACCTCGAAATTATGAATTTTTTACCATGGGTACCCGTCGATTCAACCTGCAAGTGTGATGCATGTATGTATTGTTTTAAAAAGAATTGTGGTTTTTGCATCACTGCATCAGCAGTGCATCTTACACAATAGAGCAACTTACAGTCCAGGATATGCGCTTCTCATGAATGAAGATATTTGTGTTCCAATATATATTGCCCTGACGCAACAATTCATTTATTTGTTTTTTTTCAACTGTTTTAGAGCATGGATTGCTCGTCGTGCCAAACTGGACCAGTGTTTTGAGCTACAGCTGTTCAACCGTGACTGTGAGCAGGCCGAGACCTGGATGGCTGCACGTGAGGCATCACTTGAAGACAGTGTTGATGGATCTGGTGATAGTGTGGAGGCGCTGCTGAAGAAACACGAAGACTTTGATCGTGCCATCAACTCTCAGGAAGAGAAAATTGCAGGTCTGAAGTCGTTCGCCGATCAGCTACTCCAAGGTGACCACTATGACACTCCTGGAATTGAAAAGCGACGGGATGAGGTGCTCGAAAGATGGCGCAAACTGAAGGATAACCTGCTTGAAAATCGTGCTAAGCTGGGTGAAGCACAGTCGCTCCAGCAGTTTTCAAGAGATGTTGATGAAATGGAGATCTGGATAACTGAGAAGCTGCAGACTGCTCTGGATGAGTCCTATAAGGATCCGTCTAACATTCAGGTATTATAGTTTCTAAGCAGTCCCTTGCTTGTAGAATTACTTCAAGGCTTACTTATTTTAAATAAGTAAATTTGTTTGTTGATTGTTATAATTAATTGTCATAATTGTTTGGATAGTGCCCTGTGGTAATTGTGGGTAATTGAATAATGTGTAATGAAACCTGTTACTTCTATAGCACTATAAATCAGTGGTCACTCTAAGTAAAAGCAGTCAGAGTCATTATCCGCTTGCAAGAGAAACCAGGGCACAATCCATTAAGTCTGAGAAACCAAAAGTCGTAATCTGCAAGATGAGAAACCAAAATTTGTAATGTGCAAGAGAAGCCAGAGCACAATCCGTTAAGTCTGAGAATACAGAAGTCAAACGCGTAGAGGTTAGCAAGCTGACTTGAAATTTCAAGTTTTAAACTTTGTGTGCTAATGAAACTTGGAGAACTGTCACACAGATTTGAGCAATTACTTCCCAACTTTTGTACCAATTGCCATGAACAAATTGAACATCTGAGAATTTGACTCTGATTTTGTACTAGGCACAACAAGAGTGATCTACAGATCTCTACGATTTGTATTAGAGTTCATTGGTGTACTGTGTTGATACTATGGGAGCTTTGTTATGGTTCTTTGTAATTTGTGCAAGTCGCTTTTGTTTTCATGATTATTGAGTTCATCTATGTTATGGAGGATGACATTTGTTGGTCATTGCACAGAACTAGTATTGCAAGTTTGTTTGCCTAGCTTAATCGATTTTGAAACCATGAATTGTTATGGTTCAGCTATTATTTTTTGCTATTGTGATTGTTTTACTCATCTTAGGCAAAACATCAGAAGCATCAAGCCTTCGAGTCTGAACTGGCAGCCAATGCTGATAGAATCCAGGCTGTTCTTAAGATGGGAGAGAGTAAGTTACTCATAAAACAGAATATTCCTCATTTAAATGATATATGCAAAATATGTTAGTCTTAAAGTAGCTGTTTACAACTTCTTAAAACTTGCATCCTGGATATTCGGGGTGCATATTTTTTATTTAATTTATTGAGAGGAAGGAAATAGCTGATTTTTTTGTAACTTTAGGTTACAATAGTGGCTTTTTTGTAGAAATTGGTGCGTGTTTACCTTATTTGTTTTTACTTTACCTTATTATTTTATTACCAATCTGAGTAACAAATTTTGAAAGATGTAATTATTTTTAATGTTTTATTTTTATTAGTGCTTCCGGTCATTTTAGTCTCTGTGGATATAAATCAGATTGGCATATATTGTGTTAATTTGACAGAGCTGATAGACAAAGAGCAGTGTGCTGGGTCAGAGGATGCTGTTAGAGACAGGATCAACAAGTTGCTGGATGAGTGGACCGATCTAACAAGCAAGTCATCGGAGAAAGGAGAGAAACTGAAGGAGGCTAATCGCCAGAGGATGTACACCGCTGCAGTCAAGGATCTGGAATTCTGGCTGGGAGAGGTTAGTCTGAATATGCTTATAATTTCAAATGAGATTTATATATATATATATATAATATATATACTGAATCTGTGAGCGGCGCTATATAAATGTTCAATTACTATTACTATATATATTTATGTAATGAAGTTTCTGGGATGTTTAATTACATTTGTGTGTATTGTTAGAGTATTTTTGCATTTACAAAAATAATGGAATTACTGCAGAATTACATGAGCACCTTTTTTATAATCTTTACCACTTTAACCTCAAGCTGCATTTGCTTCCCAGTTGCTAGTAGTACAGTCTTATTGGAAGTTACTTTGCAGATACATACATACATACATACATACGTACATATATACATACATACATTTACAATTATTGCGTGTTAGAATTTTCAAGTTCTTTAATTTTTACTAAGAAACATTTACTATTGTAGCATTTGTGTTCCAGGTTTTGCTGAGCTCTTATTTCAACTGAGTGGAGCAGTGTCTATTTAATGTCAACTTAGCTCAGACCATTTTGGTCAATTAGTAGCAAAATAATCTCTTTGTGTGCTAGACTCGTGACTTCATCTCCTAGGGCTGAAGTTTTACCATCTTGGATCATGGTTGATGTACCTTTGTTTAGTGTAAGATTATGACTAACGTCGTTATGTGCATGATGCAGGTGGAGCACATGCTGGAAGCAGAGGATTATGGAAAGGACTTGGCTACCGTGCAGAATCTGGTTCAGAAGCATAAGCTGTTGGAAGCAGACATCCAGACTCATGATGATCGCGTTAAAGACCTCAATGACCGTGCTGATGTCTTTATTGATACTGGCATCTGGGATACTGAGAATATCAAGGAAAAGAAACAGTCTATCAATGAGAGATATGAAAGGTAACCATTCCACATCAAAGTATTTTGCAGAAATGGATGCTTCTGTTAGTTCTAATTCAAATGAACATTACTGCTTTTCTTAAACTAGTAAACAAACATTCATTGCATCTTTCTGTATGTTTTACAGAAATATAATTAATTAATTATAAAAAAGTATCGATGCTTTCCTTATGTAAACTTTGACTACCCTTTGCTTTTCATATTTTCTTGATTAGTGAATGATGTGTTGTTGCTGGTTATAGAGTTAAGACGTTGGCAGCTCATCGTCGAGCTCGTCTCAATGAAGCCCAGACACTGCACCAGTTTTTCAGAGACATTGACGATGAAGAGGCATGGATCAAGTACGTAGACTTCATCTTTATATCATATAATGTTTAATGTGTTGGTTCTGTCTTTGAATTCATTTGGAATTATTCAGCAGGTTGCACATGTATGTACACATTTAGCTTGAGGAGTTTATTGCTTTCCTTACTTATGTAATGATTAAAGCTGTTAGTTGCAAAATTGTATCACAGAAAGTCAGCATATTGTTTGATGATTTGAGTTGATTCATTAATTGATGACATTGAATTCGCTTTAGAGAGAAGAAACTGCTGGTTGGTTCTGATGACTACGGCCGTGATCTGACGGGTGTGCAGAACCTTCGTAAGAAGCACAAGAGACTGGAGGCTGAACTGTCCAGTCATGAACCAGCCATTCAGGTCACATATTACTTTTTGTTCATCTTCAGATCTTGTACTGCTAAAGTGCTGTTGATATAATATACAAATCTTCAATCAATCAGTGATGCACTGGAGTCTATTCACAATCTGAACAATCCAGTTTAGACAGTAAATCTACAGAGGATCAGTTCACTGAAACGGTGTTGCAGAACTGTGGTACAAAAGTGATCAGCGTGTTTCAGATGCTGACTGAACAATGCTTGAGTTTCTTTTGCTGTCGTCCCTGGTGCTTCATGTCATGTACTGTCTGAATTTTGTCATTAATTCATTCATTTGGAATTTATATGGTGCCCATTCAAGGAAACTACTCAGATGCACTCCCAACTCTGACATGCTGTCATTACGATTACTTAGGCCTGCTTGAGTCATAAATATATATCCGGTTTTTAGGGGAATTTAGGAGATAATTTATTTCTTTGAATTGCATCTAGTGAATGTAGTTTTATTTGCATGTTTCACAGGCTGTGCAAGACACAGGTGAGAAACTGATGGCTGAATCCAACCTGCTGACTGATGAGATCCAGAACCGTCTTCAGCAGCTGGCCAAGAACTGGGATGAGCTGCGCCGAATGGCTTCCAACCGTGGACAGAAATTGGACGAATCACTTGCATTCCAACAGTTTGCTGCCAGCATTGAGGAAGAAGAGGCATGGATCATGGAGAAGCAGCATCTGCTGTCTGGTGATGACTATGGTGACACTCTGGCTGCTGTACAGGGCCTGCTGAAGAAGCATAATGCCTTTGAAACCGACTTCAAAGTCCATGAAGATCGTTGCACAGAGATAACAAAGGAAGGCGAAAAACTGATTGACGAGGTTTGCCATTGAATTTGTCCATTGTCCATTTTGGCTACAGTTTGATTTAATTTTTGATGTATGCTCAAACATTCGGCTAGACATTTGAAAGATTGGGTGCTGTTAGCTATATTGAATTTAATTTGTTTGCACATCTCTATAACATCAAATCATGTAGTAATTTAAAAAAAGAGATTTTGGCATGCAAATATTTGGAATTTAATTACAAGTGGAAACAAAAGAGCAACCAAACATTAGGATGGTATTGTATTGTATATGACCATTTATAAAGCACTTCTTGCAGCAAGAGCAAGAGGGTATTAATGATTTTATGATATGTGTTATATGTTGCTTCATTTGATGTGCCAATTGTTACCTTTGTAAGATGCAAGCTGTTAGGTAATTGTGACCTATCTATTTCACTTGTTCCCTGTTCATAGCAGTTTGTTGGCTTATTTTTAGGGAAATCACAACGCAGAAAACATACGTCAGCGCTGTCAGCTGTTGAAAGATAAACTGAACTCTTTGAAGCAAGCTGCTGACCAACGTAGGGCCAGGCTCGTGGATAATTCAGCCTTCCTTCAGTTCATCTGGAAGACTGATGTGGTTGAAAGTTGGATTGGTGAGTAGTGCGTCTTTGATGCCAAGGTTAGGCCTTGTAGTGCATTTCTGATGCCTTGGTTTTGCTCCAAGAGTTCTTTCAAATTTATTTGAAGTGAAGCATACGTACAGTGTGGACACATTTATGTGCTACTGGTTTATTGGTGATTCTGCATAGTAAGACATGACATCATGTGCTAAGCATGATTGAACTATGAATAGTTTTATGTGCTCTTCATCGCTGAGACTGTTCGCTGATTCAGATGCTCGCAGGCAGCGACTAATAAGATATATCGCATTCAATCACGTATATTTATACTTTGCTTCATTTTCAACTTTTGGGTTTTTCAAATTAGATCATAAACTGCAGGTATATTATATTTACTTCTGATGAATGAAAAGAAATTATGATAAGAAATCTTTCTGTAGTTACTTATTTTGAGAAGATGTCGCTTCATTTCAGCATTAATCCATTGTACATAGTTATAGCCTACTACTTGATTTGAGATGGCTTTTCTACAAACAATTTCATGTTAATGGGTTCACACTAATTTGGTTTTTATTGTCAACACGCTAATTAATGATTTGTTTTAGGTAGGTTATTTCGGATCCTAAGATGTGAGGTTTATCTTTGGTGATAGCTTCTAGCAACGTTATGAAAGCACGGAGAAATCTTAAACAAGTTAGTATTTATATGAACATTCTAACTGATGCCAATTTGTTATTCATATTCAGTTGACAAAGAAGCCCAGGTTCGCTCCGAAGATTACGGGCGTGATCTTTCGTCTGTTCAAACTCTCCTCACAAAGCAGGTACATCTGAGATTTCTTCATCTGTGGATTTCTTCATCAGTTAAATGAAGTTTTTTATGATTTGAATTTCTGAAAGAGTTAGTTTTCAGTTAATATTGTGATATGCTATTTTGATTTCTTTCTGGAGTCCAATTCACTGGAAATACTGTCTTATTCAGTTTAAAAGCAAATCATCTTTCTTATAATATTTGACTGTGTTGTGTTCAGGGTGGATAAAAATCGTGATTTTTTAATAAAAATAAAAAAAATCGGATTTTTTTTATTTAAATCGGATTTTTTTGATTTAAATCAGATTTTTTTGATTTATATCGGATTTCTTTCTTATAGTTTGTATTTTGTATGTAGTGCCTTTTTTGGTATCAAGTCACATACTTCATTAGGTAACAGTTATTGCCTTTAATTCTACAGCTATACAATACAGGGTGGATAAAAATCATGATTTTTTAACTAAAAATAAAAAATCAGATTTTTAAAATTTAAATCCGATTTCTTTAGAACTACTAGTTCTAAGTTTGGATTTACTGCCTCCATGTGGGTATCAAGTATGGGTATGGGTATGCATTATTGTTACTAATATTTGGTATTCGGTAACAATTAATACCTTCTTTAGTTTTGCAGTTATACAATACAAATTAACACCTTTGAAGTGGTATATTGATATGACTTATGACTTATGGCTTTGACGATGCTTTCGCACGTGACAGCCGCCCAGCTATGGAAAATCTCCACTTCTCTCTTTCTTGGGCTTTGTGTGTAGCCTCTTGTATGGACCAACCCATATCCAGACAGTCATCTCGTATCATGTCGAACCATCTCTTCTTTGGTCTTCCCTTTTTCCATGCACATATCCGTTGACAGCAATCTTTGGATATCTCTCGTCCCGCATTCTGGTTACATGGCCAAAGTAGCGTAGCCGTTTGCTCTGGATTTTGTGTAATTATATCATGCCGAATATTCAGTCTGTTGTATATCTCTGTATTCCTTATTCTATCCCTTCTTGTAACACCTTCTATCTTTCTTAGGCACGCCATTTCAAACACCCTCAGCCGCTGCTTCTGTGCTTCCCTCAGTGTCCAAGTCTCCAAGTTGTACAGCAATGCACAGTGCACTCGGCACCAATGTCTCATACATCTGAACTTTTGTGGGTTTTCCTATTTCCTTCGAGCTCCAAACTTTACCAAGCATCTGTAGTGCCAGATCCAAGCAGTAATCCGACATCATAAATGATCTGGACTCTAACCCGAGTGTTGTAAGTAGAGCTTTCCATATTTGAGTTTCATGATCAGTTGGTGTGAAAGGCGACTGATCAGGTCTTTCCCTCTTCCCTGGTTCAGATTTGGCCAGGACCAGGTCCTGTTGCCCAGGGGAGATGACGAGGACGTACTGAACCATCCCCCCTAAGTGAAAGGAAACAAACCTGCAAGTTGTGTGGCACAAAAGCATTGATTGAAATTTATTTTCACTATTCGATTTAAATCGTGATTTTTATTACCGATTTAAATCGTGATTTAAATCAATGATTTAAATCAACCGATTTAAATCATCTCCACCCTGGTTGTGTTGAATTATTCTTGTAGGAGACTTTCGATGCTGGGCTGCAGGCTTTTGAGAAGGAAGGTATTCAGACCATAACAGCTCTTAAAGACCAGCTGGTTGCATCACGTCATTCTCAGACACCAGCGATTGAGAAACGTTACAATGATGTCATTTCCAGGTCAGTCTAGTAGCATTTATTAATACATACATTAAGACTTGCAGGAAAATTTAACAGATGGTCTCAAGTTTTTAAGTAGTTTCGATTTGTTGTGTTTGCCAAGTGCATATACTAATTTGTGTTACAAATTCAATTCATATTCTTATTCAATTCATATTCAATTGTTACTGTACATTTGATTTTATAACATATCTTCATCCAAGCTTAATAAACAGAACTTTACGGCAGTTCATGGTTTTCTGCCTGATGGTGTGTTGCAGGTGGCAGAGACTGTTGGCTGATTCAGATGCTCGCAAGCAGCGACTTCTTCGTCTTCAGGAGCAGTATCGTCAGGTTGAGGACCTATACCTGACATTTGCAAAGAAAGCTTCAGCTTTCAACTCTTGGTTTGAAAATGCTGAGGAGGATCTGACAGACCCAGTCAGGTGCAACTCTGTGGAAGAGATCAAGGTAAGAATCTGTGAGTTCCAGCTATGAAGAGACAGCTAGGCAGACAGAGAGACCATGACAGACAGACAGACAGAGATATGCTGTTGACTGTCAATACAGTGATTAGACTGATCTGGGCATGTGGGATGTAACTTGGTAATGTAAATGTTTGCCAAACAGCAGACTTGTCGAGAAAATATGATCTACACTATTTTCCTATTGGTTCAGAACAATATGCTGTGTTAATAGGTTTTACAGTTATGATTATATTTATTATTAACTTTTATTGTATACATTTTCAGGTTTAATTAGTATTTTGCATCTTTTAATTAATTAAGTTGCAAAATGTATGTAACATATTATATAATTCTTGTTAAATGAAGTGAATGATGGTAGATATGTCTACAGTGTTTTGGTTTAATGAAATATCAAAGAATATTGCCTGCTATTCAGCAATATTTAGGTTAATTTCAGCATTGTGCTGTTGTACATGCACCCTAGTTGCATGCAGTTTTAATGGCTTTTTCCTCTATAACTTTGCATTGATGGGTCTGCACTGTATTTTGTTTTGCTAGACCCTTCGTGAAGCTCACGACCAGTTCAAGGCATCACTTAGTGCAGCAGAAGCAGACTTCAATCAGCTGGCTCAGTTGGACAAGCAGATCAAAAGCTTCAATGTTGGACCTAATCCATACACCTGGTTCACGATGGAGGCACTAGAGGATACCTGGAGAAACTTGCAGAAGATAATCAGGGTTTGTTGTGCTTTCCAACTCCTTCGATCACCTGTTTGATTCAAATTATTTAAGAAACCTTTATAATTCATGACTCACAGATGCTGTCTAGCATAAAGCGGATCCATCAAATATCTTGGCATAAAATTTTGTTGTACTGAAATTGAGTTGAGCATTCGTTCTGGTGGCGACAAGTAGAAATAGTGTGGGAGACCTTGCCACTGCAAGTCAATGCTGGTTTTAGTTATGTACCCAATAATGACTGCGGCAATAGAATGTTGAGCTTATCTCTTGCTGACGGCCATATTAGATTTGAATTGAATTGGTGATTAAAATGTGTTTATGCAGGAGCGTGATGACGAGCTTGCAGCAGAACAGAAGCGTCAGGAAGAAAACGATATCTACCGCAAACAGTTTGCCACAGCTGCCAATGCATTCCATAACTGGCTTACGGAAACAAGGTAAGAACTTGCCACAGCTTCCTGCACTGTTTCATCAATCATTGCATTTCTGGTACCAAAAATTATACAAACGGCTAACAACATACGATGCTGTGCTGATGGTTTTTATGGCTGTGGCTGCATCAGAGGTATGTGCAAGTGCAGCATAGCGTTACAGTGTATTCACCCAACTTGACTTGTCCCATGAGTCTTGTTTTATATATTTTGACTGAAGCATAAGACCCTCTAGAAATGCAGCTGCTTTACATCCTTGATTAGGGGGTTGTGCTGTTGGACAATAATTATTGATATGACCATTTTCATCCAATTCAAATGTTCATTCATTCATTCAAGTATTTATATAGTACCTCTTCAGGGAAACTACTCGAGGCTACTCCCTACTCCAGCACGGCCAAAGTCAATTGTCATGTGTGCAAACAAACATTTTGACATGTAGAGAGAATGTCAGTTGACGAAATCCCAAGCAATGTGCTACATGCAAGTTGTGAAGGAAAAAGAAGCAAAGGCAAATCAGACAGGCTAGAAAGATAAATGAGATCAAAGCATCACTTGGACCACCTTAGGGTAGCAAATGTGTATAAAATAGGATATTGACTCTCTGTACCTGTGGTTGTCACTTGTGCTAGCTTTCAGGGAATATTTCCTATCATCAGCAATAAATTCGCTTGAGAAACAGGTTTGTTTTAGCACGTAATAAGGGAATTCATAATGAGATGTCACCTGATGAAAAGAGCAACCATTGTAGGTTAATGTTGTTTTTGTGAAAGCATCTAAAAGCTACAAGTATCCGAGCAGCAGTTGCATGATGTTGTATGAAGCTGTCTCCCTTAAAATGTATAAGAAATTGTGACTTTGGAAATTTTATTGAGACATAAACTTTGTCTTTATTCACTTTGCAGGCTTTGGCTCCTTGACGGGTTAATACTTTATATACTTAGTAGTAGTTGTCACAGTTATGTGCTTTCTGTGTTTCCATTTCTTTTGTCAGCATGTGTATTTTTTGCCAAGGAAATGAAACTTCTCTTTTTGTGTGTAAAGCATGCTGTTTGCCTGTCTGATTTTGGAATCTGCATGTGGATCCATATTTATTTTCAGTTATATATGTAATGTTATGAGGGTAGCTTTTGTGTTAATAAAGCGTTGTTTGGGTTAGCTTATGTTTGCATGCAGTATACTAATTAGTCTTGGTAATTGCACGAAACTAACTTGAATCTGACTGCACTAAAAGAGTTTATTTAAACTGTTCTTCTACTGAAGTCAGAGTTAATGAAGATGAAGTCAGGTAATTTGTGAAGAAAGACTGGGGTGGATATTTTCGCTGTATATCCTTTACTTTTAGCTTACACAGGCAGTTTTATAGTCTTAATTTTGCAGTTCATAATCGCCTACCCTCATGTGCAACGACGAAGAGAGTGAAGTCCCTGCAGGGTAGGGTAGCTCAAGGGACTGTTTGTGTCAGATAGGTATGGTATAAACTAAAATGATGACATTAAGGGATTTTGTCAAATGCTTCTTTTGTTCGTGGCAGCATATTATTTTATAATTTACTTTTGCGCAGTCAATTTATTTCGGTTTGAACTGTGTTGAGAAGCTTGACAGCAAGCATGTCAGTAAGATTTGTAGTTTATCGTCTTTTAAGTAGCTCAAGATTTTTTTCATTATGTTACTGTTAATGACAAACCTCAGCAGTATGGTGAGGCATAAAATTTTCATATATTTTTGCTGAACAGCTTGAGCCATTCTGTTATTCTAGTTGCATGCTGAAACTCCATTACTAGTGCCATAACTCTGAATGGCTCAGTCCTACTATTTCTGCCTACTGGGTTCACATGTATCTTTTGTTGATAGTTTTTGGAGCTAGAATCACAGTTTTGTGGTGGATGATTTGTTTTATTCTTTTCTCAGTTACTTGTGCTTCTCTTTGTAAGTATATAATAATTGTTTCAATCGTGCATGAAAGTTTACTTGCAAACAAGCCGGATAAACAATTGCATGACAGTAAGGCATGCTGATTTTCAAATAAGTTTTTGGTTCTGTAGAATTAGAGGCATATTCTTTTTCATTTAGGGTCACGACCAATCAACCATATTAAAATGGTTGTGAATTTATTCGACTGAATTGTGTTAGTTTATTTGAGACACCAGTCATAGTTTGGAGTAACGTTATTCATCTATCGTGAATTTAAGAAGCCTGGTAGTAAGTTTATGAGTGTGGACAAACGTATTCACATACATGTAAGATGATTATTATGTATACAACTTATTTATTTGTAGATGAAACATGTGTTTTTGCTCGGTCAAACTGGCTCATTTCCATGAGCCAATATGAGTTACAGAACTTTAGCGGAATCATGGTTAAATTTGACTATTAATGATGTCTGAATGGTTTTGTATTTTAGAGCAGCGATGATGGAAGGAACTGGAACACTGGAACAGCAACTGGAAGCCACTAAGGTTGGTGCTTTCAGATACGTATATTGTGCTTTTACTCACATAATTATGTGAGTATAATTACCATGTAGTTTAGTAGGATTTGATTTTGGTATGCAATCTTTCACGTTGTATGATATGTCAAATTTAGGTTTTTTATATTTTCTATCTCGTATGCTTACTAATTCTTTTCGGTAAAACAGTTGTAAGGATTCTTATGAGATATTGATTTATTCAAACATTCTTTCTTTGATATGATTAATGTAGCTGTGCTGAGTTTTTGTTGTTGTGTATCATGAAGTGAAAGAAGTTGTATCATTTGTTTAAATGTCAGCTTTTGTGGTAGTTGAAGCTTTTGTTTTTGTATTGGTTAAGACGCTTGTTAGCATATTATTTAAATTTAATTTTTTGTGCTTGTAAAAGCATTTGTATAAGCTTGAGTATTTTTTGTGTGCAGCGCAAGTCTGCTGAAGTGAGAACACAGAGAAGTCAACTGAAGCGCATTGAAGACTTGAGCGCCACACTGGAGGAGCGCCTTATCTTAGACAACAGGTAAATCCACTTATCTATTCTGTAATTATACACAAGATGACAGTTGGTAGAAGTCTTCTATAGAGTCATTTAGAGATTATTCATGTTGGCAGTAATATGATTAGTAGTTATTAAATGTTTTATATGACTGTGGATATAATTTAATTGTATTTTTCTGATGTCAGTTGAAAATATGTTTTGACCTTGAAACTCCCAAGTATTAGGAAGAAGATATATATTATGCTTTAGGAAGCTTTCTGTGTTAGTTTTTCACTTGTAACATTGATTTCTTTATGTTCTTTTATAATTTTTGCAAATGTTAATGTGTCTGAATTTGTTTTGACTGTCTTCTAATGCTTCAGATACACTGAGCACAGCACAGTTGGTCTTGCCCAGCAGTGGGATCAGCTGGATCAGTTGGGTATGCGTATGCAGCATAATCTTGAACAGCAGATACAGGCATGGTGAGTTAACCATAACCATGACCATCAATTTTATTGCACCAAGATAAAAAAAAAACATTTTTTCAAAGTATATACACAAAACAGTTGGTTACAACCGGAAACCCAGAAGGAATTAGAAGTCCCACTGGTAGGGCTACCTATGCACGCTTTCGGATACAAGATGGTAGATAAGCAAGTATCATGTAAGTATTTACAATCTGGAAATACACATGATGCAGTCTTAACTATAACATAAACATCCACAGTGAAGACAACATGGTTTTGTAAATCTGTCAAACCTTACCTAAGAAAAGGAATAAAAAGAAATAAACCTTAACTAGAAAGAAGAAAATATGAATAGAATAGAAGTGCCGTTAGTGTATATGGGGGAGTAGTCAGAGTGAAGATAAAGAGTGGAGCTAATACTTCATTTTAGTCCAGTTAACCATAAACACAATTGATGCTTAAAGGAATTTAGATTAGGGTTGCTACGAAGATTTTAAGGAATTCTATTCCACTCCTTTGGACCTGCACATTTAATTGAAAATTTCCTAGAGTTAGTACGAGCAGTTACCTTCATTCACCTCTGAATTGCTTCTGTTAAGATGTGCAGCCATTTAGTAAGGCAGTTGTATATTTTGGTGGTTTGATGGTGGTCATTGGTGATGTGCAGTGAATAACAAAATGTCTGCACATAAAATATGCCTTTTATATGGTACATCTATGATGAAAATATACACTGGTAGCGCTTGTTGTTGGTGCTTTTCTAATCAAAGCAGTGATATCGGTATTGTTTGTTAATTTTTCAGTAACCAGAGTGGTGTGACAGAAGACGCATTGAGAGAATTTAGCATGATGTTCAAGTAAGTTACGTCATGATCTGTTACTTCTTTGTGAATCTTAAAGCCTTCGTGTCTGGTTATCAGTTCATTTTGAAACAAGCATTGCTTCTTTGTCTGTGAATTTAAAAATAGCTAGCCTTTTAAGCGTATGTCAGTGCGTATTTCTTTTATCTGCAGACATCTTAAGCTTGGGTGAATCCACATTTACTATGAAGTTGCTTAGTGTTGTGGTTGTATGTGGTTGCTAATGATATTTGGATGAATGTGTTTGCAATTGAAAGGCATTTCGACAAGGATAAGTCAGGAAAACTGAATCACCAGGAGTTTAAGTCTTGTCTTCGAGCTCTTGGCTACGACCTCCCTATGGTGGAAGAAGGTCAGAGAGACCCGGAGTTTGAGACGATCCTCGACATGGTTGATCCAAACAGGTAAAAAGCTTGTGAATATAGTTGCTAACTTTTCAGGAAGTATTTTGAAAGACAAGGCTAACAAGTCTCATACATGCACAAGATACAGTAGTTATTTACATGTTATTTTGAGGAATTTGTCGTTTGTTAGTCTTCTTCAGCAGTATATATTCTAAGAAAAATTCACCATATGACAAGTTCACAATTGGTGTTGACTGTTGATACAGCGACAAAACAATAGCTAGTATGGTTTCTGCTTCATATGGATTACAATCGTATCGATAAGTTTGACTATTTTCAGCTTAAAGACTTTGTTGTAAAGGAGTTGACTCCTTTTGACTCCCTCTGCATCATTATGCGTCTTGTCTGGTCACCTGTGCACTTGAAACAAGTATTACTTCTTGTGTGTGTGCTTTAGCTCTAAGGTCTAATGGTTGTTTCACAAGACTGCTGTGACTGCAGGATACCAGTTATTGTGCATTGTTATTACGTTTTGTTTTGATTGTTTCTTTAGGGATGGATTTGTGTCGCTGCAAGAGTACATGGCATTCATGATCAGCCGAGAAACAGAAAATGTCCAATCAGCTCGTGAAGTTGAAGCTGCATTCCGTGCCCTGACAACGGGCGAGAAACCGTACATCACGGCCACTGAGCTCTTTGCTGTAAGTTTTTTGTGGTTGTTCTTATTGTAAATTGGGACCTGTAATTTCAGAACAGTCGGTCAGTGATGTTTTTTGTATTGTATCCTCAATTAGTTAAATGTTAGTGTGTGACAAGATATAGTTGACAGGAACATTGCAATTGAATGATCTTCTGAAGGAGATAAATCACTTGTTGCCTTGTGCAAGTAACAGTCCTCTGCCTTAATTTATGTTAATCTTTAAATATAAAACTCAAAGTTTGTCCTTCTGTGTGTGGGATGTCCGAATTTTGTCCGGAGGCCTACTCGGAAATTACAGCGATTCGTTTAAAAAAAATTGCAATCGATTCTTACCCACATTTGGAGTTAAACGCCATTATTTTCGGCTGCCAATTAATTTTATAGCCCGTGCTGTCAACATTTTAACTTCACACGCGATTCGAAAGCTATGCGCGTTGATCGCCTGTCTTTATTAACACGCCATTTGCTTATATTACAACACATCGATATTATCAACATTGAAACCACCGATGATAATTATTATATTGATGATTCAAACCAATACATTAATGACGTCATGGCCGGACTTATTCTTATAGAGCTTGATGCCGTTAATTAATATTAATCTTAATTAATCTTAACCATGTCGTATGTATCAGTATTTAAGACGCAATAATTTTCGCCGATCGATTTTCAACGAACCAATAGAATCCTAACCTCATTTTTCGCCGAGGTCAGATCTTTTCGCACGCGGTTTCGTACAAATGCGGACGGGTTGTAGGCCTAACTGGGTTGGACTGAAAAACTAAATTTCACGGGCAACGCCGGGCACCCCATGCAGGGTCGGAACGGGTTGGGACCGATGGAAGGCGAAGTGAGAAGGGAGGCGTGGGAGTGGGGTCAGGCATGGCGGGAGCGTGGGAGTGGGGTCAGGCGTGGCTGGGAACTAAAAACCGAAATTTCCCGGGCAACGCCGGGTGATTCAGCTAGTAAGAATATAGATGTGGAAAGGGATTAATGACATGTAAATACTAAATAGTCGCTGTCAAATAGGAACAATGGTTGTTCCTCAAGATTAATTGTATTGTTGTGTTACTTACTGACTTTTGCACGTTGTTTTCTTTCAGAACCTGACGAAGGAACAGGCCGAGTACTGTATTTCTCGAATGAAGCCATACCGAGATGCATCTGGCCGAACCATTCTCGATGCATACGATTATGTCAACTTCACAAACGACCTTTTCATCAACTAAACTTCCCACAAGAATTCATTTCCAAGATTTACGCAAACTATAGTTGTTTCCTTTGATTAGCTAAGCTACTTCATTAATAATTGTTTTACTGTGACATTTAAACTTTGCTGGTCTGTAGTTGCACTTCTGAAGTTTACAAATAAATTCTTGGTTTAGTTTTGAACAATGCTGTTGCTGATTTATCCAAAAGTGTTAACTTGCATTTGAGGTTAATCTTGATTGAGATTGGAATGCAGCCATTCAACATTTGGTTGTTCTTCACTAATGTGTCTCTTTGATGTCTGCTTTTGTTGTTCCTGAATGGTCTAAAATAAATTAGCTGACATTTTCTCACATTTTGGCGTAGATGACTTACACATTGTTTGTTGGTGTTATTCTACAAACTGTGTTTCGGCATCTGCTCTGAAATTACTTTGGTGCTGCTTGCAGCTGTTGATCTAATTCTGATGTGAATCACTGTTTTCTTCTCTAATCTACTAAACCTGATCTAATAGTGAAAGTGTCTGATGCTTGAGGTATGAATGAAATGTCGTTTCAGACTTCATTATTGCCAGATAACGAGCAGACTTCTTAGCTTGCAAGTGGTACGTGGGTTGCTTAACCTAGGGTATGGTATGTTCACTGTTCAGGTAAAGTCATGTACTGTTGTGTAGTATGACTGTTAGTTTTTCACTTGTAAAATCTATTTCTTCGCATTCTTTTATAGTATTTGCAAATTTTAATGTGTCTGAATTTGTTTTACCTTGATTACCCTACAATTTTCTATGATCACTCACAGTTGCTGTTAATTGTTACATCCATGTTGCAAATTCATCTGAACTTTTGACTAAACGAATGTAGGCTTGATAAATTACAGTGTGTGCTTCATATACTGGTCGATATATTGCAAGTGTTGACAATGTGGTTGTCTAATTCAGTGGATCCATTGATTGGAGATTCTTCTTTCGATATATATGCTGTCTTCAATATTTCAGTTGATCAAAAACCAGGTTCGCTTCTTTCAGGTGATTGCGATTATGCTTCCAGTGCTTATTGGCTAAGAAATTAATGTGGGATTGGTTTGATGTTGCTTTGATTGACTTTCGGCCGCATGTTGTGTTAGTAGTGTTGGTAGGCGTACGAAATTCTTGCTTAGATCCTAATAAACTGTTGTGCTTCACTTTCGCAGTGGTGTTACTTCTTTGAGATTAGTAATTTATGGAAGGCAGTTGGTGAATTCAGCATTCCCAATCCATGGAGCTTGCTTCATGGTTTAATATAATGCGTGTTAAAACTGGTGTAGATTTCACACTTTGCAATGTGATAGGCCATGTCGTAAATAGAGTAATTATATAAAATGAAAATTATGCCCTGTGTTACTTTGAATGCTGTGATCTGCTTGATGCTGGTTGACATGACTAATTATGCCCCAGCAGCATCTTAACTTAATAGGATTCTTAAGGCCTGCATCAAGAAATTGTAAGAATCAATTTTGAGGGTGAAATGTGCAAATTCACGTGTTCTATACTATGGCCCACGATTTTTTGGTGGTTGATCTAGCAGGATTTTTTTCACCTCCACATTGTTGCAATTAAATATTTGGTCCATATTAAATGGATCCTGCTAAAAAAAATCCTGAATTGAATTGTGAATTCTTTTAATTTGAAAATTTCTAGTTTGGCTACATTTTGAACTACATGTAAAATTGCACGGGTTGCCTGTGCAGGCTTGGTTATCTTTAAAATCTGTCTTCTGATGTTCAGAGTAATGTCTGGTTCTGCTCCTCATTTACCATTGTTAGTCGTGCCTCTTGAGTCAAGACTCAGATTGCGATGAACTTCAACAGGAGACTGCAATGAAAGTGCAAATCTACGATTTTGAAACCGACTGTTTGAAGTAGTTGGTCCAGCTGATTGGAACACTACAGGAACCAATCCGAAGATCTTCTAAGATCAATTGGGTTTAAATCATAGTTAAATATCTTTCTATGCACTACGATTAGTTGCTAGATTTGTAATGCATCCTTTGAGTAAGACTTTCTTTTGTTAGGAGCGAATTATATATCCATAGGCTTACACTTTCCCATGTTGCACTTCTTACTTTTGGTCATGGTGTAAGAGTATTTATTTATCCCTTTCTATAGCGCCCCTTCAAGTTTTCTGGTCAGCGCCATTTTGAAGGAGTGAATTCACAGTTAAATGAGTCCTAGTGTTCCTTTAGGTAACATGCATTGTGACGTGAACTGCTCGCTCTGAAGATGGCGGACTACTGTCAAAATCAGTCACACATTCTGACTGCAGTAGAGGCCGGGTTGCCTTTCTGTTAGGGTATACTTGAACCGTTTTGGTGAACAACAAAGCTGATTTTGATGCTGATTTTGAAGACGAAGAGTCTATAATGCAGTCATCGTCATTATTAAATAACCATACGTATAAATTATACTGTGTCAATGCTTATGATATTCATGAGAGAATACAATCATCTATGATAGCGATATATCAACAATGGTGTCCATAATAATAGTCATATAGCCTATAGCATATCAGTTCCAACAAAACTTAGACCCATAATAATTGACCAAAGACTGATGATAATATGAGATGAAAACAAACATTCTCGGATAGCATAATAATACTCTGTGACTTCTCTACGTTGACTAAAATGTCGAATGAAGTTATAGTTGATACATTCAATAATAAATAATTATTAGAAGGCCTGTTTCGAACGAATGAGACAGAGGCCATATATTTACTGCCGATTGGGTGGTCAAATAATATTAGGCCTTTAAATATCACTCCGAACTTCTTCACGTTTTCATGCCAGACGGTGATCGGGACAACGTGTCTGAACAGTGGCTTATTCTAAGAACAATATGCGAGATGTTAGGCTATAGTAGGCCTATAGGCCTTGTGGAAATAGGACGAGAGAGTCGTTGTTAGAGCACTGAAGGTGTTGAGAGTCCAGTGTTGATATAGTCTTCAATAGCTCTTCAGATCATCTCCTCGTCGTCTTTCACTTTGATGGTCCGTCTGTTGTTGGTTAGACATTGGTCATTTCTCAGCCTTCATGAGGGTCCGGTGTCGTCAATTCCTGGGGAACTACTGCTGCTGCTGCTGCAGTCTCAGGCGCAGGTCCGCCTGCAAACAATGACCAGCGATTATAATTACCAACAATATGCACTGATGGCGCTCTGTATACATATTATATGCATATATATATACATATTATACATAGATTATATATATGCATCTTTATATATATACACTATAGCAACATGAGAACCTATAGTGTATATATAAAGATGCATAATTATATAATATATCAATATCACTCAATATGGCCTCTGTCTCATTGTAAAACAAAATGACCTCATAATAGGATGACGTCACTGTTAAGAATCTGACATTGTTATAACTGATCGAAAAGTAAACATGACCTCACAATAGAACGACGTCACTGTAATAATCATATCAGACAAGATAAGGTAGGCTGTGTCTGTTTTGTTATTATTTAAACTGATCCACAATGAAAAACCTCGAAGCAGAACGGCGTTCCTGAAAGAATAATTATTACATCACAAACTGCTGTACTTGTAAGTTTATCGAATGTGAAATTTACCCCTAACAAGATTCTCTATTGGCGAAATTCTTCATGTCGTCACGATTTTAAGTAGGCTAGCCTAACAAAATGTCATCAGCAGCTATACTTTCTCAAGTTGCACCTATGCTTGTTTTTACTTGTTTTTTTGTATATTTTAACAGGTCATAGTTGTCATGGCGACTATAATTATCTCCTTTAAATATTCAAACCTGAAGGATGTAGGCTACAATTTTGTCATGCCATGGTACTGACGGCATTTCAACTGTCTGGTTTTCTGGTGTTCTAAGATTTTGCGTTTAGGCTACTGTATCTCTTCCTGTTTATATAACAACTTTGCAATGGTACGTAGAGGTATTGATTGTAAATTCTTAGGCATGAGCCGCATAAGTAAAGTATTGGAGACCGACATGTCGGTTAGTATCATGTTTGGTGCCGTGAGTGCCGGTCAGTGCTCAGGCTAGGCGTCGTGAGGATCGGTTAAGTCAGATTAGGCGTCTTGAGGGTCGCTTAGGGTTAGAATTAGAGTTAGTGTCGTCATTCGATCCCCAAATACCCAATACTATAGTTTTAGTGATATAGTTTTGGTTGCGATCTGGAACCACGTGCTGTCAGGGTTTCAAGTTCTAAAACATTCTCTTCCCATTAAAATTTCAAGTGGAAATTTACAGGCCCATCAATGCTTAAAGGGTTATCTATTCTTGGCATGAAACCCACAGTAGATCAGGCTAAAAGAATAGCATGGTATTCTATCAGTCTATAGTAGCAGCTTAGAAATAGAACGAGAGTAAAGAGAGGAGGAGGACAACGTGGTTTTTGTCTAAATGCACTCTATACTTAACCGTTCAGTGGTTTAAGGAATTCGATTGGCATGGGAAAGATGATGGTCGAGTTCTTTTCGGACGCGATCTGTCCGAGGGTCTGAAGATATCGCAGCTGAAGAGCAGAATGAGATTCATTGATGATGTCGGCCGCTTCCTTCAAAGCCTTCGCCGCCTTCTGCTCACCCTCCGCCGCTATCACCTGCACAGTTATAACAACGATATAGCGATAATTATGGACTAGGCCTACTACCACTACTACTACTACTACTAGTATACTGCTACTGCTACTGCTGCTGCTGCTGCTGCTGCTGCTGCTACTACCACTACTACTACTACTACTACTACTACTACTACTACTACTACTACTACTACTACTACTACTACTACTACTACTGCTGCTGCTGCTGCTGCTACTACTACTACCACTACTGTCACTACCACTACCACTACTACCACTAGCACTTCAACCACCTCCCTCTATCTTTTTCTTCCCCTATCTCTTTTTCTCTCTCTCCAACTTTAAAAAAAATTATTTCTCAGTATATGTCTCTCTCGATCTCTCTGTGTCTGTCTGTCTGACTCATTCCGCATACTTTTTTGACCCATTCATACGTCAGTCTGCCCTCTGGTTACAGTGCATCTGCTAATGTGTCTACCCGGGGGCCGTGATGCCCTGTGTATTATTGTTTATCTCTCTGTACGTGTCTGTATTTCTGCATCTAAATAATATAAGCAGTTTTTTTTATTCGTTCGTCAGCAGATGGCCTGCAGTAATGATGGCCTGCAGTAATGATGTCTTGCCTTGGCTCTGGCTTCTCTGGCTGCTTCTGCTTCCGCTGCCATCGCTCTCTGCAGCTGAACTGGTAAACGTACATCCTTCCTGCAGAATGCAAAAGCAGCGCCATAACGATATAGACAAAGCATATAATTATTGTGCAACTGTAAATCCATCCATTAAATATGGACATACATATAAGTCAACGCATACACAGAAGGAATTAAGGATTGAGTCAGCTGCCTGTGACCATTTTAAACTGACCTATTCGGTCATTTTTTTTATAGAGCATAGCCTAATATTAAGACAAACTGTTTCCAAGCGTTACTGTGGTTTATATAATAAAATATTATAATTTGTATGACGATATAGATTTATTCAACGCCGCGTGTTTGATAATTATTCGTCCTTCTGTCTGTCAGACAGACAGACGTCTGTCACCTGTCTGTCTGTCTCTCTCTCGCACACTTTCTCTTTTTTATCTCACTTCATTAAACAAATCAACTAGCTATCACGTAAGTCAGTCGTCAGTCACCCAAAATATCACTCAGCTTGATTAGTCCATTATATCATCTCTCCTGTAGGCTAAGCTTACTCCTCCATTCCTCTACTCCCCATTCCTCTCATTTCTTCAATCCGTCTCTAGCCTTTCTGCATTGCACTGCACCCTACTATTTCCTCTGCTCAACTGTGTCTTCTTTTCAACCCGAACTCTTCTCCACTTTATTGTCCATGTTGCCTCTTTTTCCTTTTCAGTTTCCTGTTCCTCCTGACTTAACCTCTGACTATGATGATATTATGTACGGTACACTTACATTTCAACTCTCTCGACCTTGACGCCCCATGGTTCAGTCGCCTCGTCGAGACAGGCCTGAAAGAAGAACAAGACAAAGTTTTGACCTAAAAACTAACCGGTTAGACGGATAATTATCATAACAATTATAGGCTGCATGCATGTAGATCTTTATTATACATAATTATTATATATAAAGTATATATATCTGTATATATGTCTATACATAGAATGTATGTGTTTGTATGTGTGCGTGTGTGCGTGTGTGTGCATACATGTATATGGGTTAGGCTATCTATCAGTTCCTCTGTGAAATCCCATTGCTCATGAATTGAATAATCTGAACAACGTTTTGCAGCAGCATGGCAATCGAGCACACGATTAGCCTAGTTTCATAAAAAATAATTACAAAGAAATTAATGAACAATTCATCTATTATGCATCGGAGAAATTAATAGATGGAGTGAAACTGCATTCTGCTATAAAAATTATATATAATTATATGAAGACAATAATGAAACAAGTTGAGTTGTTCTAGTTTATTCACTGTTGAAAGGCAACAGTGGCTTTATCGTATAGACGGTATAGTGTCACTGCGAGTGACACGCAGAAGCACTAAATCCATATAGGCCTAATAGTCTTAGCAGGATGAGAAATTGAGAATTACCGGGGTAGGTGGGGAGTTTCAGCCCCCAGTCTTTCTTAGAGATCCACGGTAAAGTATGTTTTTTACACCCCAATTCCAAGTGGATTATAGTTCAACCCCCAGTTATTTTTCAACAATTCTCACACTGAGTCTAAGACAGCATATATACAGACTGAGGTTGGCGTGAAACTGTACGTAGAGTACAGATGGGTTAAATCAGCTTATAAGCTAACGGCGGCGGGGCACCGTATCAGCGCATCGCTGCGATCGAAAGTGTGTTGATGCAGACACTTCAGACAGTTTCGCGAAGGGATCGCGGTCGGTGTGCTGCGATTAGCTTATGACTGGCTCTTTACAGGAATTGATGCTTACGATTACGATTACGATTACGATTATGATCTCAAGAGCAGCGGAAGAGAGTCTTCCTTTGCATCATGATGATTGTCACCATCATGACCATCAACACCACCACCACCACCACCACCGCCACCGCCACCATAAAATACTCCATTCTTTCATCTCCCATCCTTTTACCATCAGCTGTGTACTATTCTTCGCCTGAATCCAACGTCGTCGTCGTTGTCGTCGTCGTCGTCATCATCATCATCATCGTCATCATCATCATCATCATCATCATCATCATCATCATCATCATCGCCATCGCCATCGTCATCGTCATCGCCAACGCCATCGTCGTCGTCGTCGTCGTCGTCGTCGTCGTCGTCGTCATCATCATCATCATCATCATCATCATCATCATCATCATCATCATCATCATCATTCCAACTGGTCTTTTTGTTGTCATTCACCTGCCTTTCGATATCCAGTTCATTTACTCAAACGCTTACGACGAATTTCAGCAGCTTCTCCATTGAGGGCCACTAATTTTTTGAGTCTACAAAAGCTGTTTCTTCGCTTTCATCATCTTTTATCTGCGTACGCGCCGAACCTTCTGCTGGTCATATTCTTCTGCATGTAGCCGATTGGAATAAATATCGTTTCGCCTCTATTGAAGAGGTCAGTCGTCGGTCACTCAGCCAGCAGAAGTCCACTTAGTCTGATTCCTGCCTCGGGATACTTCTTAATCTTCTTTCTTCTTCTTCATTTACAATAAATAATGCAAATGCCTGTTCCGTTACAACTTACAACTTACTTAGGCCTACTGCAGTAAAACAATGGCGCCATAAAAATTAGATTTCGAGTTTTTGATTAATTAAAGCTTGCACAGCGCAGAATGATTTGAATAGACTACAAGTCAGTGAATGAACGGATGATTGGACGCTATTACGTAGGCTATAGGATTTGAATTGATCAGTAGGCTATGGCAAGCAGCAGCAGTAGCGCTTGCCCGAGAGAGAGAGAGAGAGAGAGAGAGAGAGAGAGAGAGAGAGAGAGAGAGAGAGAGAGAGAGAGAGAGACAGAGACAGAGACAGAGACAGAGACAGAGACAGAGACAGAGACAGACAGACAGAAAGAGACAGACAGACAGAGAGACAGAGAGAGAACAGAGAGAGAGAGTGAGAGAGAACAGAGATAGAGAGACAGACAGACAGACAGACAGAGAGAGAGAGAGGGAGAGAGGGAGAGAGAGAGAGAGAACAGACAGAGACAGAGAAAGAGAGAGAAAGAGAGAGACAGAGAGAGACAGAGACTGTTCGTCCGTTGACCTGCATGAAGTGGCTGATGTTTTCTCGGTCGGAAAGGATTTCGCTGAGGTTCTTTGTGCCAAGGACGTTGCGAAGTGTCGTCTGCGCGAGAAGACGCGTCGATCGATTAACGTCCTCGACATTCGTCACTGAAACCGTCGCATTCGACACCCGATAGTAGACGACAGCATCGACGGCCACCGTCACCGAATCCTTCGACAGGATCTACACACACACACACACGAACACAGGCACAAACACACTTAGACATTCTCGGGGATTTAGCCTACATTACATTACACTGCGTGAGATCTACAGTAGATCTGATCTACAAGACACTGCAGCTGCATGGACGTCGTCCAGTTCTTAGAGTCTGAGCTTGTGAGGCAAGTGAAGAGTTCGAAGAGACTAAAATTTGTCTTGCACTTGCCTCTCCGACTCAACTAAACCAATGCCAATGCATAGTGTTCGTGGGTTGATTAGGCGGCAAGAAGGAGGACTGACCAGCACTCTCATATGCAGAGACTATATAAGAAGAAATTAAAGTCTCTAGAGTTTTGTGCTAGCAGCTACATCCAGACAAGCGTCTTAAACTCCTCTTCTCCCTCCTTCTCGCTCTCCTTCTCCTCTTCCTCTAGTCCTCCTTCTCTTTCTCCTTCTCCTTCTCGATATCTCCTTCTCCTCTTCCTCTAGTCCTCCTTCTCTTTCTTCTTCTCCTTCTTCTTCTCGATATCTCCTTCTCCTCTTCCTCTAGTCCTCCTTCTCTTTCTCCTTCTCCTTCTTCTTCTCGATATCTCCTTCTCCTCTTCCTCTAGTCCTCCTTCTCTTTCTCCTTCTCCTTCTTCTTCTCGATATCTCCTTCTCCTCTTTCTCCTCCTTCTCTTCCTCCTCCTCCTCGTCCTCCTCATCCATAACCATTTTTTTCTTTCTATCATCAGTTAAGTTTCAGCTCTCTCTAGCGTTCGTATCCTTAATTGATGCTACGCGGTTTTGTGTATGCGACACAACTGCTGTCTTTTCTAGTTTGTCTCTTTCAGGTGGCGCCATACAAATTTCTATGCAATTACGGTTAGAGGTATGGCGAGCTTTGTCACCTTTCCCACTCCCCCAACCCACCACTGGCCCTCTGGAATATAACAGCATCGCAGGACCAAGAAAGCGCTTTAAGATGTCTGGCACAACCAATCTCTCCTATCATCCTATGAATACAATTATTAACCATGCAGGGCAAACATTTTGCCCAAATTAAACAGGAGGACCGAGAACAACTGCTTCATGGAAAAAAATCCATGTCAGCGTGTTCTTATCGCCAGACAAATTAAATGGCGTCAGCGGAAGTCAGAAAAGAAAGGTGAGACAACCTCAGATATGCAGCAGATAATTATATGCAGCGACGCAACGTATTGTGCTTGAGGCTGTAAATGTTTTGTGAGGCGCCTTTGTAACGGCCATGTTAGGGCGACACAGTTATTATACATTTTTATTTTTATTTGTCACCCGGGGTACCTATAATCCCTCAGTTGTCAGATATTAATGAGCAATTTTAGCTCTGGAGTGGCCGTCCATGCATGTCAAGATCTGGAAGAACAAAAAGTGATATGGAAGACAGCAACATTGAAGCGCTGAATTCTGACTGAAAGGCGCTGAAACAAGTGACGGGTTTCTCTTTTTGGTTCGCCAGAAATTATTATTATCAAAATTATTATTATCATTACTATTATTATTGGTGTTGTTGTTGCTGCTATTGATGTTGTTGTCGCTGTTGTTGTGGTGGTGGTAACTTTTGGCACTGTTTACATGCAGGAATAATATTACAATAATAACATAATTGAGAGCATCATACACAAATTCATATAATTAACAATCATAGGTCTACATAGAAGCACGCATAGCCTGCACATGCATACGTACATATATATCATAGATGTAAAAAACGATGGAAACGGAATAAAAAACGGTAAAAAACGTCGTTTTTTTCGAAAAAATAAAAAACGACAAAAAAACGATAAAAAACGGAAACGGTAAATAATTTGACTTTGCTACATCTAAAGCCGCATTTTAACCTTGAAAACATTGATAAGGAACCTACTACACGCAGGTTATCTCTTAAATGTTGATGTTAAACGATGAAATAATGACTTTAGTTAGCTGAATCCTTGAGAGTTGACGGAAAACATAAGGAATATCAGAAAAAATTAAAATTAAGGAAAATAATAACAGAAAATAAATGAATAAATAAAGTTAAAGAAAAAATAAAAAACGATAAAAAACGATGGGAAAAATAAAAAACGAAAAAAACGACATTTTTT
The DNA here is from genome assembly GCA_949752735.1 of Lumbricus terrestris. Lineage (NCBI taxonomy): Eukaryota > Metazoa > Annelida > Clitellata > Crassiclitellata > Lumbricidae > Lumbricus > Lumbricus terrestris. The sequence goes on from OX457040.1 coordinate 46,119,433, forward strand.
GGGAGAGAATAAAAAACGGAAAAAAACGTTTTTTACATCTATGATATATATTATGTATACATACATACAAACACATTATAAAAGCATGTTTTGTATAATTGATGTGTGTGGTTTGAAGGGAATAACGGATATAGGTGTATGTCGGTGTTTTTGAGAAGTTGACGCGACACACCTGCATGGTGACATCCATCTTTGTCTTTGCCATTCTCCCTTCTTCATCACTTCCTTCTTCATCACTCCATACATCATCACTCCTTTCTTCATCACTCCTTTCTTAATCACTCCTTTCTTCATCACTCCTTTCTTCATCACTCCTTTCTTAATCACTCCTTTCTTCATCACTCCTTTCTTCACCACTCCCTTCTTCATCACTCCTTTCTTCATCACTCCTTTCTTCATCACTCCTTCTTCATCACTCCTTTCTTCATCACTTCTTTCTTCATCACTCATTTCTTCATCACTATTTTCTTCATCACTCCTTTCTTCATCACTCTTTTCTTCATCACTCTTTTCTTCATCACTCCTTTCTTCATAACTCCTTTCTTCATCACTCCTTTTTCATCACTCCTTTTTCATCACTCCTTTCTTCATCACTCCTTTCTTCATCACTCCTTTCTTCATCACTATTTTCTTCATCACTCCTTTCTTCATCACTCCTTTCTAAATCACTTCTTTCTTCATCACTTCTTTCTTCATCACTATTTTCTTCATCACTCCTTTCTTCATCACTCCTTTCTTCATCACTTCTTTCTTCATCACTCCTTTCTTCATCACTCCTTTCTTCATCACTCCTTTCTTCATCACTCCTTTCTTCATTGTCTGCTGCAGCAGCTGCAACTATTCTGTCGCAGAAGCAGCTGATGATTGTCAATTTCTCCAGACGACAAACGATCTCTGTCTGCTTTTCATCGCTTTTTTATCCTCACCAATCTTGTTCCGCCTATGTAACCGACTTTCTATTATGCCACAGCATATATACATATAGTTACTTCAGCACCACAGTCCTTTTTAGTCTCTGTCTGTCTGTCTATCTGTCTGTTTGTCTGTCTGTCTGTCTGTCTGTTAATCTCTCTGCTTACGGGCGTCTCTGTTTTTTGTTGTCTGCTGTCTTTTATTCCCAGTGGCGTAGTCAGGAATTTATGATGGGGGGGGGGGGGTATGGCCTGGTCAGATGCCCTTGCTGACACCAACCCAACAATATTATGTATAGTAGGTCTAAGTAAATAGGGAATAAAGTAAGAAAGGGAATAAAGTAAGAAAAACAATTGTTACTACAAATAATTGCTTTTTTTCTTATTTAAGTGGATAAATAGCCTTTTCAAAAACTTTCTCTTAAGCTAATGGGGGTTTAACCACTAAAACCCCCTTGTCTACACCCCTGGTTAATCCTTCATATGTGTCTCGCTACATACATGTAAGTCAATAGAATTCTGTTGTCTGTCTAATCGCTTGTCAGCAGATTATCTCACTTGATGGTGACCTCGATGAACTTTCCTTGGTGCATGACGATGACGATGATGATGGTGATGGTAATGGTGATGGTGGTGGTGATGATGATGATGAAAATGATGATGATGATGATGACGATGACGATGATGATGGTGATGGTAATGGTGAGTGTGATGGTGATGATGATGATGAAAATGATGATGATGACGATGATGATGATGACGATGACGATGATGATGATTATGATGATGCCGCTGATGATGATGATGATGACTGCTACGATGATAGTTATGATGAAGAAGTGGATGAAGCGACGAATCTCGTATCCTAGGCTTCCTAGAGTCTTATATGCATGCGACCGTGTTACAGACGCGGACGTCGTAATTAAAGGTCGGGTTAAGACGTGGGTTCGTTGGCCTATATATATATATATATATATATATATATATATATATATATATATATATATATATATATATATATATATATACGTCAGCTGTGGATGACGTCTTTCTATGCAGCCGCCTTTCTTGCGTTCGGTTTTATTGCACGACAAGCTGCAGTTCGCTTCGTTGCAGATGACTCAATAGATCACACGGCAAGCAGATGCTGACTAATGCAGCAGCTGCCATTGTTGCTGCTGCTGCTGCTGTTGCTGCAAACGTAACCGAGCATCCTCTAGTCCACACCCTGGTGAATGGTTATCCATAAAAGCGGCTTCTATAAAAGTGCGCATATAAATTTTACCTTTGACAATGGCGCAAATGCCTCTTCTTCCGAAGTGCAGCTATACTGTAGTAGCCTCGGTCTCGTCTCTTTACGAAGCCTCTTACCTACGGTGATTGCTCGACTCAGTTAGGAATGCCCGTTGGTCATCTTGTTGGTCTGGCAACAAAATTCCACTAACGGACAGTTTTAATCTTCGCCAGAACTAAGAGCATGTCTGCTGCTAATGTCCTCGGAGATCTATTCACGACTGAAGGCAACCGCAGACAAGTACAGTAACTGCTCTTCATGATCCATCGTGTCTTCCAACATAATTATAGTCTCTCATCCGACTCCCTCTCCGTCTCCCTCCCTCCTCTTCTCCTACTTTCCTTCTCCGTCTCTTCATATGTCATATCGTGCTAATGCTCTCTTGGCTATCTCCACCTCCACCTCTTCATAAATCTCGATAATCTTTCTTCTCATCTTCTTCCTCCTGTCCTGCTCCTCCTCCTCCTCCTCCTCCTCTTCCTATTCTTTCTCCCCATCTTTTCATTCTCCTACTATCCTTCCTCATCCTCCTTGCTCCTCCTTGCTCCTCTTTGTTCCTCCTTCTTCTTCTTCCTCTCGTCCTCGTCCTCGTTCTCTTCCTTCTCCTCTTCTTTTTCCTTCTCCTCCTCCTTCCCCATCCTCCTTCTCTTCCTCCTTCTCTTTCTTCTTCTTCTCCTCCTTCTCCATCCTTCCCGTGCTCTTGTCGTCTTTTCATATTACATCGGTTCTTCATCGAGGGTCATATTATTATTTGTCGGCAGATGCTTCGTGTCATCATCGTCGCTGCATGCATCGCATCCTCCTCATCCTCCTCAGCTTCCTCCTCTTCCTCCGCAGCCTCTGAACTTGACCGACAGATCGTCAGTGTGCGATCTGCCTCTGGCGATGATTTCTGAGGGTATCCTCTCATCCCTTCTTCTCTTCCTGCTCTGTCCCTCTTTGTCTCTCTCTTTCTCTTTCTCTCTCTCCCTCTCTCTCTCTCTCTCTCTCTCTCTCTCTCTTTCTCTTTCTCTCTTCCCCCCCTCTCTCTCTCTCTCTTCCTTTCTTTATTTTCCCACTATTCAGTAAACTTCAACTCATTTCGTCTAGAAGCAGCAGCAGCAGAGCACTGCGCTGCCGCCTGCGTGTCTCTAATTTCTTCTGTCGACTCCTCCTCTTCATCCTCGTCAACCCCTCCTTCTTCTTTCCTCCTCCTCCTACTCAGCCCTATCCTTCTCCTCACTCTCTTCTTCCATCTCTTCGTCGTCATCTTCCACCTTCTTGTCTTCATCGACCTCATCATCGTCTTCTTCCTCCTCCTCTTCGTCATAATCCTATTCCTCCTCCTCTCCTTTCTCCTCCTCCTTCTTCTCGTCGTCATCCTCCTCCTTATCCTTCTCCTTCTCTTCGTCATCCTCCTCCTCCCCTCCATGGCGCCATCCTCCTTCATTCCAACTTCTTCTCGTACTCCTTCTTCCCCTTCCATCCTACGTCATCTGTCACCGATCAGTGCGACCTCTGACGAGTCAGTCTTTTTATAGGACATGCGATGGTGACGTAGATTCCTAGACTGTTGACGATTTCTCTCTCACGTCATTTCCGGACGATGATCCTTTTCAGACTATAGATAATTGCGGAAGATATCATGCGTCTTCGTCTCTTAGTGACGCTCAGTTGATTAATCGTGTATGGCATATATATATATATATATATATATCTAAACCTATAAAATCAAGTTGTTACATTTTAATGAACCAATTTTCTTCTTATCCATCTGACCGATTTTTCTCAATATTTACAAAAATACTTTTTAGCATCACCGGGGAACACTATCGGGCTTCGCGATCCAAAAATCTTACCGTTTCCCGAGATTGAAACATTTCATTTTCCATCCAATCCTAACGCTGTGTTTAAGACGCCATTTTATTTGCTTTCAACCATATTTTCAACAGACATTGAAACCATCGATGATATAATTACTGATGATTGAAACCAGTACATTAATGACGTCACCGCCTTTTTTAAAATTATAGCGCTTTGTGACGTTAATTAATATCTATACCGTATATGTATCACTAGCCTATTTAAGACGCAATAGTTTTCGCCGATCGGTTTTTAACGAACCAATAGATTTTTAACCTCATTTTTTTCGACGAGGGCAGGTCTTTTGACACGCGGTTTCGCAAAAATGCTGACTATAATAGCGCAAACATGGATGGGTGTGAGCTGGGTTGGACCGAAAACCTAAATGTCACGGGCAACGCTGGGCACTCAAAGTGGTTGGACCGGGTGGGGCCGATGGAAGAAGGCGAGGTGGGAATGGCGACCAGAGTGGGATCGGGTTGGGGCCGATGTAAGACGAGGTGAGAAGGGCGGCGTGGGAGCGGGGTCAGGGGTGGCTGGGAACTAAAAATCGAAATTTCCCGGGCAACGCCGGGTAGATCAGCTAGTATTAATATATATTACGTACAATCATATGCCCATTGCTTTGCTGTGGACGCAGCCAAAACTGTCCGCCTTATGGTCTGCGCTTCTGACACCCTTACCTCTTGGCTTTCGTCAAATCGACTGCGACTCAACTATTTGAAGCATAGATATAATAAACCTGGATGGTTCATGCCAGAGCTCTGGTTCATGCCAGGTTAAATCTAAATTTAAACTGATGACAACACCATATCTATGGCAAATGACGTCATACGGTGAAGAAAGCTTCGTGTAGCATGGTGGTCGTGTGTTATTGCTGCGAAAGTTTTAAACGTTTTTATATCTAAAGCGTGCAGATTTCTGGATGTAAAATTGTACGGAAAATGACTAAATCATGTGTTGCTTATGGGTGCACAGCAAGGCGTGTTACTGGAGGATCAGGCACGTTTCACAGGTTAGTAAAGATTCAATATTTCGGGGCATATAGGCGCATTACGCTGGATCAAACTCGACCAGTCGAATGGAATATGATATTCATTTATTCATGTATTGATATAGCGTCTCTTAAAGAAACTACTCGTAGATGCTCCCGACTCCAGTACGACCAAAAATAACAGTTTTCAAGCACTTGTAGAATGTGTCAAATGATCTGGCCGAAATTCTTTTCGGCGTTTCTGGATTAGCGCCGCACCCATATGTTGGTTATTTACTGTGGAATAATGTCTCTCTAGCTATTTGTCGCTTACATAAACTGTTGATTTAAAAATCCACTAATCTATCTTTTAGGGGTCTAAATTATTCGCTTGCATGGGCTTTATCATTGGTTAAATAGAAGTCGGATGAAAAGGCACGGATTACTTTTTAAATCTGTTTTTATGTATCCTGCCCTCACTAATTCATTTCCTTATGTGTCCTCACTTGTAACACTGTTGTGTACTTTATTGCAAAAATGTGATGAGTATCTTTTAAAAAAATTGAAACCATGTGCTTGGTTTTTGAATGGCACTTTAGAAGTTTACGAATATTTTGACAGTTATTTTAATGTACCATGGAATTCATGCTATTTTACTGGGTTTCATTTATTTGTGTTGTTGTTAGCTTTCCAAAAAATCCTGGTCTGTGTGAAAAATGGATTGCGGCAGCTAAACAAAAGAATTTCAAACCATCTTCATGGAGTCCGCCGTATGCCGCTGGTTTACAACCGGTGGAAGACGAGTGACGCGACCCGCTGGAGTGGAGATACCTCGACCGAGAGTCACTGGAGTCTGGCGGTGCTTCGATCAACCGACGCGATGAATGTCTTTCCCAGCACACTCCTTGTGCGATGACGATTAACCGGACATGCGACAGTGCGAGATTACTCGTCGACATTGTTATCGTGATTGCGAACGCTGCCAATTGTTGTCGCTCTCTTCTTTCGACGCCACTTGGTCCAGATACTCTGATCATCCATCCATGTCAGCTGTCAACGACTCAACGGAATCTGTTGGTTGGCTCCACCACCTGTGTGCCTGCCAACGGTGACTCTTCCAGCTTACTGTGCAATGTTTTGCTAACTGTTGTAATTTATTTTAATTGTCATTAACATCAAACAGGCCAGCACAGAGATCACCTCTGAGTGGGTTTCTTGAAGACACACTTTATAAATTCATGGAATGAATGAATAAATCTGATATATTTTTTAACGTGTGTACGCACTTAATGGAAAATAGGTACCGGACCCCTACCGGTGCATTATTAAGGTAAACATTAAGTCATGTGATATAGCTCTTACTTGATTTTTTAAAAGATAATTATAGTTTGTAATTGCAAATATGTAATTGGATTTTGGATTGTATTCTATTATCATGTAAAAAGTGCAAATTTGATGTGATAGTTGCCATGAAAGTTTCATGCTTCTGTTAGCATGGTATTTAATAATGTCGTTTATAACGTGTCCTCTCCAAGCATGTGATAAATATTGACATTGCTTGAATCTTTTGTCTGAACTGCTAACTTGTTCTTTAGATGCTATTAGCTATCCAGCATCCCAGATCAGCAGCTGAATGTGTTTTGTAACTATATACAGACAGATTTTTAACGTGCTTAAATGGGACTCTTTATATACAATTGATTCTGTTCTGGTCGTATAGACATCATTCTCATATAGATCAGGTGTGCCACAGCTGCTACTACCAACTGCGGCAGATCAGGGTCATTGCTCGCTCTCTGACTTCTAAAGCTGCAGCTTCTCTATTCCATGCATTTGTGCTGAGCTGCCTCGACTACTGTGCCTCCATCTTTGCTGGTCTCCCGCGGGTTCGGATTGAGAGGTTGGAGAGGGTCCACCGGGCTGCCGCACGACTTATTGGGGGGTTCACCAAGTACGACCGTGTATCCCAATATATGTATGAGGTCTTGCACTGGCTTCCTTTCCCGCGGCGCATCTCATTTAGGATTGCATCTTTGGTGTGGCGATGCTTATGAGGCTGGGCACCCTCCTATCTGTGTGAGTTTTGCCTACCTCTTTCCACTTGCATAGGCCGCTGTGCTCTGCTGTCCAATGTGTTGACTTAATGGTTCCTTTCACTCGCTCTGCAACAATGCAGATGCGTTCATTCTCTGTGGTTGGTCCAACAACCTGGAATGGACTTCCCTTTGACTATGCGACACCTCCCAAGCTCTTCTCAATTTCACAAACTGTTGAAGACGGTTTTTTCGCTTGATCTCGGCCAGGAGCGCCTCTGATTAGGTACCTTGAAGGGGCGCTATATAAATATTGATTGATTGTTTGATTTATTGATCATTCACATACTAACTCGTGTAAACAACTTTGTTTTCCATTATTGCATACAAGTAATAATAACAGTGTGCTCTGTGTTTATGGCAAAGGATGTAGTTACCGTATTTGAACTTCCACTTCATGATGAGTGTGATATTGACATGCTAAGTCACAGCAATGATTATCATTTTTTAGCTGTGTGTTTTAAATGTTTTGTTCGTAGTTTGTACGTTCCTGTGAATAAAAATTCAAGAGAAATTCTCATAATTACATTTTCATTTATGAGAAATTTTTTATAGTAGAGATTTACTCTATTAACATTAACGTAATGGATGATATAATTCTAATATTACTGCATAACGGGAATTTTTATAATGCCTCTTCAAGGGAACTAGGCTATTTGGAGCCACATATGCATCATGATCTTCGTTTTATGATGCTTGACTTCATATTGGCTAAGCATAATGACTCCAGTACACTTATTTGGTGAATACATATGTATACAAAGTTTGCATTACACAAGTGTGAAATCTGCAACTGGGTCAAAATTGATATGCCCGATATCTCATCACAAGGTGGTCTAGCTGCTCCAAGATGTTAGAGGTATGGACCTGCTGACCGGATCAGTTGAAGCTGGGCAACATGACGCGAGACAGACTCAGACAGAGAGTGGCGTTGGGCCCCTACGTGCATTTAGCCCAAGGATTTTGATGATGATGATGATGATGATGATGATGATGATATGTCATCACCATTTCACACCCAACTTTAAATCACTACATGGCTGAAAATTCACAAGTGCATCCACTCAGGTGTGAATTGCTGGGAGTTGAGGAGTTCACTTCCCCTAATCTTTCTCACGACCTCACAGTAAAATTTTCATCAATATTTGACCTTGTCGTTATTTTTCTACCATTCTCATACTGCATCACCTCTGCACCAGATTCTGGAATTATATTCCTTCTGAATTCTGCATGTTCTCAGTCCCCCCACTATACACCCACTGACCCAGCTATAATAAAAGCAAGTGAAGCATGTGATTTCCTTAACCGGCTGTCAGACTGCACTCTAGTGAAGAAACCTGGTTAAAGTAAGCAAATACGTAAACAAGTCTGGCTGTTTAAAGCTAGCCATGGCAGTTGGTTAGTTTGTGCACACTGTACAACACTGGTCTGCTTTAGACATAGCCTGGTCATTAGATCTTGGCCGTAGGCAATAAACATTAGGCTTCAGAAATAGAAGCAACCTATAGATGAAAGACTTAACCACGGTTTCCTAGGTTTGCAGATAAACGGTTAATTACTATCGGCTAGGCGGTATAGCCGTTAAAACGTTGGACTATTACTAGGCATGCAGGGCCTATCACTGGTGGACCAGCCTGTTCATAACGTATTGAAGCCTTCACCTTTGCGGCTGTACAAAAGTAGGCAATCCCATCAGCACAGAAGGAGCACCACGATAACATAGGCCTACACCCCGTCGTAGAGCCGGGCCAGAGACGAACAATCACTCTGCCTCCTATCTATGACAATCGGACGATAGGCCTAATCCACTTGATATAATTATGTGGACAGCCCTACTGATTCGAATAATATGGTGGTCTATGTTGAACTTTAACGTGGCGCTTTAGAATTTTAAAGTATACGATTATAAAATGTAAAGGCCTGTTGACTCAGTTTGACTGCCTGTTGGCAGGCTGCTTTCTGCACCGTATGACGTCACTAGCATAGATTGGATGTAAGCATCAAAAATCTGAGTGCTTGCTGTATCCAGGTTTATTATATCTATGATTTGAAGACACAGTTCATATGGCTGGGAACTCGCCAGCAGCTGGCCAAGATTGACTTGGCTGCTCTCGCACATGAGTTTCCCCTTGTAACCTTCTCTACCTCTGTTCGAGACCTTGGGGTCATCTTGGACCAAGAACTCTCCTTCTCTAAGCACATCTCTTCCCTGTCACGTGCCTGCTATTACCAAATTCGACAGCTGCGCGTCGTTGCTCGCTCTCTCTCATTCACTGCATCTTCTACTCTTGTCCATGCCTTTGTTTGCAGCCGCTTAGATTACTGCTCCTCTCTTTATGTTGGCCTCCCACAGGTCCGTCTGAACTCCTTGGTTAGGGTCCTTCGATCTGCAGCACGCTTGGTTGGTGGCATTTCCCGGTTTGCTCACGTTTCTGCCTTCATGAGGGACGACCTCCACTGGCTCCCACTGCAGCAACGCATTGCTTATAGAGTTTCGTCTATAGCTTGGCGCTGCATTCTGTCTCAAGCTCCATCCTACCTATGTGAGCTTTTTACTCCAGTCTCGGTTTCTCTGGGCCGTCGTTCGCTGCGGTCAGCTGCCCGCGGTGACTTTCTTGTCCCTTTTTGTCGTACCGCTACGTGGTGGGTCCAGCTATCTGGAATGGCCTCCCTGCGGCTCTCCGTTTGCTTCCCCGTGACTCTGCTGGCTCTTTCTACCGTCTTCTCAAGACCTTTCTCTTTGACCAGGCCTGGGTTGGGAGCGCCTCTGAGTAGGGATCTTGAAGGGGCGCTATATAAATTCATGTGATTGATTGATTGAATGTGATTGATATATATATATATATATATATATATAACCATGATTATACAGACGAACAAAGCCAACAGCAACAGACGATAAGCTGTCCACTAATGCTTTATATATTTGCATTTATTATGCTTCATTTGATGGTGCACGATCTGTTGGCATGCAGTCAGGATTGATTACGAGAAACGATGATCACTGTTCGTGGCCATGTTTTCACGGATCATTCATACCATTCAAACTTCTAAAATTTATTCTAATTTTGTTGATATACATGTAGTTCGACTTTGTTCTTCTGACTCTCTCGTGTTATCAGAATTTTAGTGGTGCGTTCTCTTGGTATTTCAAGCAGATCTATATGATTGCTCGTTATTGCATTATGTGTATGAAACTATGCGACACACGAGCACTGTTAAGCATTCATCCTGGTACGAGTCAGAACGTTTCATCCTATAGCTCTAACTACTGATCGGTTTTCTTGAATATTCGGAAATCTATTACCAGAATATCAAAGTTAAAATTTAATGACACTTGTAGTCGTAGACAATCTACGTGCTTCATGCTTCATGATGTTTTGCATGCACACCGTAGGCCTACTGTGTTGCTTTATGCGTGAGAAAAACTAAATGTTGCTGCAAAGCTGCACAAATTGTGTAAATTGGAAGCTAATCAAGAACGCAGCACACTGCAGCGCTTATTTGGAGAGAGCGCAGTTTAGAAAATCCAGCGTCGCTTAATTAAGATTCAGTCACCGCGGCTGTCAGTCTCAGCACGACTGCAACAGCAAACGTGGCAAATGTCAAGAGAAAACAAGAAGTAATTTGTTCTGTCCGGGCTTGCTCGACTCAAAAAACGAATGATTACTGCTGACCTGCAGGGACCTTAGGAAAGTCTTGAAAGGAGGCAACCTGACTGGACTAATAATAAGAGGCCATTAAACGACACTTAGTCAGGCACAGTGGCAAACGTCGGAGGATGATGATGATGATGATGGCAGCAGGAAGCAATTTCTGCTTTTGATTTTTACGGACGAAACATGTAAGCAGTCTCTGTTGTAAATAAAGAAACTTCTTCTACATCTCTCCTTCTATTTCTTCCTCTACATCTCTCCTTCTATTTATTCTTTTATTCCTACACCCATTTCTTTTCATATAAGTAGGCCTAAACAGGTTTTTAATGGTTCGGAACACTTGCAATTTACATTATAACCAATGAGAGCTTCTTCTGAAATTCCTTGTAGACCATCATTCATAGCTTCTTAAAAGCTATGACCTGCAGTGTCCATCGAGACTATCATTCAAATCATTCCAAGACTTAATGGCTCAAGGCTTAATGGCTCAAGACTTAATGGCTCAAGACTTAATGGCTCAAGACTTTCTGCCTTAACGTTCCTTTCAGCTTCCTAAATAATTTATAGACTATCTATAGCCTCGAGTAGCATTGTTTGATGCCAATTTAAAAGAAATGCCACTGAACTGACTGACTGTTTAAGTAATGTCTGCATAAACTATAATTGGGTTTCCTCCTCTCTTCATTCTCTCCAATGTAGTTGCCAACAACCATGCAAACTTTCATTGTGACTCAAATCATTTTTAGTCCCATATTCTCTTTGTGGTTCTTCTTTGCACTTTCTCCAGTTGCTACATAGATCTATTATCTTTTAGGTATGTAGGCCATACCATACCAGGATGCATATTCCAACTGTGGTCTCCTCAATGAATTGCGCAAACTCAAGATTGCATATTTGTCTCTGCTGCATAGATTAATATCATCGTGAGTTTTTGTTCTCTTCTCATACGGTCATCTTATTTGTTATTCAGCGTTATTGCCTTGAAGACCTTTCTCTCCTATTATGGACACTCATTCCTAGCCACTTTCTTTCCTAATGCATCATTTCCAAACTTTACCCGATTTCATAGTCTATACGGTATAGCCTACCCGATTTCATATAAAAAGTTTTTGTTTCTCTTTACTTATATAATGCATCACTGATGCACGTCCGCACGAAGTTCTCAAGGAGTAACGGTAATTATGTGGTACAAAACTCATTTTTGAAAGGAAGCAGAAAGTAGGCCTACAGATTTCAAGATATATTTGCATGAGTGTGCACTAGTTGAAAATAAGCATACAAAATAGCAAGAGAAGACAACAATCTAGGCCATACGAAAGTGTACAATGTTTCAATTTTTAGACAGGGCCTACAGATAATATTGGAAGTGAACCACTATGCAAAAAGCCTATTCTGAGTCTACATATATAACCTACTAGACCTACTCTTATTTGAAAGAAAATTGAAGCCGCCGACCATCCTTGCCGGATTCGTCCATGATAATCTTCGTAAAATATTTACCGTGCCGGTGTCTAGACCAATTTCTACTCTCAACTCAATCACTATAAAATCCGGATAATTTATAATCTGCAATCATGTAAAAGCTTAGCTTATGACTTTAGTGCAGGCTTGTTGGGATTAATTCAGGTTGGCAAGCATGCAAATGATGCAATGATGCTTCTTTGCCATAACTTTTATTCTGGTCTGCATTGTCTATAGCACTAGACGTTCAGTTTTTGATCCCATGAAATCCGGTGCAGAAAAATCTGGATCAATATTACGTAATTTGCTCGACATGTTTCATCGTTGCGATTACAAAGAATTTCTTAGAAAGTTCCTCTGCTTTAATTAGCGGTCAATTGTCTGGAAATGGCAATTGTCTCCGATTTTCAGGTGCAATCTCTTTTTTTGAAACCCGGAGAACTAACCATCGGATGCATGACATTGACGATACAACTGTTTTGAATCCTGTACCTCTTTCCAAGAAACTCGCTTGGCCAGAGGTTGAGCACTTGAGCCACAAATACTTTTTATTATTAGTCTGACAAATGGTCTGCTGCTTAAAGGTCATAGTATCGCCTGGCGTCTGAAATATTATAGTCGCTGTCAACCCAGACACCATGCTATCTCCTTTTCATTAAATTTTGTCCAATCACATCAGAAAATAAATTAAGGCCTCGTTTGCTGCAATGTGAAAAGGTCAAACTGAATGTCAAATGCAGATATTATGTGTGCTATTGATTTCTCTCTCAGTATGCAGATTACAGTTATACAGTATGCACTGCACACTTATGTTATAGCCTACGTATATGCAAATATTCTGCAGACAGGTAGCTTAATTATGGTAACTCCCAGTCTCTTGATCGCTCATCGTAAGCCTATACTCTGATCAGACGTCATACGCATGAATCTAATTAACTAACCTAACCATCAATTCGGAGCTGCCAAATGCCAAATGTCAAATCTACCGTCACTTCACTATTGAATTAATCAAGGCCATGCTATTAATGACCATCTGGTTTTTTGCATCAATGAAAAACAATTTCTTGCATAAGTATGCAAGCAGGTATAAACCACGGGGTCCAGCCATTTGCGCGCAAGACGTTTGCGCGCAGTCATTTGCGCGCCGACGTTTGCGCGCAACGTCATTTGCGCGTTTGACGTTTGCGCGCCGTCATTTGCGCGCCGTCACAATATGCAAAATAAAGAATCATAAAAAACTGTATTGTTTTTCTACGAAATTACTACTTTAATTTAGCAGTAAGTTAAGCTATAGGCATCAATGTATTCTACGAAATGAGCGTTAGGTATCAATGATTTCTAAGAAATAACAACACAGTAGTCCAACTGAATGTTTGTGCGAGTTCGTTGATTGTCTTCAATAACAAATCGAAATGTTATGCGCAATTCCTTTGCGATATTGCTACAATGTTATGTTGCCGCAACGTAAACAGGAGTACACATCAAAGTGCAAATAAAATAGGCCTACCCATCATACTGGAGTTCGCTGTTTGATCATACGAAGACGGCAGACATAATAGTACAAGTCAATCCACACTGCGCGCGCGCAAACGTCCTGCGCGCAAACGACGGGCATTTTTGCTGCGCGCAATTGACCGCGCGCAAATGACGGCGCGCAAACGACGGCGCGCAAACGTCCTGCGCGCAAACGACAGGGCGCCATAAACCACGTATCGGCATTACTTTTACCTGAGTTTATTTTTAAATGAAGAATATTTTAATTTAGAATCCAGGTGTAACTCTTTCGTCGTCTTAATGTGACTGCTGCTGCTTGTGATCAATGAGAACTTTCTCAACATTAAAGAGCACCTGCCAGTCTTCCGACCATTTGCATGTTTTTTCTTGTGTCCATTCGCAATCTGCACTTCTTCATAAGGCACTTCAGGTTTGTATTACCTGAAAGCCCAGGAATTTTAGATAAAATCGCATAATCTGTGGGGCGAAAATAAATGACTTCACGCAATAACTTAGGACGATTTTTGACCACGTTCCCCATCGTCACACGCCAACACAAAAGTCATATGATATCTAGTAAGGGACCGTCACAAATTGTCACAAATGTCTGACCCTCTCCCCACTTGGTGCGTGACGTCATTAATGGATGGTCCCTACGTCATTAATAACAATCACGCACAGACGCGACTGAAGCACTGCTTCTTGTCGTACTCTGCTTAGCAACGCTGCACAGCTATCAGTCTCCTCTGCCACATCAGGCTATCATATTCGAGCAAATATTACACTATGTTAAAGTCGATGATCAACCCTATGACCGTGCACACAACACTGGTTGAATTGACTGGGCCTTTTATGGCTAAACAAGTTGTTATTTTTCCATTTTGGTAGTATGACTCCTGGAGTTTATCTCTCCATTCTCAGTTCTTCAGTATTTCAGGACTCTATCTATTCCTCGTCTAATTCTACATTCCATTCCTCTCCGTATTCATTCGCCGACTCCACTTTCTATTCGTCTTCGAATCCGCATTCCATCGGTTTCCTCTCATTAGTCGGCTTTCTGGTGGACCGTAATATAATTTGATTTCGAGAGAGAGAGAGAGGCGCCTATGCAGTTATGCCGCTGCAGCACTTGGCAAGAGCAATCCATTACCACAAAACACAGCCGAGAATGAAACAAGGTTAAATCTCGTTAGACCTACATTGGACACGCTTGGGTTACCTTATCAAAGCTGACTGCTCCATTATGTGTATATGCAACGAGGGAATACTCAAGACAACCTGATGATCTGAGTGGAGGTCAATTCTTACAAACACCGGCAATGTTTAGGGTACAAATGGTGGTAAAGTAAACCCGACTGTAGCGGAAGGTCATCCTTACGTGGTTCATCTTTGGCAACATTCCCCTATAATTGTGCAATGGGTGGAAAAGTGACGACACACCAACATTACTGAGGACATAATCATCTTTATTTTCCAGGTCATAAATTTCAATAGCAATAGCATGGAGAACAACGACAGCCTATAGCCCCAAAACATCAAGTATTGTGCCGACGATGTGAATTATGGGCCTACAATGCAATTTGCTCCTAATATAGGGTTACAGCGCAGTGTGGGAATTGTGAAAAAATAACGGGGGCGTTTGGACTATAATATGATCCACTTGGAATTGGAGTGTGAAAACAGACTTTACTATGGGGTTCTAACAAAGACTGAGGGGCTGAAACCCCAACCCCCCGCAATTCTCACCCTGCTACAGCGTGTAGGACAATCGGACTGAACTGACCCATTCCCTCTCACGCATTCCCTCTCATATGCTCTCCCTATTCTGCTTTCATCTCTGTCAAGAAGCCTAGAAGCAGGATGAAATATTGCGTGTGTTAGATACAAATATCCTCTCCTTTTCTCGATGATTGAAGAAGAAAACATTTCTTTCGACAACGAAATTTTTTACCTCATAGTTTTCAGACCCAAAGCGACAGGTAGGCTACTATACTACATGTAACTATAGAATACTTAGCCGGTGTCACGAAATAGAGTATCCCCCGTATTAATTGTATCCCCCAAATTAAAAAAGTAAAAAAACAAAAACGCTTCCGCGTGTATTTTTTTTCCAAATTAATTTTCATCTGCTTTGTTTTGAACAATGACACTAACAGGTATGTTTATTCCTACTAGATAATTTGTTTTGCCCTGTTTTTAGAGCACTTAGAACATTTAAAACACTTAAGAACACTCAGAGTCACAAAATAAATTCGAGTTGCCTTTATCTGAGCATTGCTTAGCACACTTAAAACAATTAGAGTCACTTTAAATTTTGATTACAGCATAATTTATTTTATTATGCGCATTTTTTAAAAAAGAGGACAGAATGGTTTATCCCCCCGGAGAGTATAGACCGGTTAATTCCATCCTGGGGGATAGATTAATTCATCCCCCCGGATAGCTTTCAGGGGGGATACTCCGTTTCGTGTCACCGGCTCATTGACCTATCCCGAAGACCAACGGACGGGGTCCGACTTCAAGGAATTTCAACACAGAAGTCACGGAGTCATAAAGCCATGGAACAATTGCATTTTTTATTTGTAATTGTAGTATTGGACACCGTTTTGCTCATAATTTATTAGCCGGTGTATAAATGGGAGCGACAGCATTAACTGTGTTAAGCTGATATCTGGAAATTCGTGGGAGAAGAGAGCAATAGTTCCATGGGGAAACCCCATACATGTAGCGGAGGCTGTTTGAGAGGCATCGGCTTAGGTTAGCAGTATCGGATGAGCCGGAGAGAACGTTAATTAGGCCAAATGAATCACGTGGAGAGAACGTTAATTAGACTAGATGAATAAAGTGGAGACAACGTTAATTAGGCCAAATGAATCAAGTGAAGAGAACGTTAATTAGGCTAGACGAATCAAGTGGAGAGAACGTTAATTAGGCTAAATGAATCAAGTGGAGAGAACGTTAATTAGGCTAAATGAATCAAGTGGAGAGAACGTTAATTAGACTAAATGAATCAAGTGGAGAGAACGTTAATTAGACTAGACGAATCAAGTGGAGAGAACGTTAATTAGGCTAAATGAATCAAGTGAAGAGAACGTTAATTAGGCTAGACGAATCAAGTGGAGAGAACGTTAATTAGGCTAAATGAATCAAGTGGAGAGAACGTTAATTAGGCTAAATGAATCAAGTGGAGAGAAGGTTAATTAGGCTAAATGAATCAAGTGGAGAGAACGTTAATTAGGCTAAATGAATCAAGTGGAGAGAACGTTAATTAGGCTAAATGAATCAAGGGGAGAGAAGGTTAATTAGGCTAAATGAATCAAGTGGAGAGAAGGTTAATTAGGCTAAATGAATCAAGTGGAGAGAAGGTTAATTAGGCTAAATGAATCAAGTGGAGAGAACGTTAATTAGGCCAAATGAATCAAGTGGAGACAACGTTAATTAGACTAAATGAATCAAGTGGAGAGAAGGTTAATTAGGCTAAATGAATCAAGTGCGCCGCCATAGCATTTTCATTTATTCCGTAAACTAGAGGTGGAGTGTGATGATGATTTAATGGAAGTGCTTTATTAGCCTGAAAATGCGATTAAAAGATATGACGTCTATGATTTAAGACGACAGTCCTGACGATTCAAGCTAGACTCTATAATTATACTTCCTCCGCAGAAGGAGGATAATGTGCTTTTCCAGGTAAATGACGGAAGTGGAGCTTAGGAAACCCCGCAAGATGCATGCAGCGAATAAAGAAGACGAGATGCTATAAATTATCTAAGTGCGTTTGATAATAACTTTGCAACGTCATGGTATAGACTGTGAAACCAATCATCTGCAGCACTTCGGCTACTTACTTACTTACTTTGTCCTTTCTCTGAGGATGAAACTCTATATAAATCAATGGACGATCAATGTCCCAAAACGCAAGTTTTATCTCTTTCATAGAAGGAGAAACGAAATGGAAAAGTCTTGTCCACTTTCCAACAGGTCTGTGTCGCAATGACAATGCATCATTGGGGATAAGAAACATAGAAGACTTGTCTCTAAAATTCTAAATCTTCAGATTCGGTCGACATTGACAGTCTCACGTGTGTCCATAAATGCTCTTTCAGCAATGGAGCTTATCAAGACCATCTTAACGGTCCACAGTGTCACAAGAGAGACTAGCCAACTCTGCTGTTCTGTAGCCTAGCTACTGTCAACGGAGTGGTCGCTTTTATAGCTTATTTATGTCAGAAATGTTGAAGCATCTATTCAGTCGAAATTTTTAAAACAACGTTTGAACTTAAAATATTGACATTACAAGTTGAATCCAGTGTAAAATTTTAAAACAGTCTCTCAGCTATAGCCTAAAATGCTAAAACAACTCACTTAGCCTACAATGTTCAATTACCCAAAAATCCGGATAATTGTGAAATTTCCAAATTAACTGCAGGCCTATCAGATTGGCTTTGGCTAAATCTGTCAGATTATTATTGAAAGTAACATCCGAAAAACATCCTGTGCTCACCAGCATCCACAACGGCTGCTGATCCGCTTTCTAGATTATTTCGATGGAATATTTTATATCTTGTCCAAAGCAGATGTCGCTTATAATAATTAAGTCCTAACTTTAACGTTTCGAATAATTCACTGTCGCCAAGCTTGTTTGTCGGAATTAGTTAGTCACTGATAATGGGGATTTGAGTTGTGGCGCTCTATTCCACTGAATAACTTACCCGCGCTTCGGAGTATAGCTGTGTGTGTGTGTGTGTGTGTGTGTGTGTGTGTGTGTGTGTGTGTGTGTGTGTGTGTGTGTGCCTCCAATGAGGGACCACTTGACGGTGGCGTCATCGTGTGTCGTCACTCTACACCAGTAGCGGCGCTAGGGGAGCTAGGGGGGGCTAAGCCCCCTCAAAAAGGCCATCCATTTTTTCCATGTAAAAATAAAATATTTGCACGTTTAACCTCCTTTAGCCCCCCCCCAAAAAAACCGTAAAGGTACGCACAAGGTTTGACAGATTATGAAAAAGGACCATTTTCGAAGATTTCGATCAAATGACCTAAAAAAGTCGTCATCAATTTTGACGGCGGAAATGAAATTTTTTCTCGGGATTTTGGTCGATGACTAAAAAAAAGTCGTCAGACATTTTTGCGACTGAAAAGGGAAAATTTTTCAGAAAATCCAGCCCCAAAACGAAAATCCTGGCGCCGCCACTGCTCTACACTGGCGATGCGCTTGGACCATAGACTATGAATACGAAGCTATTTGCCAACTTTGCATGGCAATCTGTACGCGTGTGAGCGACTGTGCGAGCCAGCCACTTGTGACTTTTGTAATGTTCTGTACATTGTTTGGCATAAATATTAATTTTTTAGCCTTAATAGCATTTAGCATCACATGGGCGACAGCGTATAGAAACAACCTCTGATGAGTGCTTGAAAAGGCGCTATATATATTGATTTCTAATTAGATGCTGAGTTACAAGTAGGGCATCCAATAATTCGGGGACAGAAGCTGTCGAGATTGCATCTCATCTAATTGTTTTTTGTTTCGATATTATAATTATTATGTCATTCGTACTTGGGAGTTTTGGTGAACAAGAAGAGGCAGATAAACGACTGAGTTACTGTTTGTTCCATGTTAATTGACCGAATTGAGAAGATAAGACGAACGTCGTCGACTGTTTAGTTGACTCGGAAGGAGCCTCATCGAACGATTGATCGATAAATCAATCGATCTGCGGAGCCATTGCGGAACCATTGTGGAACCATTGTGGAACCATTGTGGAACCATTGTGGAACCATTGCGGAACCATTGCGGAACCATTGCGGAACCATTGCGGAACCATTGCGGAACCATTGCGGAACCATTGCGGAACCATTGCGGAACCATTTCGGAACCATTGCGGAACCATTGCGGAACCATTTCGGAACCGTTGCGGAACCGTTGCGAAACCTTTGCGGAACCGTTGCGGAACCACCGATGTTCTAGATTAAAGCAATCCTAATCCAAGTTCCACTTTCATCTGATTTAGTCTGCGGACTATAAACCAAGACACAGCAAATATTCTCCAGGTTCTATTCAGCTATGTAGGCTATGTGCGTATTCCTGTGTGTATACTTATAGGCTATGTATCCATCTATGCATGCATGTATGTTTTCATATTGGTATATATATGTATATATATATATATATATGTATATATATATGGGCCTATATACAACTGTGTGGCTGATGTGGTTTTAATATCGGTCTGTGTCTGGAAACTGAAATGGCTTGTTAAGAAGTTCTTAAATACGTATTCCTGAAAAGCTTGCAGGCGTTTTTAAAAACATGACAGCTGGTAGGTTATAGGTCTACAACAAAATAATGATCTCTTTGTCCAGTAAAACGGTTCGCTTACCACGACCCGAGCCTTCGTTTCACGTGATACAGACATGCAGAATTATTACTTAACAAGAAGCCGTCAATGTTGCACAGGAAAACTTGTATATATATATATATGTATATATATATATACACACAAACAGCATGTGACCTTTTACACGTGAATAGTCTATTATAAAGGCGTCAGGTGATTAATCTAGCCCAGAGGTCTCAAACACGCGGCCCGCGGGCCGCATGCAGCCCGCGAACCCGATTAATGCGGCCCGCGAACAGCTTCCTGGTTTTTGATTTTTAAAAATTAGAAGTCAGTTTAAAACGGATTTGCAGTTCCTTTACGACAGGGGTCTCAAACTCAAGTCAGCACGTGGGCCGCATTTGGAATTTTTAATGACTCGCGGGCCGCAGCATAAAAATATTCTCATGCACGTGAAACTATATAATAAGTTTATGTGTCATTGCATCATACAATACTGTAACGATGATAATACAATCCTGTAAAATTCACATAATATTATATTTTAAGTGTAACTATAATGGTACTACAAACAAAATTGAAATAACATTCTATCCCAATTATCGAAAAATGCATGGGCGCTATGACTGAAGAAATCATGCTGTAATCAAAATTTAAAATGACTCTAATTTTTTAAGTATCCTAAGCAATGTTCAGAGTTATTCAACTCGGATTTAGTTAGGTCAAGAGACTCTAAGTGTTCTTAAGTGTTCTAAGTCCTCTAAACCAAAGTCACCAAAATTATAGGAATAAACACAGGGCCTAACTGCTTGTTCAAAACCAAGCAAATGGAAGTTAATTTGCAGAAATAAACACGTGTGTACACGGAAGTTACATTTTTCAACTTCTCATCATCTGGGGAGATTCAATTGTTACGGAGATACTCTATTTTGCGATACCGGCATAAAACTTCGCTGTAGCATAGGCCTACTTCTGCTTCGGCGTTGCATCGCATTGAAGGTCCACTAATCCCATCTGCACATATGCCTATATCTGCTGTTGGGGATTCAATGTCCACAGCAAAAGGAGTAGAAAGCAGTTTAAAAATTGGTTCAAATCGTAAAGGAACTGCAAATCCGTTTTAAACTGACTTCTAATTTTTAAAAATCAAAAACCAGGAAGCTGTTCGCGGGCCGCATTAATCGGGTTCGCGGGCCGCATGCGGCCCGCGGGCCGCGTGTTTGAGACCTCTGCTTTACGATTTGAACCAATTTTTAAACTGCTTTCTACTCCTTTTGCTGTGGACATTGAATCCCCAACAGCAGATATAGGCATATGTGCAGATGGAATTAGTGGACCTTCAATGCGATGCAACGCCGAAGCAGAAGTAGGCCTATGCTACAGCGAAGTTTTATGCCGGTATCGCAAAATAGAGTATCTCCGTAACAATTGAATCTCCCCAGATGATGAGAAGTTGAAAAATGTAACTTCCGTGTACACACGTGTTTATTTCTGCAAATTAACTTCCATTTGCTTGGTTTTGAACAAGCAGTTAGGCCCTGTGTTTATTCCTATAATTTTGGTGACTTTGGTTTAGAGGACTTAGAACACTTAAGAACACTTAGAGTCTCTTGACCTAACTAAATCCGAGTTGAATAACTCTGAACATTGCTTAGGATACTTAAAAAATTAGAGTCATTTTAAATTTTGATTACAGCATGATTTCTTCAGTCATAGCGCCCATGCATTTTTCGATAATTGGGATAGAATGTTATTTCAATTTTGTTTGTAGTACCATTATAGTTACACTTAAAATATAATATTATGTGAATTTTACAGGATTGTATTATCATCGTTACAGTATTGTATGATGCAATGACACATAAACTTATTATATAGTTTCACGTGCATGAGAATATTTTTATGCTGCGGCCCGCGAGTCATTAAAAATTCCAAATGCGGCCCACGTGCTGACTTGAGTTTGAGACCCCTGATCTAGCCTATAGGCCTACTTCAATTTGGGCGAGATGTCTACTTTATAGGCCTACCCGGACTATAATCGTGTGGACTATATTATATTATATTATAATTATTATTAGTATTAGTATTATCATCATTATAACAATAATAATAATAATAATTATTATTATTATTATTATATATTGTGAATAATAATGATTGTCGACACCGGGAAGAAAACTACATTTGAAAGAATGCGAAGAAATCGATCGTGTGTCAAATTATGGCGCAATGATTGTGATCCTGCAGGAGACAAAGTACGTTTAGTTTGTGGAAATTGATCTGGATAAAGCTGAAGAACCGTGACAGTGAAAACGCCTGAGTAATCGCTGGTGTAGCCTACGCTTGAGAGCAATCAAGACATCGAATCGGTACAGAGATCTACTCTGATCTGCACCCGAACCATCGCCAAAGAGTCCAGACAGATTAAACGAAAAAGTCGGAAAGATTCATCAAACGCTCACTGAAAGAAACCGCAGAATAGAATAAAAAAGAGACTGCAAATGGAATTGATATCAATGGTCTGTTATAACTCAGTTCAACGTTACTCGAACATCATCGTGAGTCACGCGAGTCTGTGCGTCGTAATTTGAGTCTTCCGATGACAACCAACCTGCAGCTGCGAGTAGATCTCTCATTTTAGTAGCGCCACTCACCAGACTTGCATTACTGATGAAGAAGCAGGCGTCATAAACTTCCAATTACCTTATACTTGCCGTGGCGAGCGAAGTATAGTCTACACGTATATTATGCCGACATGAAAGACCATAAAGAGCGCCGCACATAGGAGACTTGGGGTGGAGACTTGTGAGTGAGGTGTCCAATCTCATCGACGTCTTAATATGAAAATCAGGAGGACGTTGAGGCGTGACATCAATACTAAATTGGTCATTCAGCTATGCAGCTGCCATAGACTAACACTGCTGGCGACAGCTATACACAACAGTTCAGTCTAAGACATTTCCATCGATCTATATATCCCCGATGTGAGAAAAGTCAAGGCGTAGGCCAAGGAAAATGACCCTAATTTAGACCTTAAAGTTTACCCTTTTAAAGATAGGAGAACATGAAATGTTGGAGGATCAATCTTTTTGGGAGAGTACTTTTAGGGATGAACTTCAAGTCTCGCAGGGAAGAATAGTGTGGAAAAGGTGAAAAGTCAGTTTTAGGACATAATTATTATTAGACGTTGGAGAAAAAAGGAAGATTGAATGCGTGATGAAAACGCGGTGAAATTTTTCGGGAAACCTAAAAAATAGATCTATGTTACGCTAAGATAATAACACCAATAATAATAATAATAATAATAATTAATAACTATTATTATTATCATCATTATTACTATTGATAGGCCTATTATTATTATTATGGTAATAATAAAATTATAATAATAACAATAATATTAATATTAATAATGGTAGAGTTCCCATGCAGTAGCCTAGTTGTTGTAGTAGACCTATTAATAGTTCTTACTTACTTCCTCTGAAGCCTCCACTCAGTTTTTCTAACCTTTCCGATGTCCCTGGATGCAAAGACAGCTAGCCTATATTAAAGGAAGTTCCTTAAAAAGCCTTGAAAGCAATTCTTTCGCGTGGTATAAATGACTCCATCCACGAAGCAGTTTCTCTGGCAAGCAGCCTTGACCTCTCCTTTAAAAAGTGCGAGGTTTATTTCAGTGACGAAGCAATGATCGCGTCTGACAAACGAGTTGAATGGCGTGACAACAACAACTGTAACGCCGCCTCCGTTCTATCGGTCCCTTGCTCCTTCTGACTTTAGGGTTTAGCAGTCAAGCGACCGACCGATCGTGGTCTATCTAGCCTTGGAGATCAATTATCAGGTGGACTGCCTCCTAAATTTCTTTGTTCTGCTTCCTCTTCTTTTTCATGCTCGTCCGCTTCTGCTCTACCCCTTCTCCTAGCAGTGCTCTTTCCATCGTGCAACTTCTTCTTCTCCTCCTCCTTCTCCGTCTATTTCTGTTTCACTCACTCCCTGCTTCCTACTTGTCTACATATTCTCTCGTCGTCCGTCCATGGATATAAATCCATTTCTGTTCCGGTCTTACAGAATAAAAATGCAACTGCGTTCGTCCAGACGATTTTAGCAAAGAATTCGCTGGAGAGCTTCTGCTGTCTTATTTTCTTTTTGTGGTCTTCATTGGAGAGAAGAGAAGATCAGAGAAGAGGAGAAAAGAAGAAGTGAGGAGACTGGAGAAGCGACTCGAAGAGGATCGGATAGGGTCGGAGAGGCATGGAGAGGCTATGAGTAGGAGATGAGAGGAAAGGATAGGACAAGAGAGGAGAAAAGGAAAGGAGAGGAGAAGAGAAGAGAGGAAGGAGAGGAATCGAAAGAGTGATTGAGTAAGGCAGAAAGAGATAGGAAATTAGTTAGCTAGTGTGTAAGTGAGATGGTAGTTCCTGGCTACTAATAATAGCCTATTAGCAATTAACTGTCATTAGTGAGGCCTTTGAAAAGTGGTTGTGGAGAAGAATGGCCAAGATTAGTTGGATGGACTACAAAACCAATGAAGAGGTGCTGCAACTGGTGCAAGAAGAAAGATCGCTGATTGATACAATACGGAAGAGGCAGATGAACTGGCTGGAGATGATGTTGAGAGGAGACTCGCTCTTGAGGACGGTACTCGAGGGAAGAATGGAGGGAAAGAAGCCAACAGGAAGACCAAGAAAGATGATGATGGGCTGGTTTGTGGACGAGGATAGAAGGAAATAAAGGAAAGGGCACAGAATAGACAAGAATGGTGTCGTTGGAATCTTGGACGATCTGCCTAAGGGTGGAACACTAAAGAAGAATAAAAGAAGACGGTAAACGGCACTGGATTGGAGATGAAACGACGGAGATTAGATTATTATAATGAGGTGACACAGGAGGTGAGACGGGAAGACAGAGAGGAGAGAAAGGAGAGAGAGAGACAGAGAGACAGACAGAGAGAGATGGCATGGAGAAGAGGAGAAGGGAAAGAAGACGAGAAAGAGAATGTGCCCGTCTCATAATTAATTATGGCTGAGTGATAATGGAGTGGGGATGAACCCGGTCGTTTCACTTCATTGCGCTGTGAATTCTTAGCAGGCATCGCAGACTAAAATTAATGGTCACGGATGAACGACTGACGCTTCTGCATCAGGGTCTCCACAGTCAGTCGAGGAGGTCCAGCGCATGTCAAGACACACGCACTCAGTTGCAGACGGCAGAGCAGCATAAGAGCGAACAACAGAAGAATGGCGGTTAGGAGAAGAGGCCGTGGATGAGTTTAGAAGGAGTTGAGTGGATGACGAAGAGAGGAAGGAGAGACAGAGAGAAGAAGGGAGAAGAAGAACAGAAAGAAAGATGAAGCAGAAGATGGCATACATAAGATATCGCTTTCAGTGTCACTGCTGCGATCCATGCCCTCCTCTCTCTCTCTCTCTCTCTCTCTCTCTCTCTCTCTCTCTCTCTCTCTCTCTCTCTCTCTCTCTCTCTCTCTCTGTTCTCTCTGTTCTCTCTTTCTTCTCTCTCTCCCCCTCTTCTCTCTCTCTCTCTCTCTCTCTCTCTCTCTCTCTCTCTCTTCTCTCTTTGACACCGTCGTTGATTAGTGACGTTTGCACAGACAGATCAACTTCCGTCAATTCGATGCGTTTGTTGTTTTGACGTCTGACGAGGAATCAGTCGTCATCGGAGGAGGAGGAGATGGTGCTGCTGCTGCTGCTGATTCTCGGCTGTTGCTCGGTCGTTCGGTCGGTTGGTCTTTCATGGACAGGCAACTGAATATGACCGGCGGCGTTCGTGTCAATGGTCTCCCTCTCCTCCTCGCCTATTCCTCATCCTCCTCTTTCTCCTCATCGTCCTCCTCCATCTCCTACTTCCACCTGACGGATTCCGTTGCCATGACAACCGGGTGTCTATGATGAGCAACGTATGACAACTAGAGAACAACAAATACTTCCGTCATTTCTATCTGTCGGCTGTTCATTCGTCGAATCCGTTTTCCAACCGTGATCAGTTGTCTGCTGAGAAGATGCGGTTGTTGCTCTTGGTGGAACAATGAGGATAGCAATACATCTTACTAACTAACTATTTGCCTGTCTTCGTCTATTGACTATGCCAGATGTCACTCCGCATCCAGATACAGGTTACATGAAAAATAAGATTGTTACTTTACCACTGTTCTCATAAGAAAGGCATGTGTGCTATAATTTCCTCTTATTTTGTCGTCACCGCTTTGGTACTCAAGAATCGCTAACTGGAATGCTGAAATTCTAATCGCATAACCATAGCCTCAATCACTATGCACCATGTGCACTTTGTCGTTTGCCTGCTTCTGGAAAGAAACTCTGCACGGGTTGAAATCTCCTATTCATTGGTAATTATTCTGAACAGATATTATTCTTAAGCATATATATATATGCTTAACACTATATTGTTTTATGATATATATATATATCGAACTGTTGATTTTCATGGACTTTGACTGAGACTCGTTATGTCCAAATCAACTCCAAACCGCAAACCTTAAATATTTCAGGCGTTTGAATCGCTCGCATCGTATATGAATGGCTCCAAACAAAGAGCCATTGGCCTGCTCTGACATGCGGATGAGTTGTTCGATTCTTGAGCCTGGTAGTAGTTTTACGAGTCATTTGTCGAAGCAGCAGAACAATTATCAGCCTATGGTTGTTTAATTTATGATGGCTTGCATGGTTCTCAATGCGGGTTCATCGACCAGTCACTTCGTTTCTTCTGTCTAACGAACGTTAACGGCATAAAACACAGCAACGCGCAAAGATACAGTCTCATACAGATACAGATCCTGATACATCTGTAAAGCAAAGACCATCTGCCTTTGTATTCGCCCGTCTTCAGTTTCGCTGCCTGTTTATTTGTTTGTCTGTCTGTCTGTCTGTTGCTAGTTTCGTTAAAGATTGGATTGGATTGGAAAAAGCCAGACGCCTTTTTCTCTGTCTGTTGCGAGAGAGATTGTTCTGACGAACTGCCTAACAATGTGTTATAGTCTGAGTAACTGACTGATTCACTGACTGACTGACGACTGACTGACTGACTGACTGACTGACTGACTGACCGACCGACCGACCGACCGACCGACCGACCGACCGACCAACCGACCGACTGACTGACTGACTGACTGACTGACTGACTGACTGACTTACTGATTGACTGACTGACACTGACTGACTGACTGAATGAATGAATGAAAGAAAGAAATAATGAATGAATGATTGACTGACTGACTGACTGATTAGTAGCTGACTGATTGACTACTGACTGACCGTCAAGTATCTAAATTTTTGCGTGTCTCCTCCTGTCCGTGTATGACTCTGTCAGTCTGTTTGTCTGTCCCGCTGTCTGTCTGTCTGTCGGTCTGTCTGTCTGTCTGCCTGCTTGTCTTTCTATCAGGCCTCAACCAGCAGCGATCAATACAGAGCCGCGTGGATTAGAGATCTCGCGATATTAACACGCAGCATTGACCGCCAGAGTTCGAGGAGAGACACGTCGCTAGACATCGCATGTGTAGCCCAGCCAGAGCCTCCTTCTCATCCTCCTCTTCTTCTTCCTACCCCTCCTCCTATTCCTACTCCTACTCTTCTTCCTCATATTCCTACGCTCCTACTCCTCCTCTCCTACTCCTCCTACTCCTTTCCCTCCTACTTGTCCTACTATCCTTATTCTATTCCTTTTCCTCCACCTCTTCTTCTAATCCTCCTCCTACTCTTGTTCCTCCTCCTCCTCCTACTCTTATTCCTCCTTCCCTGCTCCTCCTCCTTCTACTCCGTAATTGCTTATCCCTTCGCCCGATTCGCTGTCTCCTCTTCCATTCCCATTTTCCTACCACTTCCCTCTCTTGCTCTTCCTTCTACTCATCTTCTCTTTCTGCTCTTCAGTTTCCACCGAGTTCTCCTGCAAATCTTCTTTCTTCTCAGCCTCCTCTAACCTTAATTCTCTCCTCATCGGGTTTTACCGTTCCTCTTTTCCCCCTTTTCTCATCCCATTTACGCCACTATACTTTCTCTTCTTCTTCTCCTACGTGTCCTTCAAATTCTTCACCATTGAAAGTCACGCAGTCTATAAATAATATGGTAAACGCGAAGTCCACCAAATTGCGAACAGCAGTTCGACAACAACAACAGACTCGCAATTACTGATCCCAACGGTGATCGAAACCACTCCTTCCTTTCTTCCATCGACAATACTATATCTCCCTGATGCTGCATTCCATGAGCCACAGTACCTTCCTATTATCTGTAAGTTCCGGCTGTATGACGTTGGACAACTGAGATCGAACTCTCATAAAGTTGACCGTCTACATACAATCTCACCGACGCAATATACAGGTACATGTGTACTGTGTAGTGTGTACTGTGTACAAACGCCACCACCGCCAGTACTTCGGTAGGGCGCCAGTCCCTCGGCTGGATAGACGAATACGACACTCATTATCTTTGTTACTACGACACTGCATTGTTAAACAGCAGATAAAATCAACCATCTGTGCATTACTGTTATTTACTGCCTTGCCGTATAAAGATTGCAGTGATTTCAACACGATTTGACTCTAAAGATATTGACTGTGATATTTGTTTATTATAACGACATTGAACTTCACCGCCATACGTAGATAAATTGATATTCATTCGGGAAAATATGGAACTGTAATTAGCAGTACGGGCATTGACATAAAAGGTGCGATGTTGTTATCCTAGAGGACCTAGACACTTCATTAAATAGGATAAATATGGCACCAAGCAACAGAGGCGTATTAAGGCATTTTCGACTTGTTCGGCCGAACAGAGGCCCCCACACTTTAGTTTCCAACTTTTCCATGCACACATACAAAGGAAAACAATTCAATATATAATCATTAATTATTGCTGCTGGTTGGGTATAGGTTAACCGTTAATATAATTTTGACGAACTTTGAGACTTCTTGCAGAAAGACTTTTCCTATAGACCCTCTAATGCAGTGGTTCTCAAAGTGGTGGTCCGCGGACCGGCGCCGGTCCGCGGAGCCCTGACCACCGGTCCGCGAAGAAGTCTGAGAGTGAAAACTAAATTATTGTTATTAATTCATACATTTAAAATTGTGGAATTATTCGAAATGTTGTTCAAAATTTATTAAAAATTATGTCTCAAAATTTAAAAATACATTACCAGTGCCTTATTTTATCTTGCCAAATGCATAGGCCTATGGCTATTCAAGCAATTTTATTTATTCTGAATTCATTACGTCTTTAACTGCAGCCAGTTTCGCGTGTATGTCTGTTGATCTATCTATGGTGATCGATAGTAAACACCGATCAAGCATTACTGGATGTAGATCTTTAAGTTTTCTAACATAATATAAAATTTTAAATATATAAAAAAGTCGACCGTTCACACGAAAATATGATCCACAATATTTAAAATGTGGTGATGTTCTAATTTCTGTGTTTTATTTCGAGCAGGTGTTTCCATCATTAGCGCAAAACCTTAGTAGGCCTAATCATTCCCTAATGTGCCATTATCTATAATATGTATGACATGTAGCCTATGCAGATCCTCTTATAGACCTACATAAACCAAATTCTTATCTTGTTTGAAACTTTGAGTTAAACTTTTAAATATGTAATTAAATGACGATTAAATTGGAAAAATTAAATGCTATTAGGGATTTTTAATTAATGAAACAAATATCTTATTATACATAACCCTATAATATAAGTCTTTTTTATAATAGCGTATAGTTCGCTTTTGTTTGCGCTTGTCAATAAAGTTAGCGGACCGCGAGCTCCCCAAAGAAATTACTGCCGGTCCGTGGCCTGCAGAAGTTTGAGAACCACTGCTCTAATGGAAGACGTTTCTTTCACGGCATCATAGACGACTTGTAAAAGTCTACATTCATCTACAACCTGTTGGCATTGCTGAACTTAACACGTTTACGCATTCGTTTGTTGTGGTTCTGTGTATAGCTGGGCCTCGCAGTTTTACTGAACAGGGCTCTCACGTTTGTTAATTCGGACATACTAAGCAAAGCTCGCATCGGTTACAACTGGGAATCCGGGAAATAAGTCGATGCAGACATGGAAAGAGTCGGACGAAGAAGATGCAATTTGGAAGAAGCTGGCCATTAATTAGATCAGAATCTGTGGACATAGTTTACTGACATAGTATTGGCAGTGTATAGTATTAGTGTCGATTCTGTCAGTCTTCTGTCAGCTGTCTATGCCATTCAGAACTAAAGAGAAGATTCGTCTGATTCAGTTTGGTTGCCCTCTGGTTTCTCTGGCTTATCGGATTGTCGATCTGACGCCCCTTGGGGAAAATGACTTCGTCCACAATTTCACTTGAAGCGACTCTTGTGGATCAAGATGGCGACTCTACAGCAGTCATTAGAGTATTGGTCTATCAGATTAGAGTAAACAAGATTAGATTAAACAACAGTGGCTCTGATCAATAAACACGACGAAGAGACGTTGAATCTATTGGAATGTTCAACTGTTGACAGACAGACAGACAGACAGACAGACAGACAGACAGACAGACAGACAGACAGACAGACAGACAGACAGACATAAGGTCAATGAAGTTTATGCTGTCCGAACTCACATGTAGCCTATACTTTTTGATACTATAGAGTATAGAAGCTAGACCTACTAATGATTCGTTTGTTCAATTTTCTGCCAACCTCTAATGAGATGCGAATGACATGCTTTTAAATTAACCGGAATCTAATACTATAGTAACGATTTAGCAACAAAAGTATTAGACGGATAAGATAAGGTGTGGTAGGTTTGACGGTAGATTCGGTATATATAGAAGGATTGCTAAATATGTTTCTAGCAGTTGCAGGTTTAGAGGATAATTTTATCAATGTTTATTTTCTGTTGAACGTGCAAGACTACAGAAGATGCTTTAGGGCATCTACTTGTTTCGTTGCTCATGAGAAAAAAATCTCGCATGGTTGAACGTTTAGACCAATTGAAGATTTATATAGCGTATAGCGGCGCTTTAAGAGCAAATAAATCAGAGGTGATGGTGTTAGTAGTAAAAGTAGTAGTATATAGTAGTGTAGTGGTAGTAGTAGTAGTGGTAATGGTAGTAGTAGTAGTAGTAGTGGTAGTAGTAGTAGTAGTGGTAGTGGTAGTGGTAGTGGTAGTGGTAGTGGTAGTGGTAGTGGTAGTGGTAGTAGTAGTAGTAGTAGTAGTAGTAGTAGTAGTAGTAGTAGTAGTAGTAGTAGTAGTAGTAGTAGTAGTAGTAGTAGTAGTAGTAGTAGTAGTAGTAGTAGCAGCAGCATGGTAGCAATAGTTTCAGATTAGCGACACTGTGTGATAGCAAAGATCAATATCGTCGCCCTCCTTCTTTATCAAGACTTGGGACTGGCACTGGCAGAGTGCAACCAGTAGTGGAGTTCAAAGCAGAGGTCATCACTGCGCTGGTTTGTACAATGCTAACTGTCATTACGAAGGAGAATATTACATCAGTTATAGCAAGATATTGCACAGTAAGTTGGATGAGTTACCGAAACGGACACACACGGACACACACACACGCATGGACGCACGCGCTTACACAAACACATGGAACCAGTCAATGGATTTCGGTCAACAGTAAACAGATGACATGACTTGTCAGAGTCTCCTTGCTTTGCAATTATAATTTATAGTTTCACGTGGGCTATATAAATGTAAAAGAGATAAGCAAACTATTTCAACTGATCACAACGAATGCAACATCAGCGAATATGAGATGAAATGTTGCGGAACTGACCTCTTGTGGAGGGACATCAAACGACACGGTCCTTAAGTCAACTTTGGTGTAGGAATCAGTACAAGGTATAATAAAAAATAGTCCTAAAACGAAAAAACAAAAACCATCATTCTTAGCAATTGGTATATTATTCTAGTGATGGACGGTGGGTGGTTCTAATGTGTCAATTATTGATGTTCACATACATTCATCATTATGATCGGCGTGCTTATTCCGAGCGTAATACCATGTTACTATTATAAAATATCCACGCATAATTGTGTCCTTGTTGTCTAGTCGGCTTCTTCAAATGCAACTTTAAAAGACAGAATCGCCTTACCAAAAATTATACGATCTTTTTGAAGGTTTAGAATTTAAGATATTGGTAAAAGAAATAACGAAGATATTAAGGTCCTTTAAAAGCATAAAGTTGACTTGTACGAAAGATGTCAATGCAATACAAACAAAGTAGACATAAGACCCCCACCCAACCACCACCTGACCACCACCCGCCTCCACCTGACCCCCACCCGACCACCACCCGACCACCACCCGACCCCCACCCGACCACTACTCGACCCCACCCGACCACCACCCGACCCCACCCGACCCCCACCCGACCACCACCCGACCCCCACCCGACCACCACCCGACCACCACCCGACCCCACCCGACCACCACCCGACCACCACCCGACCACCACCCGACCCCACCCGACCCCCACCCGACCACCACCCGACCCCCACCCGACCCCCACTCGACCACCACCCGACCCCCACTCGACCACCACCCGACCACCACCCGACCCCCACTCGACCACCACTCGACCACCACCCGACCACCACCCGACCCCACCCGACCACCACTCGACCACCACCCGACCACCACCCGACCCCCACCCGACCACCACCCGACCCCCACTCGACCACCACTCGACCACCACCCGACCACCACCCGACCCCACCCGACCACCACCCGACCCCCACTCGACCACCACTCGACCACCACCCGACCACCACCCGACCCCCACCCGACCACCACCCGACCACCACCCGACCCCACCCGACCACAACCCGACCACCACCCGACCCCACCCGACCACCACCCGACCACCACCCGACCACCACCCGACCACCACCCGACCCCCACTCGACCACCACTCGACCACCACCCGACCACCACCCGACCCCCACCCGACCACCACCCGACCCCACCCGACCACAACCCGACCACCACCCGACCCCACCCGACCACCACCCGACCACCACCCGACCACCACCCGACCACCACCCGACCACCACCCGACCCCACCCGACCACAACCCGACCACCACCCGACCCCACCCGACCACCACCCGACCACCACCCGACCACCACCCGACCACCACCCGACCACCACCCGACCACCATCCGACCACCACCATCATGCACCAGCAGCACCAAGAACAACGACCAACAACCAATTCAAATAGCCAACAACAGCAACCGTCAACAATGACAATTGAACAGCAAACGATTTCCTGCTGCAGGCAATATCACCAATTCACCATATCAATGAGTTTACCGTATATAACAAAATATATAAATGCATCTTATGCGTCTTCTCCCCTATGTGATATATATATATATATATATATGTGTGTGTGTGGGTGTGTGTGTGTGTGTGTGTGCGTGTGTGCAGGTGTGTGTGTACAATAGCCTCTATATGTGCATGTGGACAGAGATTCCGTTTGTGTGTTTAATACTAATAGTCCGCACAGGGACCATAATTGTAACAGTACTGTTGGCGTCGGAACGCAGAAGAACAAGGCTATAGGCCTTTACGTGCGACCGATTTTCAAGAGGAATGCGATCGCCCTGAGAACGATCTCGAATATCCCTTCGACTCGAGAATGTGTCGTCCTATGCTGGTCGGATGCAATTTCCACGATCGAAGTGGTCCGCTGCAGTGGATAATTTATTGCATCGTAATAAACGTTTTGGCTGCAGCCTGCAGTCCACTGCAGGTCACCGGTTCAAATCCCATAAGAATATAGATATGCGCATTCAGCAGTTCTGCGGACGCTGTTTTGCCAACTATAGTGATATAATGCATGTATAACTTGTATGTTTGCGCAGAAATATCGTATCTGTATGCAAATGTGCTGTGTGTGTGTTTGTGTGTGTGTGTGTTTGTGTGTGTGTGTGTGTTTGTGTGTGTGCGTGCGTGTGTGTGTGTGTGTGTGTGTGTGTGTGTGTGTGTGTGTGTGTGTGTGTGTGTGTGTGTGTGTGTGTGTGTGTGTGTGTGTGTGTGTGTGTGTGGGTCTACCCCATGAGTGTGGTGCGTGCTTGAACATGGTATTGCTCAAGTGGGAAAATCTTGCGAGCCGCATTTCATGCAAATCTTGATGCCAATAGGCATCTTAAAACCAGCTCAAAAGATGGCCAGTTAGAGATACGGAATTTAGTTGCTATACTGTATATTGTATAATTGGCCGACGTGCGAGAGCCTACGCGAGCAAGAGATACGTCAGATCCCTCAATATACATTATCAATATATATATAGGTATATAATGGCCTATGTTTATAAATATATATATATATATATATATATGTAAATGTATACATACATTTAGGGAGCTGCTTCAGAGAGAACGCCAAATATGTAGCGACAATAAATCATATGCTTATTACATGCACACACACACACACACATATGTAAAAAAATGCATGTACATGTATGCCATTGTGAGTCTGTGTGTGTTTGGATTGCAGCCTATATAGCCATGCTAGACCATTCTAATGCCAGTGTTCCATTTTACCTCTCTCGTCAGCTGCCGATATGTTTTTATCTGCAGGAAAGTGGAAACCAATTCCCTGAAGGAAGAATTTAATCAGAATTTTGCTGTTTTGCTATGCGAAGACTCGTTGACGGTTACGACTGTAAAATAATAGCGTTGTGATTTCTTGTTGAATCGGAGACGCCATACTCCTCCAGTTATTTTATTCAATAGTAGGCCTAGTGAATAATCATCGGTCAAATAAATTATAGAATCTTTGTCCGCGGAGAAAGTTCTTTCGAATACTTTTTTACACGATATTTAGATGTGTATCTGGACTTCCTATGGCATTGATTCTAAGCTTAATCAAAATCGTGCACTATAGACGCATGTTGCTTTCAATACTATTGGGAACAATTTCCCTATTGCGTGGGCTTTGTATTCCAAATTTCCCATTGTTTCTCAGCAGTGACATCTGACGTGTATCTACCCGCGGTACAGGCTGTGTGCAGTACCCTCACTGCCCCGCACTCTGAAAACAGTCCATTTGCTGAAATATTTTTTCCTCGTATTATTAGGCCTACATCTAACTATAGTCAAGCGCTGTTTTAAAGGTTTAAAACTATATAGTAGGAGTATAAATGATATAATTATATTTTCTGCGCCACTTGTGCAATAAAAGACAAAATTAATGCGTTACTTGTACTTGCAAGTCGGAACGTTTAATTGTTCTCTTCAGAACCTTCTATTTGCATTGTTTCTAAACAGCGAACATGTGATTGTGACTGTATAGTCCACCTATAAAAACTTCCTCTACGTTTGTTGGAAGCAATAAAAGTTACGGTTAGACCTACATATTACAAGCTTATGCGCTAAGGCAGTAGGCGCGGTGTTTAGAGACAAGCTCAATGATATGAGACGCATAAGTATAATATACTGACCGGGTCCTTTGGCTCCATTCGTTAGCAGTCTTCCGAGGCGAAATATGACTGCTCTCTCATACTCCTGAACAACCTGCGCATAGCAAAAAGTCATGAGGCTTATCTGCTTATCTTGAATCAGTCTGCATTTTGAAATAAATCTCTTTTGTTCTATGAACATCTATATGATTATATACATGTACGCTGTAGTATACGTGCAATCAATATATTATATATGGCCGATAGATATAATATAATATGCATAATATATAAATAATATGCATATAATGGCATCCGATATAGACAATTGTTCGTTCGAGCAACTTGCATCAATTACGAGACAGCTCTAGGAGTCAGATGTAATCAAGATTAAACCGAATTGAGAAAAAGAGAAGTCACGTCCTGGAAAAGAATTACTCTCATCAGTGGCTCATTGGCCGAAGAATGCAATGGCTCTTCCACCCCTCTGATCCTATGGCAATTCGACCCGGATCACCTTTGGACTATACTCTTACAGACAACCCTCAACGCAGCGCTTGTGAATAAGTTGGTGCCCCGCACTTGGCTTTCGAGTGGCTCTTTAGAAGTTTGGAGAATACGATTACGATGAATGAAACGAGAGAATGCAATTTTGGATAATAGGCAAAATAATTAATAATAATTATTATTAATTGTTATGTAGGCAATGCATGTAGAAGTAAGTCTGATACGCGACAGAAGAGACAACAAATTGAATCAATCAGAAAGTGTTTAGGTCTATACTGCAGCTTACTCATGCAGTTCAGAATCGACCCGCATCAATCGAATCCCGTACAATGAATCAATGATGCTCACAATGCATTAAGATCCAAATCAACTCGGTATATATGTATATATGGCTCGTGCATCATTTGTTTTCTCGTATATTTATACACCGGGTTGTATATATATATATATATATATATATATATATATATATATATATATATATACAACACGTAAGCCGATCGCGCTTATACACCGTTGTTCAAAAAAGTATAGATCTATAAGCCAAATTGTTTTTCATATAATATCTCTAATACCTGATGATTAATCATACTAAAATTTTACAGATATTTAGAGAATTGAATCAAGAATATGATTTAAACGTATCATGTCATAAGTAAAACTCTGCGACGACTAAAACTAAAATGATAACTACTGCACCTCTAGATAGGCTTACTGTACGCTAAACTACACCGTGGTTCAATAAAAAGTAAGCCAAATTGTTTTTCGTATATCTCTAATGCCTGATAATTAATCATACTAAAATTTTCCAGATATTTAAAAAATTAAACCAAGAATAGGATTTCAGCATATCGTGCTATAAATTTGAACGGATATATGGATCTCTCAACTTCATCTGCCAAAATTTAAGTTTTCAGAACGTCTGTTACGATGTTCTTTGCGGTTTCGACGCTTGGTCGTTCCCATTTTGGTCTTCAATGATCCTGGAGTAAAAATTAGCGGTGTCTCTATTATCTTCTACCTGTTATCAGAAATCTATGACCCCAGAAGGTTATTTTTCGCTCCCGAATACAGCGCGGACACTGAATCGGAGTTTTACGCCGAAGCGCTGAGCAATTGCGAGTGAAGGACTTGCCCAAGGCCCTTACGGTTTATGTACTCATACTAAAGGTGAGCTAGTTATGAGGCGCAAGCAAAACATAGATATAAAAATTTAGTATTAGCCTGTCACAGTAAGACTCCGAAGGTCAAACCCTGGGGGTTTACAGCCATCGACTATTAAAAACTTGTAATAGTCCGAGTGAGGATTTGCACACGATGCAGTGTATAATCCATGCCCTAGAAACCGACCTTCATCTATTACCAGACGCTGACACCTAACCTGCGAGCGATGCATTTGATGCGGCAAAGTCTGCGGCAAGTCGTGACTGCAAGCCTTTCGTGACACGCGGTCAAAATGACGAATGTCAGGACGAGAGATAATATATATCATGTATATATATATAAATATATATATAGGCTATATATGGAGACAAGATGCGCCATGGCTGATGAATATAGGTGGAAGACACGAGAATATCAGTTGCATCAACAGATTGATTTGAAGAGTATGAACGAATTTAATTACGTCTTCCCATATTTGGCTAGAAATGTTTTCGAACTGATAACGAGCCATCAGGAATTCGGTGACCGGACTATAAATTATGGTCGACGTATAATTTTATTTTCGACGTAATTAACTTCTTAATGCCCGCGTGATCATTCACGAATTAGCCTAATTTCCTACAGCAACGAACTTAATTCGGTCGAATCACGACAATAATTATATATTAGGCACGTACATCAACAAAATCTGTTAAATATGAATTAATTGGAGGTAGGTGAAGAGGTTGACGATTTGTATATCGGACTAATTTTGACCATGTCGAATTTCCGTATTCCCATTCCAAAGTTTGTATTATTTGTTATGTGGCATTATCTGTCATGTCATTTGTATCTGTTTCAATAAAACGTTTCTCAGACAATAATTAAACCAATCAATGAGGAAATAAATCACCGAGGGATGCAGAACAAGGAGAAGAATGTGAAGAAGAAACATAATGTGAAGAAGAAACAGAATGTGAAGAAGAAACAGAATGTGAAGAAGAACAGAATGTGAAGAAGAAACAGAATGTGAAGAAGAAACAGAATGTAAAGAAGAAACAGAATGTGAAGATGAAACAGAATGTGAAGAAGAAAAGAATGCAAGGAAGTAACAGAATGTGAAGAAGAAACAAAATGTGAAGAGGAAACAGAATGTGAAGAAGAAACAGAATGTGAAGAAGAACAGAATGTGAAGAAGAAACAGAATGTGAAGAAGAAACAGAATGT